>RCWM02000166.1:1865000-2232000 GCA_003667255.2 Euschistus heros
TTCTCTGTCCTTACTGCTTGATTTCCAGAAAAGCCTGCAACTTATTTTAGAAAATATCAACAATCAAAGACTATTATTACGTCCTACACATTCTCAGAGATTTTTCAATTGATCAAAACAATTGATAAACTTTGTAAAGTCATGTTTCAATTTATTTAAGTATAACGCATATCATTCGCTATTCTTATTTTTTTATAAATAGATTCATTATTAATTTTGATCATTTTCTGTCAGACAATAGACAGTCTTAAATTATGTGTTTGCAAGTTTGGTTTTGCCTGTCAAGAGACTGAATATTGTTAATATTGTTATTAATTATGTTGAATACGCCTTCAGATGAAACCTGTGAGCCCAGTCGTGAATATCTTAGTTTAGTTTTGTTTTTTAAACAGTTTGTTGAATATGCGCTTAATAAATATGTATACAGTACCTCTAAATAAGGACCGATTATGTTTGTACTTGTACATGCCCCATTCCTTAAAGGAATACTACATCAAAGTTGCAAGGGTATAATGTTTAGCAAAATTTGAATTACAAGTTAAAAAAAGAAATTCTTCAACAATATAGACAATAAACAAAACAATCACAAAACAAAAATAATTAAATATACAGAGGAAATAAGAAATTAACACGCAGTCCATCACTATCAATTGTAAAAGTCAATCTTTCATATAGCTGTAAGCATGTATGTCTTAAATTTAGAAGAAGAAAAAAATTCTGTCACTGGCCATTACAAATTTTTAAGAATATACTTATTTTCAGACTAAATCATTGTCTTTAAAATTATTCAAATTTATTTAGTATTTGTAAATAAATAAATAAAAATTACTTAGCAATTGCCTGAATATCGACACCTCCAACCGTAACCTCCTCCAGACCACACCATCAAAACCCAAAACCCCAAGATCAGCCCTGACATAATCCTCCCATCTACGTCTTAGTTTACCTCTTGACGTTCATACAGTTTATGCTTTTTGATCCACATTAGATCTGTTCAAAAGATTTATTATACATTTCTGAGAGAAAAATTTTGATCCTTTTTAGATTCAGCTTATTTTTAAAATCTCTTCCTTTCATAACCGAAGTAACGGTTCATCCTTAACTACGTAATGAACCCAAGACTCTTCAATGTTTGTAGTGGTTAAGGTATTAGTAATAAAAAAAAGAATAGTAAATTTCTAAATAAATCGTACCCTGGAAAATGACTTTAAAGTTTCGATGTTATCAACAGGGATTCCTGGGTTTCTTAAAGAGTCCGTTACTTTTTATCGTAGCCTTAATAACATTATAATGTTTAATTATGCTAAGTCATGGAGTGAAAAGGAAACCTTTGACCCAGATATCTTGAGGAAGAGAAAGGAGAATGGATCAGGCATCATTGGTTCCGCATTTAAATATATTAATATTAAAATATTTTATTTTCTCGTGTGACAGGATTTAAGTTTTATTATCTTAGCATCCTAATATAAAATGTCGGAGGAATGACTTAAAATATAAATATACATTTATTCATCTATTCAGAAGTAAAGTTCTTTCTTATTCTAACCCGTTTGTTTATGCATTTCTCCTCTTATTCTCCATGAAACTCGAAAGTATCTCAAAATTCATTATTTTTAATATGACCGATATGAAGCCAATGCAGTACATAAAACGGATATATAGATAGAGTGGCTTAAAAAAATGAATAGTTCAAATTATATTACATTAATACCATAATTTATTGTAATCACTAAACATGGTAGTGGTTTGGACTTTGCATTTAAAACATATTATAATAAACAAGGATTTAATAATAATAAAACAAAAAACTGCTTTGTTAACGATTATTTATCTCACCGTGAGAATGATACGCCTTTGTTTTTCCCAATATTTGTTTACCTTCAACGATATTACTTTAGTAACACTCTTGTGAGTGTTTGGCTCCTTTTGAAGCAAGTTGAAAAACATCTGTTGAAAAAAAAACAAAAAAAAACGAAAAAAAAAAAGAGTTGTATTTTTAAATCCAAAAGGTACATTTCGTTCTTTCTTCTACCCACAACCAAGTGCTTACTAGGTGAAATTTTAATCTCTTGCTTATCAAAAAATAAATTGAAAATGGAAATAAATGCTGTAAATTTGAGCTCTCTAGGTGCAATAGGTTTTTAATGGCGCAATTTTAAATATAGCCGAATAGAATAGTTTTATGGTTTTTTCTGACCTGAAGTCAGAAAAATGTAATATTTTTCTTCTTATTTTTTTACTATTGGTAAGTACAACTTCTATACTAAAAACATAGAAAACGTGAAGATTAAGTTCTAAATCTAATGTAGAACTAGTTGATTTGACATGAAATGACCCAAAGTTTTAATTTTTGTTCTTTATCAAATAATTTAAAAAATATTTTTATGAAAAAAATATAGTATCTAACTATAACGAGCTCAGAAAATGAAATTTCGAAATGATATGTCTCATTTATTCTTTTTTAGATAACTTTACTCGTAGAAATAATTTCTAGTCACTTATGATTGTGATGTATTATTTGGAAAAAATATATTGTCATAGCTTGGTATCTTTTTTGGTTAAACTCAGATCGAAAATTTGACAATTTCCTGATCAGAAATTTAATAGATAGTGTTTTTTTTTATTTATTTATTTACTTTTTAAATAAAATTCGTCGTTATGACCTACCGTTTAGGAGCTATATTCATTTGAATGACAAAAGTCACGATTTTTTTCTGAACTTTCGAATAACCATTGATTGTTAATTTAATTCAATTATAAATTAAAGTAATTAGTTCCATTTAAATTTTAAAATTTAAATTAGGGAAGCAGTAGATTATAGATAGACATATCCATGATATAATGTTTTTCCCAGTAATGAAAAATTCGTTGGGAGATTTGTTTTTTTTTTTTAAATAATAAAATATGAATAAAAATAAATATATTAAAATTTAAAAAAGTTTTAACTCTCACATAACTTGGCATCAGAACAGATAGGTTTTAAAATCTTTAAAAGTTGATCTACGATTAATAATTTTAAATACAAAAATTTTATTGCTTCCATAAACTTTTAAAATTATGTCCCTATATTTTTCAGATAGTACTTAAACTGGTTACATAAGATATTGGTAAAGAAAGCTCAGAGAAATCACGATCTCTTCTATAAAATACAGCTGGAGATGTTAAGGAAGTTTGGAACACGAGATCCCCGAGCGATAGAGACCTTCCTTGACCTCTGACGCAACTCAAGGTGCAGGTTGGAATTCCTCCGCTTTCGACCTTCTCAATATTCATCTTCGTTGACGATAGAGGACGTCCTCGGAGGATGTGAAAGCTGGGATATCCGGAGCCGGTTCCAGTTTGACGTTCATCCTTGTTGAGAAAGCCTTAGGCTGATGACAGTAATCCCAGCTGCTAGGCGTTCTAATTGTTCTGTTAAGAGAGTTTTCTGGTAGTTGACTCTGGCCCAGTAGAGCGATGGACTGTTCTAGAATGCTAAAAGTGGTACAAGAAACGGTCGTTCTGAAAGAGCATTCAGGAAATTGCATTGAATGAGAAAACATAGGAAACGTGGAGAAAGAGATAACCTATTGTGTTTGCTCTTGAGTTGTTGCTGTCAGAAGTATTATTTTTTGTAAACACTATAATACCCCAATAGATATTCATATACATTATGAAATTCAGTTCCGATAAGTTTCTGATATAAGTAATATAGCATTAGAAACTCTTTTTTAATATATTACTTAAAACTTCGCATCTAAAAAAAAACGAATAAATTCCTGTAAATATAAGTATAATAAAAACATGAAAGCTTGTCTTAATTATAGTACATTATAATAACAATTTTATTATTTTTAAATTGGAAGAAGATAGTTAACAATAAAACTGATATTTTTTTTCCAAATTATTTTTTGGTATTATTATAAAATTGGTATTATTTTATAAACTTTTCCAACATTTACCAGACAAACGTTCAAAGCTTCCTATTAATTACAAAAGATACTTTTACACAGCGATTAGACCTGTTTGTACAAACGGAGTTGAGCTTTGGGGCTCCACTACATCTTCCAATTCTTCTCGTATTCTAATCTTACCGTCCACAATCATTTGTATTATCATCGATGCTTCTTTTATGTCGCAAACAAAACTATCCGTAAAGATGTTAGTGCTCTGTATGTTGCTGATTTAGACCAAACCAAGTACCCATTCTTTCACAGGAAACTCAATTCTCTCTCGAATCCACTAGTCTCTTAACTTGATTCTTACTCGACTCCAAATAAAAAATAAACCTTTTAATATAGAACTTTAAATGAAGTGCTGCCAATGAATAGTTTTTTTATAAGTTATTGACGTGTCATTGTAATCATTTTTCACACATTCAGATGTTTTATATATTGTATATAGTTGCAAATATCAATAGATAATTTTAAAAAAAATATGGATAGCTGATAAGTATCTAAATAAAATTATATTTGTAGGATTTACTAAACTATGGATTCGATTAGTTCAGAGACATCAGTGAGTTCTTTAAACTAAAAAAAAAAAATTTTTTTTTTTTTTTTTTTTTTTTTTTTTTTTTTTTTTTAAGAGTTTCTTCACATATGAAGGTTTCTTCACCCAAACTCCTCGTCCAACGCCCTCCTCCATTCTTCCCTATCGGCTGCATCTTCCTCCCTCAACCCGTGTCCAACCATGCTCTCCTCCACTTTGTCCCTCCATTGGGTACGAGGTCTTCCTCTCCTTCTCCTTCCCTCGGCCTCCCATTCCATTAACATTTTCGGGATCCGTTCCTTGTTCATCCTTCTCACATGGCCATACCACCTCAATCTTCTCTCCTCGATCACTTCCAACACACTCCCTCTCACATTCATCCTCTCCCTTATATCACTGTTCCTAATGCGTTCCACTCTCGATATCCTTGCAGCTCTCCTCCAGAAATCCATTTCCACCGACAGCAGTCTTTCTTCCTGTGCCCTGTTAAGGGTCCAAGTCTCAGAGGCGTATAACATTACACTTTGGACTAATGCGCTATATATTAGTTTCTTTGTTCTTTCAATTATGTTGCTACTCCAGAGAAGAGAATTCAGCATGCCCACAGCTTTCCTGCCATTTGTTATTCTCTTTCTAACCTCGGCATTTGTGGTTCCATTTCTTTCCAGAATTGAGCCAAGGTAACAAAATTGTTCCACTCTATCCAGGCTCGCAATTTCAGGCTCTAATATTTCCTCTCTGTCTGTGCTCATATATTTGGTCTTTTTATAGTTAATGTTCAAACCCCAGTTCTTATATTGCTCCGCCACTTTCCTAAACATATAGCTCGCATCTTCTTCGTCCTGAGCGATGATTACTTGATCATCTGCAAATAGTAAATGGTGTAAATGCATGTCATTTATCGGTATGCCCATCTGACCACAGTTCCTTGACCATCC
Source organism: Euschistus heros (assembly GCA_003667255.2). Classification (NCBI taxonomy): domain Eukaryota; kingdom Metazoa; phylum Arthropoda; class Insecta; order Hemiptera; family Pentatomidae; genus Euschistus; species Euschistus heros. The sequence continues at coordinate 1,870,409 of RCWM02000166.1, forward strand.
CTTCAGACAAACATCAATGTATATTTTGAATAATGTTGGCGACATACAACATCCTTGGAGCAATCCTTTACTGTTTGGGAAAACTTCTGATAATGAATTTCCTATTTTTATTTGGCATTTATTACCTCTATATATTTCTTTGATTACTCCCGTAATGTTACTGTTTATGCCAGCCATATCCAGGGCTTCCCACAGTAGCTTTCGAGGAACACTATCATACGCCTTTTCAAGATCTATAAATATCATGTCCAGTCTCCTCGCCTTGGCTGTTTGCTTTTCTAACAGTTGTCGGAGGGTAAAGATGTGGTCAATACAGGATTTCCCTGCTGTGAATCCACATTGTTCCTCTGCCTGCGAGAATTCTTTTTTCCAATTTACCCTTTATTATTCTACCCAGCAATTTCATTATTGGGTTCGTAACACATATCCCTCTATAATTATCGCATACTTTTTTATTTCCCTTTTTGAATACTGGTGTGATATATCCCATTTTCATTTCTGCTGGTATACTTTCACCTGCCAGTATACGATTTATGAGGTCAGTAAGTAGTCTTGTCACCTCACTCCCACTATACTTGATCAGTTCTGCGCAGATTCCACCTGGGCCAGGGGCTTTCCCATTTCTAAGTTTCTTTTGTTCTAGCTGGAGTTCCTCTTGGGTGATTTTTAACGGAGTGTCAGTAGAAAAGGGGGTCGTTTCCTGTTCTGCGAATTCTATCCTGTTCTCATGCAGTAACGCGCTAAAATGTTTTGTCCAATCAGCCATTTGCACCATATTCAGCATAGTATTTTGCTTCTCGCTTTTTCTCATACCTTTTAATATGGTCCATGCTTCAATGGCTCGTCCAAACCCTAGTCTGCTGTTAATCCTAGCACACGTTTTTTCCCATGATTTATTTTTCTCGGTTCTCACCAATTTATTTAGTTCTCTCCTCTCCTCAACATACCTCCTCCTGTCCTCCTCCTTTTTTGTACTAAGCCACCTCATATATGCTTGTTTTTTCTTTTCTGCTCCTCTCACTATAATTTCTGTCAACCATTCCTTTCTTTTTCCATTCCTCGTTCTTTTTCCAAGGACCTCTGAGGCTGTTTTTCTCATTGATGACATTAGAGAAACATAAATTTCTCTTAAATTTTAAAAAAAATTTAAAAATGACTTAGATGCTAACGTTTTGAGGAAATTTACATTTACATAGGCTATGTATCATACCACTAGTTTGCCTGATTTTAACATTTTAGGGTGGTAAGAAAGAATAGATCTCTTTCATTTCACCAACATATGCAATGAATATGTAACTTTTCAATTGTGGGTAAAAAAAGGTGATTTAAAATAAAAACAAAACGTTTCATTGTAACTTGAGTTTTAGATTACGTAGAACTATTCTAGTTAATGTAAGTCGCGTACACTAAAACCTGTTACCTACCACATAAATTTGCTATTCGGTGCATTTTTTCGTAAAATTTTTTTTGAATTTTAGATTTACAAGAATACTTCATTTAGGAGGATTTCTAAGGTATTGTACAAATTACGCTTGGTTTGTGTGATAATAACTTTTATCCATGAAGTATACAGTTTTCCTCACATGTAAAATCCAGTGGACCATCAAAGTCCTGGACAACTAAAACGTTATAATTAGTTTCAATTAGAAGTTAAGGAGGCAGGTGCGCTTAGTGTCAGCTGATGTTCGTAAAACGTCGATCAGCAATGACCCGTTCATCATCACTTATACCCCTTTATTGCGCCCTTCCCGCCACTATTCTGGCGGGTAATGGTTCTGAATGCTGATGTGCTGTACCGTCTGGCCTGCATTTCGGATCTGAACCATATAAATTTCTGAAATTATTTTGTTTTGTTTTTTAAATGTTGTTTGAAGCAAGGAACGTTTCGCATAGTTTTAGAGAATAATTAACTATTCCTTTCAGTAATCATAGTTTAGATTCATAGAAAGGAAAATATCTTTAAGTAAGAATTGTCCATTCTATTAAATTCTAATGATTCTTAAATATTAAATTTTAGACTATTTTTTACATGATGTATTAGTTGAACTACTGAGTCTTTGTTGAATTTTTGGTAATTTTAATTAAAATGGATAGCGAAATATGAATTCTGCGTCTCATTATATGCCTCCATATGTTCTTTAAATCTTTGATTTACTGATCATCCAGTTTTTTCCGTGTATTTAGCTGCACTGTAATTGCAGTTTTGTTCATATACACCGCTTTTTTTTCTTTTTTTGAAAACATTTAGCGTTTCTTTCTCGTAAGAAAAGTTAAATGCAGACCTTAAAAAACGTCTATGTGAATAACATGGTCTATAAATGTCTCAAATGATTCGATATTGTAATTGAAATTCGATTTTTAATATTGACACAAACCATATTTGTATTTATAAATACTAGAAACTAGTTATTTTTTTATTTTAATAATTATCATTATTTTAATTAGTATAAATTAAATTTATCAGAATAAACAATAAAGCAAAAAAGGAAAAAATCTCAAATGAAAATACAATAATTTAACTAAAAGAAAATGAACAATTGAATTAGTTATCTGATATAATACTATATCAAAATTTTATTTAGTCATTGCTTTTTGTTAAAAAAAAAATTACTCTCCTTTAGAAATAAACAATACAATCAAACAGGTAATCGGAAAAAAATTAGGAACATGAAGGCTTTGGTAGTAGGATTAAGCTATTTAATTTGAAAATTTAACCCCTGCAACATGTTCCATGTTTTTCTTTCTTTAGCTGACAGGCTCAAGGGGACCAGTTTTTTCCCTATATTTTTGGAACTGATTATGGATATTTAACATTCAAAACTTCGGATTAAATATTCCAATAGAAGCGTCATGTGATTCGTTTCTATCTGATAGATAGAAATAGTCGCTATAAGTGATACTGCTATAAGAAAGATATCCTGACTCTAAACCACTAACTAGCGCTAATCCTCAACGGGTCGGTATGGCAGCCACGTCGAGCTCTGTTATTAAACCATAGAGCGCCTCCCAGGGGACCCGGAGCATACTCTCATCGGACATTCTGGAAGTCGCGCCTCCACTGGGGATATCCTCGCCGACCAGCCGCTCCCGGGGGAGATCTCTGACCGAATTCTTTCTGGCTCTGTTCCAATGGAGGGGCACCAATTTGGTTAGGACTTCGCGAAGTTAGCAGTTGATCAATTGTCCGAGGCCTGAAGTTTATTGGTCCGCCCAGTTGGGGGTGAAATAGATCACTGCCAAGGGTTAGATGCGTTTAATCTTGTTTTCTGTAAAAATAACCGGTTGAGCAGTTTTTTTTAAAATTTTTTATTTGAAATGTACAACTGTATAGTACTTATACATTCAGTAAATGTGTGAAAAATGAATATAACATTATTAGAAGGCCTTAAGGCCATCTATTTTTTGGACATCTCTTAGGATTATCAGGAACAGAATGCGAAACAAATTGTGAGACTAGTGGATTTGAGTGGTTATGGAGATTAATATGAAAGTATAGGTATCTGGATTGGGCTAAATCAGCAACATATGGAACATTAAGATACATTGGTGACAAAGTAAGGTGCATTGAGGATTTTTAGAAGGATTTTGGATTGTAAGGATTGGATACGAGATGAATTGGATAGTTTAGTGGATCTCCAAAGCTCAACTCCGTATGTCCAAATTGGTCTAATTACTGTTATGTAAATGAGTCTTTTGTAATAATTCGGCAGCTTTGGAGGTTTTTCAAGTAAATGTTGAAGTAGTCGAAAACGACGGGCCGTTTTTTTGTCGTTGTAGTCTTGTATCTTGTATTATAGGGGGACCTATAACCCGTATATTTTAGAATAGTTATTTATATATATGTGTGTGAATATTTATTCTGTACTATTTAGGAGAAACTAGGTTAATCCAAAATCACAATCACAAATATATGTTACAGGAAACATTGATCTTCCAGTAACAGTTGACTCGTACTTGGTAGAGTCGACTGTTGTTGGTCTTTTTAGAAAAAGTTTATTAAAACCGAAAAGTGTTGCAATTTGATCAACATGTAGTCAGGGTTGAATAGGCAAGACATGTAAAGTATACTCTCACAGTCTTGAAGTAGTAAATGTTGATTCTGTTTGAGGAAATGATCTACCGGCTAATAAAAAACAAATGAAAAAGGCAACAAAACCTTTCTCAATAAGTTTACATAGAAAAGTTTGAAAACTAATTAAACTTACGTAGTATAGAAATAGTCAGGGATGCAGTCAAGTATAATCCATATATATCCAACCATATATAAACAAACATATCCAAATTTTTAAATAAAAAAAGAATTATATTTGTAGTGCCGACATTTCGACCCATTTTGCAGGATGTACATACAGTAATTGGATGTGACCAAAATGATACAAAAAGTAATGATACAAAGTAAATTGTATCAACTTGGTCAGATCTACTTGTCTATGATCTAATTTTAGTCCTGAAGAAGGCAGGTCGAAACGTCGGCACTCCAAATATGAAGTTTTTTTATTTGAATACTTGGATGTGTTAATTATACTTGACTGGTTCCCTGACCATTTATCTACTATTACATCATACACTCAACCATATAATTTTAATAATAAAACCTACTATACGTAATTCTAATACTGAGACACTGACAATTTAATGTAGCAATAAAAAAAAATTGAAGTGTTTGTTGTGTTTTCGGAAATAAAATATACTTACTTCCTTACATATTTCCATTTGTAAACTCTCTCACTTACTCTTTCAAATACTAATAATTTTTTACCATTTCAATCATTAACCTTAATAAATATTTTCTAATTTTATAATTTTTATTTTCTAATTTTATAAGAAAAAAAATTTATAGATTCTTTATCGTATTAAATGCAAATATTTTATTTTTATTTTTATTTTTAACATTATTTCAGATGTATGTTAAAATTGTTTTACAAATTATACCAAGTTATGTAGTAAGTTCCGTAATAATCTATAACGGTAGAGAAAGTTTTAAACTACAAAAACTTACTCCTCTTTCAATTGAGACTTAACTATTTCTTTTAACTATGGTTGTAGGAAGGCTTTCCCATGTCTAATGGGCAGCAGCGGAAATTCCAGCTAACCGCGAGGTTAGATAATTTCATATTTGTAACCTGTTATATCAACTGTCAAATCAAATGTAACTGAAACTATTTAGGAATGTTATGGTCTTTTGTTATTTGTCCATCTATATGTGTATGTATCTCGTACAGTAAACTCTTATAATTATCTATAATTTGTTTATAAAAAAAAAATTCTAAAAATATTTTATGATAGAAAATAAAGCTACGAGATATGCGATTCCATTGCCTAATTTACATGGGAAACTTTCTAACCTAAAAAAATGTTTTGTTTTATTATTATATATATGTTGTCGATTTCCGTTATCCGCCATTTTACCATACCAGACTACAACTAATTATATTCTGAAGCATGTCAAATATGTGATTAACCTCGTGACCAAATTTCACATTAAATTTTCGCTAGTTTTTAGAGACATTTTTTCTTCTTATAAATATAACCCAACACCGATGTGTGCTATTCAACACTCAACTAACCTGTTAGTTAGGTCATTAAACTTCGAACAATCGGAGGTCTCTTCCACTGATAACAATCTGATTCAGCTATTTTTTATTCGATTAAAATTTAAAAAAAAAAAATCTGAAAATATTTAATCTCTGTTCGCAGGGAAGCTAGTGGTCATATAAAATTCCCGTTGTGTGCAAAAACCTGTTTATCCAAACTTCCTGATAAGGGTCAAAAACCTGTTTCCGAAAATAAAATTATACAAAAAAAAAAAAATAATAGATTTTATATCTTGGGTTGTTTTAAATTAATGTTATGGCTTTTTTTCTACTAGATATCTTGATTTTTTTATTTATTAGAAGGTAATAGTATATCTTCAACACATATAGTATTTGGAACCTGTTTTGGCAATGTTCACGTATGTATAGACAACGGTATTCAGTTCTGAATGAAACCTTTCCTTTAGAAAGCTACATAGAAAGAAAAAAAAAAAAATGTGGACAAAACAATGAAAAAAAAATTGTTTTTTACAGCATAATAATTACGAATTCCTTCCTGAAACTAAGACAGCGACTAAATACATATACTTGCTCACTAAAACCCTATATGAAAGCATCACACTTTTATGGTTCAGCCAAAGAAAAAAATCACATATATAAACTACAAACATTACGACTAATTATATGTTCTCTATGGTACGTTAGTAATAGAATACTTCATACAAAACTACACATACCCGCTGTACATGACCTCAACAAAACAAAATAGGATAGAATAGGAAAAAAAAAACCTTTATTCTGGAACAAAGTCCCTTAAGAATAACATCACAAACTAAAATTATAACTGGGCAAGAGCTTTTAAAAACAAAACAGCATAGAGAAAATTTAATACAAATATGTAAGAGAACAAATACATTGAAAAAATATAAAAAAGAAAAAAACTGTAAATAAAAAAAATGAGAAAGAAAAAATAAATATACAATATAGGAGTTAGTACTGTGAAAAAAATTGCAGAAAAACAAAACAAAAATAAAAACAGAAAAATCAAAATGGAAAAAATCAAAAAACTATCTTCTCAAACAATTAAAATATAATCATAATCAAACTATAATTTATGCTAATGTTTTATATCTGGCAGTCTTTGTGATTAAATTATATGATTACGTACATTGTACATTCATCCATATAATTAGAGAACGTCAGGTCGGAGAGAAAGAAGGTGGTGAAAGAAAAGTGTTTTAAATGTTCCGAGGGAAGAAGAATTGCAAATATTGGGGAAGGGAATTCCAAAGATCGGACAAGGAAGGAACGTTGGAATGCAGTACTTCTGTGGGACGGAGTATAGAGATAGGAAAGGCGAGATCTTGTTTGTAGTGATTTGATAGCAGACTTGAATTTCAGGGTACAGTAAAAAAAGGGAGGGTGACGGGTGTGGATAACTTGGAATAGGTAGGTGCCTATACAGAGTATTTTACGATAAACTATAAGACCATCCAAACAGACTCATAAAAAACATGGCTATAATAAATATTCCTGGCTAAGGAAGGCTAAAAAAGAGCTGGATGAGGGACCTCCTTAAGTAAGAAACAATAAATTAGAATAAGAAAGAATAAGAAACAAAAATAATGTGGGGAGGAGGTACCGATGGATACTGTCTCCTCATGTTTTACATTTCTTATTTATCATATATTTTTTTCTATAACATTCGCTGGTTGTCTTCATTTGAAGGCAAGTGTGAATCAAGTAATACAGTTAAAAATAACTATAAGTTGGCTTATTCATCTCTATTATGACAACTATGTATAATCTCAACCCACACCTTATATAATTCCTGACAACAATTTTATGGTTTGATCAATTTTTTTTTTTTTTTGTTTGCAAGAGGTTTTAAACAAACAGGAATATTTTTTTCACACTGGTTTAGTGAAAATTCTCTCCTTGAACCCACAGTGACTGTTGCTCCTGCGGAATTAGTTATTGAATAAACAGATTTATTTTTATGACGGCCGGAGGGTATTGTTCGGGGACGGCTCTCTGGTACGGAAATATGGGAGCTGAATATCGATGAGGCGGGGGGATGGGATAGAGAGCTGTGTTTATAGCCGGGCCATCTCGGAGGGCTTAGCCGATGGGGGCTCGCCGTGGAGTATCCCCCAGTCATCCATCTCATATCGGCCTGTCTTTGTCGTCCGGGAGTGCCCTTCTGTGGCCGATCTAGGGGAAAATTGACTCCGGGCTCACTTTACGGGCCGGTGGCTAGTGTCCCCCTGGGAGGTCTCAAGGTAGGGTAATTGGTCTCTCTTGTTCACGTGGGGCGGAAGGGTTAGGGGCTTGCGAGAGTTCGGGTCCTTTGTGGGAGACTGGTTCGATTCTCAGGTATGATTTAATAATAAAATAATTTGAATAGAACGAAAACCTTTTGATAGGTATATACAATAATAAACGATAGGTTAGCAACAGACTCTCCAAAGTTAAATAGAATCTTTTAATACTTAGTTGTATGCATAATAGTATAGAAGGACCAATCAATCGAGCTAATTAAGATTTAATAAATAATTATAAAGCCTATTATAAATATGTGCATATTTTATGGTATTTTATGGACCGACATACTGTCGGTCGAAAGTTTAAGACCACCCTCAAACGATATCAGTAGACCTATAAGTTTGATTTTCTGTGAAAAAATAAATGGATTAAAATAAAACTAAACAGAGATACTTAGGCTTTAGGAAACGGTACAGTTTAAGGCTAAGGCCTTTAAAGTCCATCTGCAATTAAGGATAAAAATTATAATTAAGTTTTCAATACACAATTTAAAGCAAGCTGTTTTTTTTTTTTTTTTTTTTTTTTTTTTTTTTTTTTTTTTTTTTTTTTTTTTTTTTTTTTTTTTTTTTTTTGTTTGTTATCTTAATACCAATAATTTTGTTTGCCAGCAGAAAAACATCGGATTAAAAAATTTGGAATTCTAGTTAAAAAGAAAAACAGAGAAAATCTCGAGGCGTTAAATGAAAGCAACAGGATTTTTTATAGAGCCATTTCAAATTTAATTAGATTTTTATCAACATGGAATTTCTCGGAATTTGAGTATTGTGGAGAAAAAATCAAAAGAGGAAAGATATTGTTTTGATTTTAAAAAAACAAAACAAAAAAACAAAACAAAAAAAACAACATATATATAAAGAGCTAAAGAAAGAGGGGGATATTAAAGCTATTATAATTTCAAATTTAATTATTTTGGCTCAGGGTGTCTCAAACTTTTGACCAGCTTTGTACATATATATTTCTTGAATGAATTTGAAAAATGTTTAATTTTCATGTTTTACCTTTACTTTTTTTCTAATATTTATTGCTGTTTTTAATATGTAAATATATAGGAGTTATGTTTGAAAGAAGGCTGATATAGGAGCCACTTATTCGATACAACTCCGACGTTCTAAATCGTAACTTATAAACTTATTTGCTTAAATCCATATTGACTACGCAGGCCAAATGTATGGACTCTCCAAAAAGACCCATATTCTTAAAATCTGAACATATCAATCTGCGTTTTAAACTCATAACGGACTCCCCTCTGTTTCAAACAAAACATTACATTCAGGCTTATGTATCCCGACTGTCAGGATCCACATTCGCAAGAACTACCAACGATTTTATGACATATGAAATGAACATATTAACAGACTAGTGCAAAATTATGGTACGACAGAAAGCCCTAATATAATACGGTGGGGGCTAGAAAGGAGCTGGATGAGAGACCTTGAGTATCCCTTTAAATAAGCTGAAGTGTGTGAAGTGAGTAAGGAGTGTGTGAGCAACATTGGGTGCTGCCTCCGTCATGCGAACCCATGCCATAATTATTGTATCATTTTATTATATTTGCTGATTGAAATATTGCATTTCAGGTGCATATAAAAGTTATGAGGTTAAAAGAAAAATAAGTAGCTCTCTTCTTTATTTCATTGATACAAAATCTGAAAATTTATAAAAAACTATTTTTTATTCTTTATTTTTTTATTTTATAGCACTGAATTAAAAAATAGCATTTTCCATTAAATCATAATAAAATAAAAATTATAATGATTAAAAACGAGTATTTTCTTCTTTCTTATGTGAGATTTTGTAACAGCTCTTACCTGTACTCAGCGGTGTGATCCAAATCTAATCGATTCTTTTATTGCTCCAAAAACGTTTTGCTGAACGAAATAATCGCGGATAAGTCATAAATTAAATAGCCTTTTTATCTCTATAATATTATATTTTAATTTAAAAACTATTGAGATCCTTTGATAATAGTCAAAGAGGCCGCGGTGGGAGAGCATGTTCGGGTGTCGAGACCTTTAGCATTCTCGTAACCTCAGCGTTGTCGGTTCCCACGCTGGCGAGAATAGGATGGTAACCTGTAGAATAACCCTTTCTCTCTGTCCTAATTTGTGTATATAAGGACGTTAAGCCACAATAATAAAATACTTATTAATCCTCACTTAGTTTTAAAGTTGATTATGAGATTAGATGTTTAAGTTTTAAATAGTATATCCAAACAAATCTTAAAAATTAAGAAGAAACTGCCCGTCGTTACAGACTACTTAAACATTTACTAGACAAACGTTCAAAGCTTCCAATTAATTACAAAAGACTCATATACATGACTGTGATTAGACCTATTTGGACGTACTGAGTTGAGCTTTGGGGCTCCACTAAACCATCCAATTCATCTCGTATTCAATCCTTACAATCCAAAATCCTTCGAAAAATCCTCAATGCTCCTTACTTTGTCACTAATAAACTTATCCATAAAGATCTTAATGTTCCATATGTTGCTGATTTGCACACCAGATACCTATTCTTTCATAGTAAGCTCCATAATCACTCAAATCCGTTAGTTTCTCAACTTGCTTCTCACTCCATTCCTGATAATCCTCCGAGGCTTCTGAAACGAAGATGACCTAGAGACCTTCTAGTGTAGAATTTTTAATAAAGTGCTACTGATGAGTAGTTCTTTTCAAGTTTTCACATGTTATTGTAATCGCTTTCAATACATTTACATGATGTATATATTTTCTACAGTTGTAAATTTCAATAAATGTATATAAAAAAAAATCAAGGAGTCACAATTTATAAAACGAAATCAATAAAATAAACTACAAGTATTCACGTTGTATTACATATGCCATGGAGAATAGATAGCATTGGCACACATTGCTGCCATATTTTTTCTCTATACACGTAACATAGCGTTCCGTAATGCACCATTCAGCAATGCGTGGGCTAACTACCCTGCATATCTTCACCTATGCAATTACTCATGAATTCCTAGAGTGCCGGTTCTGTCACTCCTGGAGAGCAGTCACATTGCGGATAATGAAACCCACTGGATCGTTATTCCACTTTCTCCAGGCATTCCAGTGCCTTGAGGAAGAATCGATAGAAGGGGCTTTCTAGATAGTACTTAGTACTTGGCCTTTCTCTTGAGTTGATGTCAATAATTTCTGTTCTATTATTCTAGATAAATATTGTTATTTATAGGTGTAGGCATCTAGCTGTGCTTTCTCGGCTCTATAAAGTTGATAGGCATGGAAATTTGCCCGAGAAAATCATCTCTCTCACTCTCTCTCTCTCTTTTTCTCTCTCTCTCTCTATATTTATTTATCTCTTCCCTCTCTTCCCCACTCGCATTCTATATCATACATATCCTACTTAATATAAATATAAATACAGCAATTCATATTTATCCATCTAGTCATCTTTTTCTTAAACCTTCGTTTGATAATGCCAAGGGCAGTTCTTCCGAGAATCTGCCGTTCTCATTTATTTAATAATTTATCTTGTTACTGTTATTTTGCTTTTATTGCCTTTGAATGACCTTCTCAAACAAGGTAGTCTTTCTAGAATTAATAGTGTTCACATCTGGATATCTTCTATTATTATTATTTATTTTTTTCTAATAATTTGTTTTACCATTTTAACTGTAAACTTACCGGCATTTCATATATACATATTTCTACCATGAGTTTTCGTTAAAAAACAATTATAAGAGAGAAGTGTATATTAAAAAACATGTCGATATATTTTTTAATAAAATTAGTAAACTCAAAAAAAAGCAATGAATTCTATTTCGAAGAACTACCAAAAAATCCGAAAAGGGTTATTTGACTCGTCATGGTAGATTTAGTGATAATGGGCTCATTGTTGAGTAATTCTAAATACTTCGTTCTAACTTTCTGTTTAAACTTTGAATTTTAGTTTTAGTTAGTTTAAAAAAACAAACAAAAAAACTATAAGTGTTTTCATTCATATGTATAATAAGGATTATGATTTCTTTGTCGCTTCTAATAGAATTATTTTTTTTTTTAAAAGCTGGTTTCAAATATTAAGCATTCATTATCAATTTTAAATAATACATTCTATGGATTATGTGTGTATTAATTTTTTTGAGAATTTAAGACACGTGTTGATACTCACCTTAAGAGGCAAATTAAGGGAAAACTGTAAACATGCGAAAGGGAGATGTGTGGGGTTCAATCCTTTTAGTTTTCCCAATGACAGGTTATTTTTTTTCCGTTTCTACTGGAGATAATTTTTTTGTTCATTATTATTATTCATTTACGAATAGAAATTTACAACTGTATTACAAAAACATATCAAGTAAATATGCTATAATTACAATGCAGAGAAATGATATGACAAAACCATTTAGAGGAACTACCCATTTTTAGCACTCTTAAAAGTAAAAAAGTTATATATGGGACTATTTAATATATTTATCTGTCATTTAAACAAAATCTGGATTGGCTTTAGACGATTTTATTATTTCTGGTGATTAATAAATATTTAATTTTAGACTTTTTTCTTCTTGATGGATTAGTTTCACTTCCAAATCTTTGTTGACTTTAAGGTTATTTTCATTTAAATGGATGACGAACTTGGAATTCTGCTTCTTAATATTATATGCTCTTAGATGTGCTTTCATTCTTTGTTTTTTATGTTTTCTTTTTTTTATGTCTGTGATAGAAGTGGCAATTAATTTGTCAATCCTAATTATATCGATCATTCTCTACCATTATACGTATTCCAAGTGAAGGTAATTGCTTTTGTTATTCTACAGTTGGAAATAAAATAATCTACTTTTGTAAGTTTCCTAGTTCTCGGATGATCTTCAGTAATCATTAAATCGGATAACTTGCGAATAATAATCGGTCAATGCAAACTTCGCTATCTAATTAAATAATTCTATTGATCCTTCAGTACCTTTATGCGTACCTCAAGTTATATATCAGTAATGATTTTAACATGCATATAAAAGAATTGTGTTATAATATTACAATTGAGGGTGACTTTTTGCATGCCATGTACTGCATCCTTGATGAAACAATGCCAGTTCGAACTATATTAAAGGGCTTTCTCCAGTAAATCGGTGGACCATTCAAAAAGCAATAAATGCCGAACCAACAATTGACATTGACCAATACATCACCGAGCGACCCGCACAGTCAGAGGAACTGGGACTTCAATCAGTCTTTATTAATGGCACCGGGCTCACTCAGCCGGGAACCCGACTATATCCGCTCTGTCATTCGTCATTTACGGGAGTGGAATTAGTCAGGGGAGGGTGGGTCTACCAATCAACCGAAGAATATTTTGTAGGAAAGTTTTATTTTCGTATCTCTATGAGGAGGATATGTTATTATTCGAAAAGAACGGAGAAAGTTCTTCTAAATAGTGAGATGATATTCTCAGTCAATTTTTAATCGACTTCCAGAAGGTAATTTTATGATTCAACCCTTTATCTATTTATACGTTTATAAAATCTTAATCCAAATTATATTTCAAGCTAAAGTTACTTGAAAATTAAATAGATATGTTTTGGTTTGAACCCGTTAATTTTTAAAAGAAAGGAACAACGATAGAACAGATTAAATCGGATACTAATTTGATAATTTTTATAAAATGAAGGTTTAATCTTTTAAAAATTATTCGAGATGTGTACCTAATATTTATTCAGCCAATTTTCTTTTTTGAAACTGCCCGTCGTTACAGACTACTTCAACATTTATTCTTTCAAACTTTCAAAGCTCCCAGTTAATTACAAAAGATCCATATACATTACTGTGACCTATTTGACCTATTTGAACGTACGGAGTTGAGCTTTGGGTCACCACATATCCAAAATCCTAAATGCTCCTTACTTTGTCACCAATAAACTTATCCATAAAGATCTTAATGTTCCATGTGTTGTTGATTTAGCCCAAACCAGATACCTATCCTTTCATAGTAAGCTCCATAACTCAAATCCACTAGTTTCTCAACTTTCTTTCCCCTCCATTCCTGGTAATCCTCCGAGGCGTCTGAAAAGAAGATGGCCTAGAGACCTTCTTTTGTAGAATTTTTATTGGAGTGCTACTGATGATTAGTTCTTTTCAAGTTTTGACATGTTATTGTAATCGTTGTCAATACATTTACTTGATGTATATATTCTGTACAGATGTAAATTTCAATAAATGGATATTAAGATATTTTTTTATTACTTTTATTTAAAATTAAAAATTTTATTTACAGTATTTTAAGTTTTCCTTGATAAAGAAAATCTATAATTGGTCCATAATTATGTTATAGGTTTCCTTAAAGCGTTTAATTTTAATTAAACATTTGAAGGAAACCTATTAAGTTATAAATAAATGACAAGTACATACAATGTTTATTAACTCATAATAGATAAATTATTTTTGTTTAACTTGATTTATCATTACTTGCCCCCCTCCCCTCTCGGTTTCCGCGGATAATTGATAAATTACTGCAATAGGAACTGTTATATAGCTAGTCATGAAATTACTCTTCTAATTTGATTAGAAGTAAAAATAAAAAAATATTAAATGCTTGGTTATAAGAAGAAATAAAAAAAATGTAATATTTTAATAGAAAATAGAGAAGAAATTGGGAAATTTATTATAGATATGCATGTTGGAAACATTTAATGGAGGTTATATAGCTGATGTTTTTAACATTTTTTTAGACATTACAAGCATACAATATGAGAAGATTCTTAATTTGTGACTTTGTATGACTAGTTTGTCATGATTCGATATGTAAGAACTTGATATTCATTAAATTGAAATAATTAAAATAAAATGCATATTTTAAAATCCTATTCAAAAGAAGCTAATAATCTATACAGAATAAGAGCTATCCTTCTTGCACGATATCCTTGTCCAGCACAAGACCTCCACGGATGACCTCCCAGATGATCTGGGAATCAGGTAAGGCCCTCGGAACCTTCCCGGACAGTATGAGGATTAATGACTCCCAATCAACAGCTACTTCCATTTTCTCAGCCCTTTCTTAATGACTCCTTTATTGCAGCTAATATAAAACAGATTAATCACACCACACCGCCTGAGGAGGAGAGGGGAGGAACAAATTTCCTTCCAGGACCCATCGGTTAATCTTCATTATTTTACCCCTTTAATTGGAAAAAAGTCTCTAGAAGCTCCTCTCGGTTATAAAATCAATTTAAAATTATCTAAATCATGTTGAAAATTTTTAGATTAGATGCAGGCTTTAAATTTTATAACTATACTTAAAGATTCATTAAATCCATTAATTAAAGACAATTTTAATAAAATTTTATGTTACTAGAAAAAAAAAAAAAAAAAAAAAAGAAAAAGGTATGTTCATATATCCCTGGCTGCCAAGAAGAAGTAGATCCAAATTTTATGCTGTACAGTAGGGCATTTTGAATTGTTTTTCTAAATCAAGTAATTGCTCTAAAAATACCATTTGCGCCAAATAGACACTTTAGGCCTTTTTTAAGAAGCACAACTTAACCATTTTTTCATAACTCCAATATAGAACATAAATCCACAGAGTGTCCGTCTGTGGCTCTGAATGTTTTTAATCTATATTTCTATAAAACTTTTTTTTTTTATATATCAATTTATTGAACGTTACAACTGTACAAAAATATACATCAAATAAATGAGCTGATAACGATTACAATAACATGTCAAAACTTCAAAAGAACTACTCGTCAGTAGCACCTTAATAAAAATTCTACACTAGAAGATCTCTAGGCCATCTTCTTTTCAGAAGCCTCCGTGGGTTATCGGGAATAGAATGGGAAGCAAGTTAAAGGGCTTGTGGATTTGTGTAGTTTTGGAGTTTACTATGAAATGATAAGTATCTGGTTTGGGCTAACTCAGCAACATATGGAACATTAAGGTCTTTATGGATAAGTTTATTGGTGACAAATTAAGGGGCATTATGGATTTTAGGAAGGATTTTGGATTGTAAGGATTGGATACGAGATGAATTGGACCGTTTAGTAGAGCCCCAAAGCTGAACTTTGTACGTCCAAATAAGTCTAATTACAGTCATGTAACTAAGTCTTTTATGAAATGGGGGCTTTGATAGTTTGTCTAGTAAATGTTGAAGTAGTAGTCTGTTATGACGAGCAGTTTCTTGTAGCTTTAGTCTTGTCGAAAAACTAAAAATCTATATGTTTTCATGGATTCACGCTGTTTTAGTGACGAGTATTATAATCGAAAGTCCTCAATTGTACGCAAATGACATGAACATAAAACTGTATAAATGTATTGCGAATTTATAATAATTAATCTTTCCATTAATTATAGAAAGTGAATTATAATTGCAATTTTTCATTACAATGAGGTTCATATGAAATTTCACTGTCAATTGTAAGACTTTGTATTCAGGAAAAATGTGTGTGTTTTTTTCCCATAATACTTCCTTGATAATAAGTTCTTCTGTTACAAAATGCATGATTTTTTTTTTTTTCATTGTACAGTTTTATTATAGTCTTCGATCGAAGGATTGCACGGAATATTTCAAATTTAACCGTATACAGACTGTTCAATTTAGCTGTACACAATAGAAGGGACAGGTTTCAAAGCGACCTATCAGGGGGCGCTAAATTCTTAGAAAGTTCTGTTTGAGAAGTTGGTTCGGAAATTGTCTTTTAGAGTGTAACAACTGTTACTGAACTGATCTCAACTATGCTCTCAGCCTCACCAGACTTCGCTAGCAGCTCAAAAGGCCCTCGTGTCAAAGGTTGTCGTGATGTTTGTTACAGCTTGCCATGTGGTTCACAGCGACCAAAATTATACCAGTGTTGGTTTAACGGCCACTTTTCATTATGAACATATTCACATATATATATTTACCTAATATTATTGTTTTTCCATCCATTGTGCCCCGAGGAAGAGATGTGTATTTGATAATAATACAACACGACTCATCCATTTTGCATAATACGTATTTTGCTAGTTAAAGTGTAATACTATATTCTTCTAGGAGTAGAAATGAAAAAAAAAAAAAAAAAATATATCGATTTTTTTTCTTCCTTGGAAAACTTATTTTATAATCGTATTTATTTTTTATGCTGTTTTATTTTTTGTTGATTTAACATATACCTATGTATAAAGAAAAGATTGTCAGGTTTCAAAAAGGATCATCATCATGATGTTATGGCACCTGATGGCCCTCGCAGAACCCTGGCCTCCTCTATAATCCTCTCCATTCTAACCTATCCTTAGGTGCCCTTCTCCATCCTTTCACACCCAGAGTCCGAAGATCGTCCTCCACCACTTCTTCAAGCCAACGCGAGGGTTTCTTCTCCTTCTCTTTCTAAAAATCCTCAAATGTTCCTTATTATGTCACCAATAAACTTATCCATAAAGATCCTAATGTTCCATATGTTGCTGATTTAGCCCAAACCAGATACCTATCCTTTCATAGTGAACTCCATACTCAAATCCACTAGGCTCCTTGCTTGCTTCAGACTAATCCTTCGAGACGTTTGAAAAGAAGATGGCCAAGAGACCTTCCAATGTAGAACTTTTATTGAGTTGCTACTATTAAGTAGTTCTATACATGTTATTGACATGTCATCATTATAATTTGCCTTTAATTAACTTGTTGTATATAATGTTGACAGTTGTAAATATCAATAAATAATTTAAGAAATCAACAAAAAAAAAAAAATGTTTAAATCAGATTCATTCAATTCATAATAATTATCACATCTTAAATATCAAACATTCCATCAATAAAGACCTCATTTGTTATAAGGATCGTCTACAGAACAAGACCCATCCTTATAGGATGATATCCTTACCATCCACAAGACACCCGAGGATGACCTCCCAGGTAATCTGGGAATCAGGTACGCTCTTAGAATCTGCCTGGACAGTATAAAGATTGATGACTCCTAATTAACATCTACTTCCATTTTCTCAATTAAACATCTTTAAACCCACATAGTTGATGTCTATAGCTGAATAGTAAATTTAACTCATTTTTACGCCTGGGTGATTCAATTTCAATCAATTCCCTTTTAACTAATGTTTGGTAATTATGTAATACCATAAACAAAAAATACCATAAATAATTGTGTGTACCTTAGCATGATCATTTTTACGTAAATTTTTGAATTTACTATTCAAATATATTTCAGGAGACTAGTTATTATTACATGATAATTTATGAAATATAACCTATTCATTTTATATTTATATTAGCGTGTAATGAGATTAAATATTGACAGTATATATTGAGATTGATCCTATCTGGCTCCGAAATAGAGTGCTCCGACGAACCCACGTACAACTTTCTCAGTCCAGGCATTCCTGAGTGCAATAGGCAAGAATTATTGTACAAGGTCGCAATACGATGAGAAAACCATTAAAATAAAACGACCGCAACATTTCCACAAGGCATTTCATAAAATTTATAGGGCC
The DNA here is from genome assembly GCA_003667255.2 of Euschistus heros. Lineage (NCBI taxonomy): Eukaryota > Metazoa > Arthropoda > Insecta > Hemiptera > Pentatomidae > Euschistus > Euschistus heros. The sequence goes on from RCWM02000166.1 coordinate 1,888,692, forward strand.
ATTCTGACCGTCGTGCGGGATCCAAAAGGTCGAAATGATGATCCTAAACCACACCATCTTTCATACAGAGGGGTATTTATCAAGGTGGCTATTTAATTTTCCCATCAGAGCTTGAGAGGACGTATCGGGGAATAATCTAGGCAAAAAAAATAATAAATTACTGCTGTTGCGTGGATGACATATTAGTTATTTGATATGGGATTACAGATATGACGAATGCTTTTAAATTCGTTAAATAGAAAAGAAAGAGGTTGTAGGTCGTATATAATCGGTAGGATCCCAGAGGTGGGGGTGGGGAGGGGATGAGGAGGGGCATTTGTTATGCAAATTAGACCTGCTCGCACAAGGCCGCCTATCCAAAAAGTTAAGTACACATTCCACTATCCAGTCATCTCTACTACCGAGGTTTTTCTTATTTACTACTTCTTTTTTTTTTAATTCGCCATTGATTCTACCGAAGGCGGGTTAAACCTTACCTCAGGCTAATGGAATTTAGCGAGGTACTAAAGGAAATAAAACAAGGAACATTTATCATGGAATGGAATAGAACTAATGTGAAAAGTTGGTTTAAAAACATTTAAGAATTTATCGTTTACAGCAGGTAGTATTAGATGTCGCTTGGAGTACATCCGGGTTGTATCCTCTAAATTGTTCTTATGTATATATTTATACTTTTTATTATTTGTTTTAATTTGAATTCATATAAAATGTCCGTTCTTATTTGCTTAAATCAAAGTGCGACTAGCTCTATTTTTTACTATCTTTATATTTATAGATTATAATGAGCCTGTTAGAAATCCTTCATTTTTTCAAAATATTAACAATCACGCGGTATGTTCTCCAAATTTTATATAAAAAAACCAAAAAAAAAAAAAAAAAACATGTCCAAAAAATTTGATGACAGTTGCTTTACAGAAATATAATAACAGAAACTTTCGTCAAATTTTTGATCCGAGCAAAATAAAATGAGCTAAAGTGTTTTATTTTTGTAGTGAAGAAAAGTTATAAACAAAAAAATAAGGAATCCCGCCACAAGACACATCCATGCAAAAACTAATGGAGCTGTGTTATAAAGTCCTTTCACATCCACTTTATTCACCAGACTTATTTCCAACACTTTCATCGAAGTCCTATATTGGCCTGGGTTGGAAGGTCAAGATTCATTTCATGGTTCCGCCACGAACTAAATTTTAACCCGCCCAGATGGGATTCGAACCCACGACCTTCTGGTTACGAGTGCGCTGAGACCCTCGCCCAAACTCACTCGGTCATTGGATCCCCTTTCCAACACTTTTTCATGTGTAAAAAAATTTAGAAAACATGCTTAAAGGTAAAAGATAAAAAAATACTCAGGTCAGGTTTGTCTGAATTCATTTCTTGTTCTGGGATTGAAAAGTTGATAGCACGTTGGGAAAAATTTGTAAGTTGGTTTTCAAAATGACTTCTTGCTTTTAAAACAGATTTATTATTCTGTAAAGAATAACAATAAATTAACATAAATCTCGTAGAACAATTAACATAAAATAATAACTGAGTATACCTGTAAAGAATAATTAAATAACAAGTAATTAAACACCAAATAGAAATAACACTCTGAAATAAATCAGCGCATAAGGAAAGCGACTAACATCTATTACCAGCTCCGCAATGTTATAATTGGAAAAAGGGAAGTAGAGATGAAAACCAAAATGGTAGTATATAAGCAAGTATTCATCCCTACGCTGACCTAGCATCAAGAAGTTTGAAAGCCGAATACAAGCCATACAAATGAAATTCCTGAGGAAGGCTCTTGGCAAGACAAGGTTGGACCGAATCCAAAACCAAAGAATAAGAGAGCATACGGAGCAGAAACCGCTGATAGACGATATTCACAGAAAAGAATTAAAGTGGTTTGGCCATGTACTAAGAATGCAAATCAATAGGTTGCCAAAAAAAGTATGGGAAGCAAAAGCAGTGGGAAAACGACCCAGAGGACGACCCAAAAGTAAATGGGAGGACCTCATATCGGATCTGGCGAGGAGGAGGGGACTCACTGTGGGAGAGATTAGGAGATTGACTGCGGATAGAGAGGTGTTAGAGCATGGTTGCTGGCTGCCCTGACACCGTGAGGTATAAGGGTTAGATGAAGAAGAAGAAGAAGAAATAACACCAACTAACTATAGTCTTTAACATCTGCAAGTATAACCTGCCCCACACAACACTAGTATAGTGCTCAAACAGAATATTAACCATGTAAATTGACTATTAGAATAGTCTATTTACAAATTTATAGATCAATATAGAAAAAATATTTTGTATCAAAATGTTTTGATTTCTTTTTATTAATTTATTTTTCTAAATAATGTTCCCTATAAAAACGGACATTTCATATGAAAGTTCCCAATATATGAAGAATGCTATTATATTTGGTTGTGATTTAAAAGACGCGATGTCCAATAAAATACTTTATATCGACCCTCAAGGCGAATCTCTTTCTCTCTCAATTTTCTGCCTCGTTAAGGTTTTGGATTCCGAATATCTGCCTTTGTCCTATCCATCGCTCACATACTTCCACTCATTCTGTTACCGTTTTACATCTCATTTCAAGCTATGTTGTCGCTAGCGGAGAATTTGATCTCATGCTAGTTTCATAGTTTGGATTTCTCTCAATTTTATGTAACTAACAATTGTCGCATTTTCTCCATTCCGCTGCAGAGGACATTTCCCCCCTCGGCGTAGATAATGGTCTAGATCGCTACTTGGTTACGAGCTGGTATTAAAAGCATGACATTCCCACAGCATCAGAAACATTCGTTTTATGATAGAGGTTCCTTGCACAACAAATTACTGCGCTAACGCGATGTGCAATTACTTTGAAAGCTGGAGCAATTGATTTCGAATCTACCGCTCGTGGTTGACATTATTTACTGTCAGTGTAAAAATTTAAAGTAACAATAATCATTTTTTTTTTCTTCGTATTATGTAATCGTTGTCAAGACTAGCAGTCTTATAGCTGCCTTAATGTTATTAGTTTCTGCTCAAGAAGTACTTCATGACTAGAAAAATAGTCTTTATTCTAGGACTCCTTGTTCTTTAGACATAATATACCTTAGGGCATATTATAATTATATATTTATAATATAGGATAATAATACTCGTATACATAAAATTTGAGACTTTTAACTTTTAAGCAATTTTGAGTGTATCTTCGAGTATTTATCCGAAAATAAGAAAGAAAAGAAAATACTAAAAATAATTACGCTAAAAAAAACAAAAACTATGAGACAATATTAAAACAGATTCAAGCATATTTACATTTAAGCTAGAGATTTCAAGACCAGCTTTCGCCGTCCAGGGAGGGGTCAAGTATAGGGTTGCCATCTCCTTAAATACAAAAGTCGGACATTTGCCGCAAAAGCCGGACAATATCTTTAAAAGACAAACATACCTTTTATAAAACCGGATGTACGTTTTTAAAGTTGGAAATAACGTCAATAATAAAAAAAAACTCTGTCTAGATGTTACATAATAATTTTTAATTAATCAAAGATAAATATTACAGAATTTATAATACAGTTTTAAGTTTTTAGTTGTAACATTAACCACTTCTTTATAGTCCTATCCTTAATCTTTTGATCTTTATGTATGACATTAAAATTAATAACTACCTGAAACGTTTTCAGTCTTCTATAGACTTCACTTATATAAAACAAAAATAAATAAATTACAGCTCAACTTTGGCAGTAAACTAAAAGTTTTCATTATACAAATATAAAATATATGCATTCTTCTAAGGAGGAAATAAATAAATTAAAATTAAAAAGCCAATTATAAAGCAATCTCAAATGTTTCTAAAAATAATAAAAATTCATAAATTCTTAACCTGCTACGAATCTTCATTTTATGTTTTTCGGTTTTTAAATGCTTTTCTAAGTCAGCTTTGCCCTTATTAGCTATTGAAATTACTTGGTCACAAATAAAACATATTGCATACCATGGCTCTTTCCTAGATTTTAACATCTTGTACTGAGTTTGTAGGGTATCAGAAAATATAAATTTTCTATTCGACATAGTGAGTTCTGAAAGTAAATGATGTATGTTTTACTTGTATTTGAGGTTTGTAAATAACATAACAATGCAACGTAAAAGAAATTATAAAATTAACTCACCGAAAATTCTGACTGAATAATGCAGAAAACGCAAGAACTGATTGTGTTACTTGATATGTGCCTAAAGCCGGACAGATGGCAACGCTAGTCAAGTAGGATCTCTTTAAGATTTAAGCGCTTCTTTCTCAACACGACACTGTTCCAATACTTCGATACTGAGATTTTACAAATCTTGCAATTAAAATTTTCATTGTTTACCAACAAAACTTTAAATGTAAGCTTCTTAATTCGGTTCTTGTTGACTTTATTTATGTTATTATAATTTTAAAAACTGGCCATATTAGACCCATTTAATTTAAACTAACATTTGATGTATTATCGATTTTATCATATTTTCCGATGCTCATTTCATGGAAATCGTTTCCAGTTGAATATACGAATGTTATTTAATAGCCATTTCATCAGTGTGCAAATTAATATAAATTATTCCCCGACTAATTTGGATTCAATAATATTTTCTAAACAATTTTTAAATTTTCTGGTTATTAAATATATAATATTGTATACTGAAATGTTATTATATATATAAATTATATAGTGGTCCCGAAGAGCCCCTGGGCCTACAATGGTCAGGTACGTTGGTATTCAGGAGCGGGAAGTGCCTTCGGAATTAAGGACTGGAGAGGAACCGGAAGGAAGGATTGGAGGGCGTTAACCGCTTCCTTTAGGACCCGAGGGTTTGCTTATCCTCACTCCTCCTCCCCCCTCTCCAATAATTCTGTCTCGTTCTCTCGAAATGTATGATTAAAATTGTTTCTATTAAAATTATTCTGTTTATTTGTTTGAGAAATTCCAATACAAAAACACACAAATTATAGCCATGTGATGTTTGTATATGCATCCCAAAAGGATGCTGGTTTTAGATCTACCAGGATCTGACGATTTTTGGTGACCTAAGGACATCCTTGTTCAATTTACTTCCCAACAAATTAGGTTTCGTCCTTAAGGATACTATTTTCAGATCCCCCAGGATTTAACGATTTTTAAGATACCGAAGGATATTTCACCATTTCCCTTTTAGTTGTTTTATTACATATGTATTAAAGTGACTATGTAACTTTAATTAGGATTGATGAATTCGTTGCCACTTCTATTTGTATTATTTTATTAGAAAACTAGTTTCGAATACTAAACATTCATCTTAAGTTCTAAAAAATTACAAAATTTTCAACACCTCTGTACTATGTTACAAGGATTATATACACTAAAGTTTTCAAAAATGTAAGACAAGAAATCAAAGATTAGTACTCACCTCAGAAGATCTTAGAGTTATCTGAAATATATCCATCTTCCCATATATCCATCAAGTCCCACAATATCTAGTCGAATAATTCATCGTGTCGAATATAGCCTACAATTATTTATTTAAGAAAATAATTAGAAATAATAAAATCGTTTAAAACCGATCCAGATTTTTGTTTCAATGACCAGATAAACATTTCCAATAGCCTCATTAAATTTTGTTTCCAGTAGGAACGGAAAAATTCAATGAGACATAAGGGAATTCCATAGTGAACCCCAAAAATTTAACCTACCTTCCCCTTCCTACGATGGATATATTTCAGATATCTCTTAGCTCTCCTGAGGTGAGTACTAATCTTTGATTTCTTGTCTTATATTTTTAGTGTATTTAGTGTACAACTTTAGTGTATATAATCCTTGTAACATAGTACTGAGGTGTTGAAAATTTTGTTATTTTTTAGAACTTAAGATGGATGTTTAGTATTCGAAACTAATTTTTCGAATAAAATAATACAAATAGAAGTGGCAACGAATTCATCAATCCTAATTAAAGTTACATAGTCATTTTAATAAATATGTAATTAAACAACAAAAAGGACAATGGTGAAATATCCTTCGGTATCTTAAAAATCGTTAAATCCTGGGGGATCTGAAAATAGTATTTCGTCCTTAAGGAAAACTAATAAAATCGTTGAATCCTGGAAGATTACAAAAAAAATAGTATCCTTAAGGACGAAACCTAATTTGTTGGGAAGTAGATTGGACAAGGATGTCCTTAGGTCACCAAAAATCTTCAGATCCTGGTAGATCTAAAACCAACATCCTTTTGGGATACATAGACGAACATCACATGACTATAATTTGTGTGTTTTTGTATTGATTTGTATTAATTTCTCAAACAAATAAACAGAATAATTTTAATCATACTTTTCGAGAGAACGAGATAGAATTATTGGAGAGGGGTAATGTTTGATTTCTTGTCTTACATTTTTGAAAACTTTACTGTATATGTAACAAACTACTGATGTGTTGAAAATTTTGTATGTTTTAGAACTGAAGATGAATGTTTAGCATTTGAAACTACTATTTTAATAAAATCATCCTAATAAAAGTGACAATTAATTCGTCAATCCTAATAAGAATTTTTGCTCAATATGTATGTTAAGAAAATTATATTAGCATAGCAAATATTACCTATCATTTTTGAATTATATTGTATGCTATAGTTATTTCAATTGCTTAAAGTTAAATAAATGAACGACAAGGACTCCTGATGAAAATAATGACGGATGATCCTAAGTTCAAGGTGCCTAATGAATATTAATAAAGGCTCATTGTGGTTGGCTGATTGCTGACGTAAGTACGTTCTTCGAACCAATCGGAATGTGTTTTTCACCCGCACCCTCCCGGGCGTAGCGAGGCCTCCTACATGGGTGATTCTATCTCATTATCCGCGACCCTATACTCACGGTAATGGCCGCCCTGAAAGACAATATTCGCCTGCCGCTATCTGGTTGTTGAGGAAGTGGCTGAGGACGGCCGGGAGGGGGGAAAGGAGGAGAGGCACTGTTGGCGCCGATACTCCGCCAAAAGCCGCTTACAATTTCCTGAGCCCTCGGCCCAATAACTTGCAGCTTTAGGCGAGGCAAGGCAAGGCTAATAATAAAGCCGTTACCGTCAGGAACAACCTTCTCCTTCAGTTATCGGCTACAGCCGTAGTCAACTATTTGTAATATTAGGTACAATTTTGGGTAGAATTATAGATATTTCAATTGTTTATATCTGTTCAAGTTATCAGGGTTATACAATTAGGATTAATGAATTAATTGTCACTTCTAAAGAAACAACTTCTTATGGAACACGTCAACACTATGTTAAATATACTAAAGTTTTCAAAAATGTAAGACAATCAATGTTGTACGAGATCAATCAATCAATGATGTATATGCATTCATACAATCTCCCCTAAAGTCGGATAGGAATTTAAAAAAAAATTATGATATACCATTGCCATCTTATTTCCCTTTACCTAAAGACAAAATAGCGACCCTTTCCAAAAAATCGGTGTATACTAACTAAAATGTAATGACTGTGAAGCTAAATACCGGGGAAAAACTAGACGATCGGTAAATCAAACAGTAAAAGAACATATAACAGCATACAATATAGGACACAAAATTTCATTGATCCTTCTATATTATCATGGTGTACCTCAAGAGAAAAATTCCTATGTTTCTTTTCAGTAAAATTTATATCACACTTGATGTTAGCCGATAAAGACACTGATCCAAATTAGAAAAAAATATTTTTGTAACAATATAGAATTTTTGCTCTACCAAAGTCGTCAAACCCGCACTACACGGATTCATTGAATGCGCTGCTTTAATTCGAGTTTTACATTTACCGGTTACTCCTACCTATATATAACTTAACTTTTCAATTCTTTAGTTTCAACGTGATTTTTTTTTTTTTTTCAGTGTTTTATATTGATATTGTCTTAATTCTTCTAATCAAGTAAAGGTGTAATTGAACTTAATAGCATCAGAGTTAGAACATTGGTTTAGTGTTTTTAAATATAATATTGATACATTCTTATTTTATTTTCGCTAATATCACAAATTGTAAAAGAAGTTAAAATTAATTTCAACATGGATTTAGTGTTTCCTATATCGATATTTTTTTATTTACTCTTTTTAATTATGAGAAAGTGTATCATAAGTTATAAATATAGCTTTAAACTTTCGATCTCAATTGTCGCAGTGCCATTCTTCGTTGTTTGAGAGGTGATGACATATCAGCTGTATTTGGTAGAGCTCTCTCAGTGTCTCAGTTTGTTATTTTTCCTTTCGAGTTTGTTATAGTTTGCCGAACAAATGTTTAGAATAAATTTATGTGCTTGTCACTTTTTTTTTTGGTTGCTGCCAGTGTGTATTCGTCTCTAATTGTGTCATTTGTAATGATATAAATATAAAATCGATTGGTAGTGAAAATGAGATGTACTATGTTTCAACATTTTTTTTTTTTAAATTAATTATCAGTTGAAGATTAGTGAAAGGCGATTTATATTTTTTCTTTTTTTTTTTCGCTAAACATGAAATAAACACTAAACGTGAATAAATATAAAGCTGTGAAAATCAAATCAATATTCAATACTTATTCATAGTTTCAAAGATGTTGTTTACAATCTTTATGGATTTCCATAAAATATTAAAATTTTTACATTCTACAAGTACGAACACCATCCTAAAAGGACGCCTGCATAAAATAAAGTAAATGCTTACGGGTAGATTTAATTTATGTAAGAATGACTTTATTAAGTTCCTGGAATGCATGCGAATACAAGTTCCATATTTACCCCCTCCCTTGCAGTTTTATGCACTGAATGTGAAGAGAGAATGTTTAATTCATCGATTCGTCGATCAAAATTCATAGCGACTAGTTTATTATTCGGTTTTCGTCCTCGATTTTTGTTTTCTTTTGATCTACGAGGATCTGTGGATAAATTAAATTTCGAAATGTATTCCTCCATTTTTATCCCTTGAATATATTCTTATATGTTATAATTATAAGGATAATAATTATGAATTCGTAAACAATGCTCGAATCAATTTGATACACTCATGTATATCATAAACTGAATTTTTATAATTCTCATATAGTTGAACTTCAAACACGTATTTATAAAACTTTGCATTAATTTGCAATTAAAATAACATCTTGGATTAATGATATCATCTTCACAATTTTTATAACATATACAACATTATTTTTCTGATTTATTTTTAAGTTTCCGCTGAACATGTATTAGTAGAGATTTTGTTAATGTATTGAAATCGACAACTGTGTTAAGAGAAGTCTGACTTATTAAACTTGTCCCAGGCTATTTTCCTATTATGAAGAACCAATTATTTTTTTCTCGTGTCTGTCATGTTAATCTCTTAGATGTTCATTTGTATTGTTTTCAAGGCCCCGATCTGTGAATTATTATGTATTAAAACGTATGTTTCATGTTTCTCTGTGTAGAAATGTTTATTTTTTCTCCTCCAATTATTGGATTTTTGTGATTTTTATTTCTATTTTTGTTCTTTATTTGTAAAATTGTAAATAGTTAACCAGATTGTTAATTTTGTTTATTTCATCTTATGAAAGCTAGACTCATTGTATTTATTTATGTACATTATATTATTCTTAGGGGACATCGTCCCAGAATAAAGTTTATTTTCTATTCTATTCTATTCTATTCTATTCTATCTTAAGTAATTAGTGCTAATAATTGAAAACTTATTTGAGAAGTCTAATAAATGATGTTTTGCATACATTTTCTTTCTTAATTAAATCAAGGTACTTTATAAATTAATGGATTCCTACTTTACAGTATCCTTTCCTTATCCTCTACTAAATCCATTTTTATTTGGTTCACTACTTAAAACTTAATTTAGAAATAGATAAACTTATGATCGTCATTCTGCATTTACATAAGAAGGAACTGTTTCGACTATCACAACGTTTATATATGATTCCAATTTTTCACTCAAATAATTTAAATAGCTGGAGCTTTGAAAATCCACTAAACCATTTAAATTTTTCCTGAATAGTTTCATTAAAATTTAAAATCTCAAGTAGAACCATCATTCGACCTAATGCCACATATAGAACGATACATATCGACCTCAGAAGATATATGTTGTTCATTTAATTTAAACCCAATACCTACCCTTTAACGATTATACTCTATACATATTAAAGTTTAATAACTTGCTTCTTATTCTTTTTGGGCGATTTTGATGTAGACTTATATAACTTCTACCAGTAGATTAGTAACAATTAGAAACAGATTTTACATGGTATTTTACAAAATTAGAGTATGAAATAACTGTTATTTTATAAATAGGATTAACATAAAATTTGAATAAGTCTGGATGTGGATTTAGATGTACGATTGTCTATTCAGGGTATAATTTTTTAGAAATACACTAACTGCTCAATAATTAGTCTTATATACAGGGTGTGAACATCTGAGTGTAAAAAAATAAATTGGGTGAAACTAGATCAAAAATGTAGAAAAATGTCACAGATCTTACCTTTCTATTCCAATCCATTGCAGATATACGATAAATCAATGACTTTTTTGTGGAAACCACGTTTTATGCTATAAAAGCTGTAATATCTCCACTTTGTTTAAATATTTTTCAAACTTTGACCACATTTTCGGATTTAGGATTAAATTTCCAAAAAGAGCAAAGTAAAAGTAACCTTGAATTTTACAAACTTGTAACCTACAGCTTGACCAACGATGCTCCTCATGGAAAGGTAGAAATGCCTTCCCCTGTAAAAACAGACTCATCTACCCACAAATTCACCGCAAAAAGTGGTATTCTTTAATATCATTTGTATTCAGAAGGTAATAGCAAAATTGAGGTCTATGTTCATTATCACTGAGTTTTAAACCTTACATTGAAAATCTAATAAAATAAATCCTAAATAATAATAATAAATAAATAAATGTAAGAACATAATATCCTCTGATCTTGTGTCGCTTTATTGACAGTTTTTCTTTATTTTCTATTAAACAATAATTTTTATTCTTTGCTTTTTATTCCAATGAATAGTTTATTAAAATGCACATTTTCATTAAGGTATTGTCATAATGTTTTATTTACACAAGTAACTGATTTGTTTGCCAAATAAGAACACCGTGTTTTTTCGGTTTCAAAAGTGAATTTCTTCATTAAATCGAAACAAAATCATTACTGTCAACATTTCATTCGAAAGCTAATAAATTTACAAGTTTTTGTGAGATTTGCAGTCTTGTGGATATTTTTTTCGAAAAACGGTGAGCGTTGAAGTAATATAAGACATTGTACCTTCCCTAAAAAAGGTGAAGATCAAGCTGTTCTTTAGGTCACAAGTTTGTAAAATTCAAGGCTACTTATACTTTGCTCTTATAGAAAATTTAATGATAAATCCGAAAATGTGGTCAAATTTTGAAAAATATTTAAACGAAGTGGAGATATTATAGCTTTTATAGCAAACAACGTGGTTTCCTCAAAAAAGTCTTAGATTTATTGTATATCTGCAACCAATTGAAATAGAAATCTGCGTCAGTTTTATAAGTTTTTTATCTAGTTTCACTAATTTATTTTTTTACACTAAGAGACACTCACCCTGTTTCTTTTTCTTTTTCGTTAAACAAAAAGAATATCTTGAGTCGGAGATGGAATCTTTTTACACCTTATTTCACGCTTCAGGATAATTTTAATTGAAAAAGGAATGACTTAAAAGGTTTTGACACGTAATTAGAAATGTCGGTTATTAACGAAAAAAAAACAGAGAGGCATAAAAGTCGTTAAGATTCCTGAACCTTTCTGAGAATTGATATTTTTTATCATTCTTTGCTAGGGAGATATTGTCTTCTGCCTTGTTATTATGAAGATTCTGATATCGCATTTCAGCAGGATTATTATAAATGTATCGAATAACGATCAAGGATTCTTTGTCTTCTTTTAAAGTAAAGTACAGAATAATGTTGAATTAATAATTAATTAATTACTACTGATAAAAAGTAATGTTTTTATTTGAATACTAGTTTTAAATGGTGAACATTTATCATCAGTTCTAAGGAGGCAAACTGGAAGGGTTTCTAAATGCTATAAGAACCTCGAATAGACTGAGTATACGCTGTGTACTGATAGCTTAACCTAATAGTATAACTATCTGGTTAGGCTTATGATAGACTTATGATGGCTATATTTTCAAATAAGGCTATATATTTTTTATTTATTTATTTATTTTTTTATTCAAGAAATGCCGTACCACCAAATAGAGGCATATTCGAAAAATCCAAACATTTCAATCAAGTTGTTAAAACATATAACGGACTCCCTTCCATACGTTTCTAGCCAGACATTACTTTCTGACTTAATTTTCTCGACTGTCACGTACAACTTTGAGAGAAACTACAACGATTCTATGAAGAAATGGGCACGTTATCAGACTAGTGCAAAATATGGCAAAAATAGAAATCTCCTATTTTGCCCAGCAGAGGCTGAAGAGGAGGTGGATGAGAGATCTCCTAGAGTAACGTTTTAAATTAGCTCCACTAAACCATCCAATTCATCTCGTATCCATTCCTTACAATCCAAAATCCTTCGAAAAATCCTCAATGCTCCTTACTTTGTCACCAATAAACTTATCTATAAAGATCTTAATGTTCCATATGTTCCTGATTTAGCCCAAACCAGATATCTACTCTTTCATAGTAAGCTCCATAACCACTCCAAAGGCCAAATCAGCAACATATGGAACATTAAGATCTTTGTGGATAAGTTTGTCTGTGACATAAAAAGGAGCATTGTGGATTTTACGAAGAATTTCTGATACAAGGAGAATCGGAAGGTTAATGGTGCCTCCAAGCTCATCTCCGTATGAACAATTATATCTTATTTCTGTCATGTAAGTCTTTTGTGAGTTATCGGGAGCTCTGAACAACAATTAGAAACTATCTCCAGCCTCCCATAGAATGCGTTAACAAAGGTGGAATATCCTTCCGCCATCTTAAAAACAGTTAAACCATCGAATATTTCAAAACAGTGTCCTTATAAGGACAACAATGGCGGAAGTTACCCTCCGGATAACATAAAAACCGTTAAATACTTCATCTTAAGGACGAAAAACTAATAACATCGTTGAATTCCGCCATCTTAAAACAGCATCCTTAAGGACGAAAACTAATTCTAATTGTGGAAGGAGAGAGTGGCCAAGGATGTCCTTCGGCCTCAAAAATTCGTCAGATCCTGGCAGATCTCTAAAACAGTGTCCTTAAAACAGCATCGTTAAGGACGAAAAACTTATAACGCTGAATTCCGCCATCTTAAAACAGCATCCTTAAGGAAGAAAACTAATTCAAATTGAGGAAGGAGAGAGTGACCAAGGGTGTCCTTCGGCCTCAAAAAATCGTCAGATCCTAGCAGATCTGCAAAACAGTGTCCTTATAGCTGGATATAGATTGTTGGATTAGTCAGAAAAGATGAGTAGTGTCTTGTCTTTTAAGTCTGGTTTGTGAAGTTTTAATGTTGAAAAAAAAATTAAATGCCAGAATCCTTTTATGCCGAATGAAGATATTTAGTTAGAATTAATATTTAATTAGTTTTTTAAATCCACTCCGCATTATGGCAATATGGTCTTTGCTCCGTTCCCCTCCCGTCGGTTATTATAACTGAGCCAACTCCTGGAAGTGAAGATCTGCAGCAGACTACGCACCTTGATCCTCTCCCTAACGACAGTTGCCAACAGCTCACCTGATATCCCTTTGATCAGTCGCTATGCCCCTTTCCCCCTTTCCCTGTAATACCGCGGAGCAAAGGAAAGACGCCAGAACTCCCCGCCAGGAGGAACTCCGACCCTTTCGTAAACAATTACAGGAGGATATTGTGAGAAGATAGCTGGGCGTAATTGTGATCAAAGGAACAACTCTTATTATATTACAATATCTCCTCCTGGGGCTTTATAATTGTGTAACCGTGGCGAAACGGCTGATGTTTCCTCGTCGAATTCCTGGTTATTGTAAGATTTCCTCACCCATTGGAAGGATTGCTCATCCGCAAAGACTAAGATAAGGTATTTTCCGGTAGCTTTTCCTTGTGAAATGATAATAAGAAGTATTGTAACTGATATTGTCTGGAGCAATCAGTGTTATTGAAAAAAAGTATCAAAGCTTAAAGTTTCATCTCTTAGCGGTATAGCTCAATTTGCTGATCTGTAATAACTTATTTTTGCTTGTAGGTATAAGTACTTCTATAATTCTGTTTGTACTCAAGAAAAATATGTATGGCAACAAACACACACCACATTGGTGTTTATCAGAATTAAATTAAAAAAAAAAATACTGTTTTATTAAGTCAAGATTAAAAGTTGCCTCACTCAAGGGCGATTAGTAATATGACAAATTATACAATAAGTGCAATGAAATTACATAAAGAATAAATTTAAAAAAAAATAAATTATGTAAAAAAAATCTCTAGCTATAAAACATATAACCTGTACCAATTACAACCCATGAAGGGTCTCGGGTTCAGTACTTCGGTAAGGATGTACTGTTTCTGAGCCAACGGTTGTGAAAGAGGTGATTAGGCTAGAATTCATGAATATATCCGCCAGGTTTTTTCCCTAATTAAGGGTACCCACTTTTTAAGAGGCTGGATGTGACCCAGGAGGGTCTCCCGATCTCGAATTCGAACCACGACCGAACTGACAGAATATAAATTTTCTGCCTTCAGTCGGACTCGAACTCGGGCCCGGGAGCATGGTAGGCAACCGCTATATAGGAAGGAAAATAGAATATACAACATATAGAATAGAATAAATAATAATATAAAATAAATTATAATAACAATAATATTATAAAGAAATAGAGAAAGAAAACAATACAAACACACTTTATGTATTTCATATATAATACTATCATCCTAGAGAAACCCACTTATGGGAAGGTAAGCCCAGCCCAAAGAGATCCCAACGCTACACTCTCAGTGTCTCAATAACAATCTTCATAGAAATCATTGAATTTTTCTTAAATTTTCGTTTTTAACAGTAATACGAACAAATAAGAAAATAATATCTTTCAAATTGTATACTTATCATTTTTTTTTTAAGTAAAATTGCGTATTTATAAAATTTACCGCTCGATCCATCTGCCTATAGTTTTTTTGTTTGTTTTTTTATAGCAGGATTAGCAGAATAGGTGTTACCTATTAAACAATGGAAGAAATTATTCTACAAATTTAATTTATCTCTAAATTAGTTCAGGAAAAAAAATGGGTCGGTATCTGTTGTTTGTTTTACATTCTATATTTTACTGCTTTGTGATTCACACCTACAAAATTTCTAATTGTTTTGAAAGTTTGTTGATAATATAATCTCGCACTGTGACTTATTTTTGCAAACATTTAGTGGTAAAAACTAGCGTGATTCTACTACAAGGTAATACAGTAAAAAGAGACCTTTGTAATTAAAATCTGAGTTATGTTTTCCTCATGTTTCTTAGCCGTTTATTCTTTATTTTAACGACAGTACATTTACTAACTCTCTTTATTTTATCACTAATTGTGAACAGAACCACAAAGGCAGGCACGCATCTTTTATTTTTCTTTGTTCTGCTACGTATTTCATTATCTGTATTATTGAACTGCAAATAGTAGCAGTTTGTAATGGCAGATGGGTATAATTAACCATAAATACAAGTGGAATAAGTTAATTCGCTGTATGCATTTAGTTCATTTGGAAATTAATATTTTTCATTAAATAAAAAATGAATTGTAGACTCATCCCTGAAAGGGATTAGCCGAATTTTGTACTATTGTTTTCCTCGTATATGCCGATGGATTTATAAAGGACATTATTTAAATTGATATTTATATTATAAAATTGATTTCCATTTAAAACGCGAAATTAATATTCGGAATTAATGTAAATTGCTGATCTTATAACACCCAGAAAGTAAATTCTATATCTACAATTCATTTATATACAATTATATGAATGCTGAAATAATAATTTTTTTTTTCAAAACTTCTATTGAATAATCCTTTGTGCTAATCGCATAACTTATTCAGACCCGAAGTTACATAAGGTTCACCTTGTGCTGCGGGACTACAACCTAGGTCCTTTTTTTCTGCTGGTTTTCCTTGAACTGTTTGGGGAGTTCAATGTTAATAACACGATTCGTAAGGTCGTCTTTGTATGTCTGTTTTCGAATGTGTGAATTTTCTTTGTTTTGTTTTTTATTTTTTGTATAGCCGCTTGGCGCACTGCGCATTCCTTGAGATTATATTAAGTAGAAATAAAAATATTATTAATTCTGGTAATTGAAAAAATTGTTAAATTTTAAAATCGCGTAGATTCTTAATAGCATGGTTCTGCGTTTTATTTTTATTTATTTATTTGTTCGACACAACATTCCAGGACCTCTTTATAAGTCTTCTCCATCCATCGCGGCCTTGCGGCATTTCATATAACACTTAATTCAAACACAATAAGGTGTAATAATAAATATTTTAATTTTATATTAATAAAATTAATATATTGATAAAAGCCGTGCTTATATGTTATATCTCACTCTTCTTGGGTTCACCGAGTCCCTATAAAGTGATTACCCTTCATTGGGGAAAAACCTGACGGTTAAAAGCGATATCGGCCAAATCTCCTTGTATCACAACCGTTGCCCCAGTAACAGGTATACATCCTTTATACAGGTATACACTTAATATTGCTTCATAATTCCTAGGTTGGTTGTTACCCATTATTATTATTATTCATTTTTATTTTTATTTAATTCATCTATTAGTATTAATAATTAATGTTACTAACTTATCATGACATAAATATTTGAAGACGTCCTCAAACTAAAATATATGATTGCCCAATTCAATCTTACTTAATCAAACAAGAATTTTATTTTTTTATTTATAAAAAAAATTATTATTTATTCGTTTTGTATGTTAACTTAGGAGGGCTAGTGTGAACTTAGCGGAAATACCTGTGCGAAGGCCTTCGGTGCGAACTTGACCTTTCTCCCCTCCCAATCTCTTTGCTATTGCGTACTTGTTCTCAATAACAACTTCTAATATTATTTTTCGCTTTAACTATTCATTGATAAGGATTAGGTACCTGGTTTGGGCCAAATCAGCAACATATGAAACATTAAGATCTATAACACCTTACCTACCGGCATTACCTACATATTTCTTCCACAATTTCTTGGTTAAAAAAAAACAATAATACTAGAAGATTGTATATTGAAAAAAAGACTTTTGATATATTTTTTAATAAAAGCAGAAAATTTAAAAATCAAATTAATAAATGTTCTTTTCAAGAATGTCTGTCAAAAAGTCCGAAAAGGGTCATTTGACCCGTAATTTTTTTTTTGGTTTCTTTTTTTTATTTATTGATATTTACAACTGTACAGAATAATATACAACAAGTAAATGTGTTGACAGTGAATACAATGGCATATAAATAACTTGTGAAGAACTACTCACTAGTAGCACTTCAATAAAATCTACTCTAAAAGGTCTCTAGGCCATCTTCTTTTCAGACGCCTCGGAGGATTATCAGGGATGGAGGAGGAAGCAAGTTGGGAGACTAGTGGATTGGAGTGGTTATGGAGCTTATTATGGAAGGATAGGTATCTGGTTTGAGCTAACTCAGCAACATATGGAACATTAAGGTCTTTATGGATAAGCTTATTGGTGACAAAGTAAGGGGCATTTAGGATTTTTCGAAGGATTTTGGATTGTAAGGAATGGATACGAGATGAATTGGACGGTTTAGTAGAGTCCCAAAGCTCAACTCCGTACGCCCTAATAGGTCTAATAACAGTCATGTAAATAAGTCTTTTGTAATGAATTGGGAGGTTTGATCGTTTGTCTAGTAAATGTTGAAGTAGTCTGTAACGACGAGCAGTTTCTTGTCGTTTTAGTCTTGTATGTGGATTCCAAGTAAGACGTTTGTCCAAGTGGAGTCCTAGGTAGCGGATCTGTTCGACAGGGATTAGTGGAATATCATTGAAGGATACTGTTGGACAGGAAGTCGTAGGTTTACGACGAAGGGTAAAGGTTATTTGGTGAGATTTGTTTGGGTTTATTTTGATTCTCCATTTTTGACACCATTCTTGAATGTTTAGGATATGGGATTGGAGTGTTTGAGAGGCAATGAAGGGATCATTATTTACTGATAATACACATGTGTCATCAGCATAAGTGGTGAGTACAGTGGTAGAATGAGTTGGGATGTCAGCTGTATACACCGTGTAGAGGATGGGGCCTAGGATACTACCTTGAGGAACACCGGCAGATTGGGTAAAGAGGGGAGAATAGGAAAATTTATGGTTTACTTGGAAAGTTCTATCACTTAGATATGAACGGATAATTAGAAAATACGTTGAAGGAAGGAATTTGCGGAGCTTGTAAAGTAGTCCTGAGTGCCAGACTCGGTCAAAAGCCTGTTCCACGTCGATCCCCGTAATTTTAGTGTTGAGAATAAGTTTGCTTGTGGCATAATAAGGGGAATTGAGGATTTTACAAAGGATTTTGGATGTTAGTTTTTGTTTTAATCACACAATCGAAATTAGCTGTAGTTCACACAATTTTCTCTACGTGACAGTTATTCTTGGCTACTAAAATTTAAACAGTTTTTTTATTTAAAAGAAAAAAAAAGAAGTTATAGTTCGTATTAAAAGTTTTACTCCAATAGACTGAAAAAAAAATTGCAGACACCAGAATCCTTTTTATGTCCATTAAAAATTGTACATAATTTTATAAATTATCGTGATTTGCAACGCTTATACTTTCATTTCGAAATTATGTCCTAGGTTTAGGACCAAATTATAAGTTGTTATTTATTGAAGTTATCCTTTGTTGTTTTCGTTACAGCCCGAGTAATTGAAAAACAACTTAATTAATATTTGACGGTAACATTCCATTATAGAAATTCCTTTTGCATAACAACGTTCGCTCTGTAATTTGTTGTTAAAGCCGCCATGCACGGAACTCGACAAAAAGGTATTCTTTGTTTTATAAAATATATATACATAGGTGATGAGTGATTATGTATGTTTTATGTAGTTATTTTTTAATTTACAACTTGTTGAGTCCAGGTTTCTTAAAAAGGAAAATAGTAACATTTTAATAGTCCTTTATTTGAATATTGAGCTAAGTACTACTTTTACGCACGAGCGAGCGAAGGATTGTAAGTGCTGCAAATTTTCTAAACTATCTGCTATTTTTTACAATTTTTTTTTATGAACTAGATTGGGCCTCCTCCAAAAGCTTTCGCTAGTCAATCCTGTCAGCTGCAGCAGCTCTCCAGTTTCGAACTCCCAGCAGAGTCCGTGCGTCCAGTGTCACTGAATCCTCCCATCTCACATTTACTCTAACACTTAAGATACTTTAAAGCCTTATTAAGAAGCACAATTTAAATAATTTTCCACAACACTAATATCTGCTTAAATCGAGCTTTGAGGCATAGTTAACTCGTTTCCAAGACGACTGCTCTTATCTCCTTCTCGACAACCACCGATTTCATTTGTTTTTTTTATTAAAAAATATTTTATAAATTAATTAATGAAAAATTATCTGATTGAATTATTCTCCTTTTTCCATTATACAGTTAATATAGGATGAGGTTATTTCTATTGGGTTGTCCGGAAATTAATGCTGGATTCCAGGTTTAATCCAAAACCTAATATTATTATTATTCAAGAAATTATTTATCAAGTTTTGGATGTAGTAAAGATGTAGCATACAAAACTACAATTTTACGTGAAAAATTATTACCCTATGTTCTTGACTGAGGGTTGAGAAACAAAATAAAATGTGATTTTCATATTTTTTTTTTTCTTGGCTTCCAATGGTCATTGGCGGCTATAACTCTAGCTTTGCAGTCATCTCTGTGAGTTACAAGTCAAAACGTCTCCTTGTAAGATGAAACCCAGATATCACACTGTATCAGATCGGGGTAATGGGACTTATTTAATAGGACTTTAGGGCCAAAACTACGACGTAGAGTACAAGTAATGGATCAGGTTTTGGTTGTAATAAAGAGATGAATAATTTCTTTAATAATATCAGTTTTTGGTTATACATGAAATCCTGCATTGATTTCCGGACAACGCAATATGTTTTCGGCCTCCATTAAGTAATTTTTTTTTCAATTGCGATGTTGAATTTAAATGTTTCTTCCCTATTGATCTTCTATATTATACAAACTGTCAATGGATGTGGTATTTATATGTCATATTATAAAATTCTTCATCACTTAACTAGGTATAGTTCGGATAGATGGTGTGATGCAGATCCCTATGCATGTAACATGGCTGGCCATATTGAAGATGATTGACAGTTACCACTGATGGTGCATCACTAACGGATAACCGATCCATGAATACATCAAACGATTATCATGATCCGATTATCTACGGACGATTAGATAATAGGGTACCCCGAATGGACCCGTAGAATGCTGATACTGACTATAAGATTTCTTTTGCTTCTTTAATTCAAAAAAGTCTATCTTAAATCATCTATTAATGTTTTGTACTATTTATCCTTGTATGTAATTATATACTCTACAAGCAAATTTAAATATAAAAATATTCGCTATATTATTGATGTTTGAAAAATAAATCCTTCATATTTTCTTTATAGGACTAGTTTTATTCATATACTAAGGTCGACCTGAGATATTATCTGAGATTCGATTTGTTACGTGAATCGGATTATATTTTAGACAGGTCATTTGTCATGTGTCTGCTGGACAACTGTAGGCTATGGATGACAGCCTTTCCCAAATATTCTCTGGTTTGATATTTAAAAATTAATTGATGCTTCTTTATAACAAAATCAAAGTTACAAATTATTTTTTTACTTTAATAAATTGTTCTTACTTATTCTATTTATTTTTTTTTTTTTTAGTTTTTTTTTTTTATTATTCAAAGATTTGAATATTGTAAGTTGTTTAGAAATATAGAGCAGGACTTACGAGGATCAGCAAAACACGTACACAAAAAATCAAAAGTTAAATTATTAATCCTTAGCAATATAATCAATGCACCATAGTACGTTACATACATTTCCAACTAAACATTACACGATGACCTTCTGTTCAAACATTCCTTCTCAAATAATAAAAACCATTTTACGCTTCTACTCAAAACCGCCCTTATTTACTACGATCTCTTTCACATTCCTTCTTTCCCACACGAAAACGACATTGGTTGATAAATTTACTGCCGTTCTAACCAATTTTAATTATATATATATAAATCTTTTACGAAATATAACCCATCTGTTTCACCGCATCACACAGTAGTAGAAATATAAGAGTATGTACTAATACGATTCACAATGCAGGATTTAATATATACATTTTTTTCTTTTCTTTTATTATAAATTTATGGAGAAAGGAGTGAGAGATGCAGCAGTATTAAAAACAAGCACATCAAAGTTAACAAAAATCTTCCAATGGACCTTAGATCCCTAACTTTATCTATAAGAATCTTTATATCTACTTTATAATTACATCTAAATATCTGCTTTATCTACTGAGCATCTAATTTATCTATAAGAATCTTTATATCTACTTTATAATTATATTTAAATATCTACTTTATCTATTAGAATCTTTAGTCAACTTTATTCCCTCTCTAATACAAATAAATTTAGCCGTTTGAATTTTAAGTCAGAAGTTTTAAATATCTTGAAACTTTTGGACAGTTCCATAGTTATGTATATTTTGACGTAAAAAAAAAGAAAAAAATATTTTTCATTAGTTACTATTGTGTGCCAATGCCAATAATAAAGCTTATAAGGTATTGGCTGAAGGTGCGCAAGCTAAGAATGCACAAGGACGCAGCGTACTCACGTTTCTTGCGCTCACGTGTCCAGCACCATTAGGTTTCCTTGGCCACCTCCTGCCACTCCCTCTTCAGTAGTCTTAGTCAGTAGTCGTCCTTAGGATGGATTCTAGAATGGACATTCCTTGCGTTCTTAGCAGAATAGGTGGTTAATAGCTTCAGGGCCGCTGTAGTATCAGGTTGCTTTGTTAGACCTTGGAAGCGTATCTTAAAGTGTGTATCATTGCCAATAGTATTTACTATTGTAATATTTAACATTTCTATCTTATGAGAATAAAATTTTTTTTTTAAATAAAAAAATTATTTTCCTTTAGACAAATATTAAAATTGGCTTCAGTTATGGTCACTAATCAATAGCTCTTTAAGTGTATTTATGAATAAAAAGTTTATTTTTAGATCCGTCTCCCTCATAAGTTTAGGTATTTTTCTAATCATGCAGCCCCTCAATTGGAACACCTCTCTTATTTTAGGCCTCAGTATTGATTTCAAAGGGACACACTGTTCGTTATTTTTATAAACCAAAAGAAACTTATAATAAGATAATTTACGTGGGTATTATATTATTATTTTTCTTCAATCATGAGTAAAGAAAATTATATAAAAATTAGGACTACAAATCAGCTAAAAAAAATAAAAATCTTAATTAAAACCTCTAAAAGAAATGAATTATTCCTTATTCATAAAAAAGTTATCGTCACTATCAAGTAAAATTCATTCCAGGAATTATGTTTGGTGTGAAGTTTCTTGTTCAGCTTAAAGTGTAGTAATTAAGGAAAAATGGCTGCACATTTCAACTTTGTTGAACTATTCTTTCTGTAATTCTAGAATCAATATTTTCGAATTTTTCATTAAGGGTGTCAATAAATGTCTGGTCAACTATTGCTTTGGTGGTTTAATTAATAAAAAACGTCTAATGGAAATCTATGACTATAAATTAATACAAATTATTTTGGTGAAAACTTTTCTAAAAATAAAATTTTAATGCTTACATTTACTCCCCTCTAATGTTTAATTATTTTCAGCATGATATACGTGTGACAGACAAATTTTAAAGCTAATTTTATGTTAAAATTTTACAGAGGTTTATAGTAATAAGAAAATAAGTCTAATGGATTTGCTGGACTAATAATATAATATAATCTCGTGACAAAAAAAATATGTATTAATCACTCATTGTTAGCACTCTAATGAGAATTTCATATTAAAAATCCCGAAGACTTTTTCTTTTCATAATGTTGGCATACTTGGCCACCAAGACTTCAAAGAACGTATTTATAAACTGGCATATAGAAATGGAATGATAAACGAATTATAAAAAGTAATTTTCCTTTGTATAATAATGTTTAAAATATATCAGTGGATTATCCTATAAATGCCTATACAATGCAGATAAATATATTCCCGTTAGTATAATTAATACAAGGTGCGGTGTCAATATAATTATGCCATGCTGGAATGTAGCTATGGAAATAATCACTCAAGGTACCGCTAGATTTGAAGCGAGTGCCAAGAAGAAAGGAAAGTGTTGGAGGTGTTAGCATTGAGTCGGGGCACGTGATGCAGCGACTGTATCTTTCTCGAATGGTCCTGCAATTATCTTCTAATTAACATAGATCTATATAGTTGTTAAGGCCCGTTACGGCCTTGTAGTGTCCTTTATATCCTGGACAGGGGATCAGGGATTATTGTCCTTGAAAATTATGAAATAATTATTACCCGAAAGTTATGTAAAAATCAATCACCGGTTGGATAACCGTTACTTTGATTATACATGTGATATTCGTCTCGTGATTAGGATATAAGTTTAACTTAATCGCTTTTGACCTTGGTTTCTTTTTATTTTGGAAAATAATTAAAATCAAATTTATTATGTAAATTATTAAGGAGAAAAATACAAGAACTAAATTTACTTGTGTAACTGTAAGTTAAGATTAAAAAGTGACTCCTACGTCACGTGATATTGGATGAAATCAGTATAAGAAGTGATTACCTGGTGTTCCTAGTTGAATCGTTATTCATTTTATATTATACATCATTTGACATAATAAGGTATATGGATGAATATTATATGGAATAGAATGCTGAGACGGATCAGTCGTAAAAAAATAGGCTATGATTGATATTTACAAACATATTTTTATTTTGTTGCCATCATTTGGGCCAAATCATCGATGGGCTAAAACAATAAATAGTCAAAATGTAAAAAACTATTAGAAAAATAAACCAAAAATAAAATAAAATAATAGAGTTGATAACAAATTATAATGATCTTTAAAAATGTAGAAAAACGGCAGAGTTATAGTGATATATATATATATATATATATATATATACATCACTAATTTTTTATGAGTGATTTCTCTCAACGCCCTATTCTATGTAGTAAGATAAAACAATAAAAAAAATGTATATATTTTTTTTTTAATCGTGAAATGATATTGCGGGATATCTCTGGGGCACACCTAGTCTATTTAAATTGGGTAAACTCATTGCGGAAAAGCCATGGCTGTAAAGCGTGATATCAGCCAAATCTTCTTTCACAACCGCAGTCCTATTGACAGCTGACCCTTTATGGTATAATCATATTATTATGATTAGAAATTCATTATTTTATAAAACCCACCTATATCCATGACCTCCTTACCCTGCGCTCCTCCATCCACCTCTTAAATACTAGAACCCAACCCATCAACCTGTACACTCCTGCTCATCGAACTGCATCCTTCGAAAAATCCTTTATTATCCGCTCATCCTCTTTATGGAATTCATTGCCCATATCAATTCAAAAAGCCTAGATCTTCAATCTTCCGAGCCAAAGTAAAACATAGAATATTTATGTTATGTACAATATAATAGTATACATAAGATGTATCCTTTTACAAGATTTCTCATTTATTTTGTAACTCGTATTTTAATTATTAATACATTTTTATTATTATTTATTATCAATAATTATCATAGCCAGACGATTGTCCTATGTATTGAACTCATATGTTATTCTTAAGGGACAACTTAAAGAAATATTTAACTCCCTCAGATCGTGTTATTACTGTTTAAATATTCCTATATTTATTTTATTTTTTTAAGGTAAGTAACATATAAATAAATATATAAGTATAAACACTTTTATTCGTAATAATATTCCCTATCACGGTCAACAATCGTATTTCAATATTTTGGTAAATTCAAAATTCCTTCCTTAAAAGCAATATTTGTTCGACGTATGTTTTCAAACAAAAATTGTTGCTTCTTGTTGGAGAGTGTAATTTTCCTATAAAACACACTTTCTTGCAGTATTAGTGTTTTTTTTTGTCCAAAGTTTGCTCTCATAGAGCAAAATCGATCAAAAACCATTTTCCACTGAAATTATGTCGCCTTGAGTTTTGGAACGCTTGAAGGAGACTCGATTATTATTGATCCAATGTAAAAAAAAAAAAAAAAAAAAAAAAAAAAAAAAAAAAAAAAAAATGTGTTAATATAAGTTAGATCAGTTTAAATTTTACTAAACAACAAAATCGTTTAAATAAAATTTACCAAAACTAAAATAGTTCTTGACTGACGATTACAACATAAACCTATTTAGGTTAACTTATTCCTAGGGATATCATTATTTAACTTTAGCTAATACGCTACACACTAGAGTTTAAAACTTAATTAGAGGATTTACTGAAGAGATTTTCTCTAATGAAGTTTCGTCTGAATAAATTAAAATTGGGGCCGTAGGTTGAAATTAGTTCGTTAAAAAGTTATCCTAAAGCCCTGCTTAGCTAATCAAGATATTTTAAAATGATATAAGGAGTTTTAATAAAACGTCTCTTCTCTTGTTTTTTTTGTATTGTTTCCTATATGCATGTATGTATGTACATACATACAGAAAAAAAATTACTATTTTACTTAACTTTTATTCATAGAAAAAAATTGTTATAAATAAAATTATTGATTTTGCAAACCAAATAAAAATAAAATATATAAAATTCAGTTTATGATGAAAGTATGCGACTGATTTTAGGGCATCAAACTTTTTCCACGGACTGTTACTTCGATTCCCTGTTTTTTTTCTCAGACTATTCACTTTTTTGAAATCTAAACTACTAATTAATTTCGTGAAGTCATATATGATCTTATTTTGGTTGGTTTTCTCCTTTGAAAAATAGACTAGTAATTATTTTTTATCATCATATAAACACTGTGATTCATGTACAGATTTAACATGTTGATATTAAGGATATGTGAACTCTGAAGATTTGAGATCTGTGACCCATCTTACATGATGAATTGTTAGCAGTTACTAAAAAAAGTTTGAATTATACTAAAAACAGTAAAAAAATATAACGGAAACATTATTTGCAAATAGTTTTTTTCGTCTAAAATATCTCACATTACTGCTTTTATTGGTTTCCATGATTAAAATATATTATCTGTCACAGCTATCTTGAGGCTGAAGTCCTCACCCAGAAAATACGTTTGTCGTACTATTTTGGCAATAACTATTAGTCGGATCCAAAATTACTTATTTTTCATCTTAAAGCTGGTTAAATTTACTATTAGACTACTGTATATGAAGTTTTAATCAAGTCGCCAAGTCCCTTTATATACACATGCCGGCACGCTAAAAACCTAGTACTGTTGTGAAATCTACATTTTTTGGCATATTTTTCAATAGAACTCCGAAACTATTTCTCTGATCTAAGGTGTCTTTGTTTTCAACTTAAAGCTTGTTAAATTTCCTATTAGGCGCTATATATGAAGTTTTAATCAAGTTCCTTAAGAGTTAAAAAAAATACGGTTTTAAGTCTTCAGTGGCTTATTTATATTAATACTAAGACTTTTTTTTTAGTTTTCTTTTTCATACATTCAACTGTGTTTAATTGTAGGTATTCATTATGCTTTCTATTTTATAAAATATTTTCAAAAACTACTGGGTGAAAAATAGTTATATTACAAACAGAATTCTATATACATTTTATATAAAACCATCATTTGGCTAATTTTTAGTAACACCTGTTATTGGAGTAACAATAAGTGAATTTGATGTTATTGTAATATTACAGGCCTTATAGGCGTGTGGGCGTGTGGGAGAGTAGCACTCAACCGTACCTCATCCTGGCATGGATTAAAAAAAATATTTATTTTCTCTCATGCTTCTTGCCTAATATGTAAAATTAAAATAAGACTAAGAATAAATGTAAGAAGTAAATACATGAATGAAAAACTTTAAGTACAGGTTAGGTGCCATGAAATTCATTCAAAATTCACTGTAGACACTGTATGAATTGTTTGAAGGTATTGAAAAAAACGGGTTTCCTTTAAATTTTTTCCAGGCTTTAATTTAATTTTTTATTTTACGTATTTATTGTTTTTACCCATTTCCCCCTCTTCTTCTTTTTTTTTCTTAATAAAAAAAGCGTTAGGTACTTTGTAGCGGTTTTAATTTAATTATATGCACCCTAAGATTGTCCTTTATTTTATTCATCTGTTATAATCATAATATATTTAATTATATGTCAGATCCACTTCATTAGGTATGTTTTTTATTTAATATCTCATATACAGTTTATTATTTAATTATATTCCTAGCGGACGATTTGGGATCGATGGGAAGTAATTTCTGTCCGAATCCTGCGGAGGCGAAGTGAGTTTTGACAGCCAATTTTGTGACCAGTGATGAAATTTCAGAAACCGCAAGGGGAGAGGTGTGCCGTTGGAGGCTAAAAGACTCATTTCACTTCAGGGGCCGAATTGTGTTTACTCTCTGTGTCAAAGTGCCCTTTGAGCTTTGTAGTAACAAAAAATGTTTTTATTTACCGCCTTTTTATGTTCGCTGTAAACGAGTTATGTCTGATCTGATCGGCTGCCAAGTTTACGACTATAGGAGAATTATTGGCTTACGCGGATTACGAACAGATGTTTGTAACTCGTAAAATGGGCATTCCATTTTTACTTTACTCAAATCAGAATAGTATTAAGTGGTCTACTTTAAAGTGACTATTTGTAAGTTACTCGTTTGCTATAAATAAATGTTTGTAATATTAAATTTAAAGAAGGAAATATTAATAAAAATTACATTATGTTTCTATTCCTTTTTTTTAAAGATATTTACAATTGTACATTTACATCCTACACAATCGTCTTCATTTTGAAAAGGGCGGATACAGTTTAAGCATAGTAAGAAAATAAAATATAAAAAACGGAATTTACAAAATTGATAAAAATCATTGATTTTCAATTGTTAGAACTGACAAAAAAAAAGAAAAAGGATTGACAAGAGAATTGGAAGGAGAAACCACCAGTTTAGTTTTGTGTTGTACTGACAGTTATCGTTCGAATTATTCAATTTTTTTTTTCTTGGACAAACTTGTTTTGTATCGCATTAATTTTGTATGCTGTTTTATTTACTTATATTTCTACTTTTAAGTATGTTACTTCATATAACATATTTAATAAATATTACTCCATTAAAAAAATAATATTTCGCTTAAACTACTAATTCACCTACTATGCAAAATGCATGGAAAGAGATGTTATTATGAAATACATTCCCCTTTCATTGGATTACTATGGAAGTGAAAACAATAAAAATTAATTTAATATGATAGTAAAAAACTTGTTACGAAATAGAGACAATAAATGAATTTTCGACAGTCGTATCTGGTGTGCAAGGCTTAATAAAATACTCAATAATGTCTCTTTTCCTCGTAATAGTATGAGCAATGTAAGGAAAAAATGTATTTTGAGATTAGTTCTTTGGAGTACACTATACAGTTATTGGGCTTAAGTAAATAAGTGTTTTCAGGTAGTCGCCGTTGGAGTTCTAATGTCGGCCTTTTTTGGAGAATTGGATACTGCAGTGATGATAGTCTCTTGTTTAAGCTGGAAAGCATTTTTTTTTCTCGAGGGCCTATTGTGAATAATAAATAAACAAAACAAATCACTTAAGATTTCAGATTTCAATGCTAAAGCATTATTATTTTATAGATACTGATTAATTTTTGATTAGTCAAAATTACATTTTTTTATTGAAACTTAGCATTTACGGTTATTTATTGTAAGGTATACCCTTTACCCATATACATATGCAATGCCATACACATGACATATACAATATACAATATATGCCTTATGATGAATTTTTCCTAACTCCTGCAAGTCGGAAAATGCTGCTTAAAATGGATTTATATTATAAATTAATAAATAATTGTATAATATAAAGCATTTACTCCTCTTTATTAATAGTAAAAACATGTGACATGTTTCGGGAAACAAGGTCCCATCATCAGACTGAAAACAGTATTTACAATTTACTATAATCACACTACACTTTCTAACATCAAAACAATACTATTCTAATTTCGATCTACTACAATATATCTCATTATAAATTTACCTTTAAAACAATCTCTTGGTGTTAACACACCGTGTCAGTTTCATTTACATTGTCTATAGAATAACTCTTCTACTCTCTAGGGTACAAGGGTCAATCCTAATCTTAACTATTGTTATTAGTACTAAGTTGGCCAATCTTATATTATTAATTTGTTAATTATACCAGCATATATAGATCCTATTTTATATGTGTCCGTTTTATAGTTTATTGAATTATTAATTGTTTTATTAATGTATATCGCTTCTTTTATTTTTCTATTATGTGTTTTGGTTTCATGTTTCAGGAAGAATATATTATAAATTAATGTTGAACAAAGATTACTTCGATTTATTTATCAATATGTGTATAACTATATAAAAAATAAATTGAATTAAATAATATTCTTATATTGTTCTCTTCAATATCTAATATTGGTCACTGATGGTACAATGTAATGATTAGTTACCTAAGCGGTTTTTCTAATTCGAATTATTTCTACTAATGATCTAATTAGCCCCTTAATGGAGTTGGGAGTTTTACCGAGCTAACTGCTTCAACTGCTCCTCCCGTAGAGCCCTTACCGAACGACTGCTAGTTATGCTAATGATATGGAGTAGTTAAGTTTAAAATTATATCTTGGTCGGGGTTCCTAATGGCCTGTCGCTACAAAAGTCCTCCTGCAAGTTTGCATACACTCCAACTTCCTAGCTCCTACCTCTGCCTATGGTAATCCCACAGTTATTCCTAACTCCAGCATTTCTGGAAAACAACGCCGTAGTTTAACTACTTCCCTCATTAACATATCAATAGGCCGCATTGTCCGCTAAGCTAATATAGAGCTCCTGAGTTGGGAGTACTTTCTTTAAGGATAATAAAATAAAGGATTTCGTAAATAAAAAAAAATAAAAAAGAAAAAAAAGTAAGTGTTCAGTGAGGTTGTAGGATGATTAGAAGATGATCACAGTACCACTTACCTGTGAATACGTTGGTAAATCATTTTCACTCCATCTATTTAATTGTGATTTAATAAAATTCATTTGATATTCCATACCTATACGTTCATATGGTTAGCCGTATCGCTCATGGGCTGCAATAGTGGCACAACTCAAAAAATTATTTTTTGAGATAAGTGGGTTTAAAGTTTTCATTGCTAAGGAATATGCACAGGAAATGCTTTATTCTGCTTAAACGAGAGAAGGTATAACTTGAAGGTAACTTCGTTTAAGCAAACTAAAGCATTTCCTATACGTCCTTAGCAATGAAAATTTTTCACTTATCTTCAAAAAATGATTTTTTGAGTTGTGCCACTATTGCTGCCCATGAGCTATATGACCAAAATAGAAACAATTTAATGAAAAAACACACATGTCCGGAAATGTTCTAAACCTGTAACGCGAAAATGTTCTCCTGAACTTTTTAATAAATTTGAGTTAACACCTTCTTCCATCAATGGTTTCAATTGTTGAAATGATATTTAAAAAAATACATATTGTTATAAAACACTTACCATTTTTGTTATTTTATTACTTTTCTTTCAAACAATATTTTTTTTTTTCAAAAATTATTTTATTTTTTAAATTGGAATAAAAAAAATCTTGTAACAAGCCATTTCCCTATATCATCTACCTACACGTTCTTTAAATTTACATTTAAAAGATCCTTCGGGGACTCGATGGCCGAGCGAGTCTAGGCGAAGTTCTCAGCGCGCTCTTTGCAGGAGGTCGTGGGTTCGAATCCAGTCTGGGCGAGTCAAAATTTGTTTCGTGTCTTACTTAAAAAATGCACCTTGACCTTCCTACCCTGGCTAGACTAGGTTGCCTGTAGAATAATCCGTTCTTCCTACCCCAGTTGGAGTACATAAGGAAGTTAAGCCCCAATAAACAATATAAGATCTTTGTTACAGATGAAATACAAAGAAAATGGTACTTAAACATGATAAATACCATGGTTAATAATATGGCAAGTGGTAACAAAGTCAGCTAAATCTGGTGAATAATTTGGCAAGGTTGGTTTACATAAATAATTAAATAATTTGTATGTAATAATATCTATTACAATTTCATCATTTATGTTTTATTATTAACTTTATTTCGGCTATCAATATTAGTTTTCATTATATAAATTTAAGTATATATTGCGTTGTTATTACAAAGCCGACTTTTTGTTTCTGAATTATAGCGATAATTTATATTTTTGCCTTTCCATTGGACCCCTTAGCCTTAGTCATTTCCTGTGTATTGTCCGTCCGCCTGTCGACCGGAATTCTCCAGCAACACCAGCGATGGGGGACCTTGTGGGGGAGCGGGCAGACAATACACGTTGAGCTGACAGTCGCTCAGAAGTGGCCATTCTCATAGGAATTGGATCTGATGGAAAACAATAACAATAGCTCGAAGATTTATTATAAATCGTTTTAAAAATATATTTGTTTTTAGCCATTTATTTATTTTACTGATGTTAATATCCCCTCATCTCTATTTGTCAGTAATCATATTTAGTCCAGTCAATGAGTGCTGAAATGAGGGACGTAGAGTGCATGGTAGAGTTGCATGGAATATTCGGAATGCTTTCGAAAATGTTTAATAAAAAGTGGGGTAAACATTTTTTATATTTCTAAAATTGTCGATTTTTAATAACGTATATCTCGAAAACCATTGAAATTTCTACGAATACGTATATAATTCATTTTGTAGGAAATTTTTATGAGCTTGAATTTAGATCTGCTATATATTTTTCTAGAGTCCACCGTTTTCGAGATATAATCGAAAAACAAAATTGGGACCTTCTCCCCTCCCCCCACCTTAAGCTCACCCCCCAGGGGCGGGGACTTTTAATATGTTTACCTTCTAACTATTTCTAACAAAGCTGCTTAGTCAAAAATTATCGCATATTCCATGCACTCTATATCCCTCATTTCGGCACTCTTTATCTTGGGTCGCACTTCTCTGAAAAAACAAGTTTATTGATACTCATTCCGAAACTAATTTTTCGATCCAAAATTTCTTTTTTTTTATCAGAAAGCTCCTTAAATTTACTATAAGAACCTATATATGAAATTTTGATCAAGTCCCATCAAATACCCATACCAGCACGTTAAAAACCGCTTACTATTTTAAGTCCAAGTTTTTTTTGGCATAGTTTTCACCATAACGCCGAAACTATTTATCAGATCTGAAATATATTTTATTTCAACTAAAATATACTAAAATTTACTATCTGGCCTTATATATGAAATTTTGATTATGACACGTAATACACCCAAACCTGAACGCTAAATATGTATGTTTTAGCAAAGTATGACGATAGTCACTAATTCAGTGGGCTAGTTTGAGTGTATAACGTGACATAATCAAAATTTCATATATAGGTTCTTATAGTAAATTTAAGGAGCTTTCTGATAAAAAAAAAGAAATTATGGATCGAAAAATTAGTTTCGGAATGAGTATCAATAAACTTGTTTTTTCAGAGAAGTACGACCTAAGATAAAGAGTGCCGAAATGAGGGATGTAGAGTGCATGGAATATGCGATAATTTTTGACTTCGTAGCTTTGTTAGAAATAGTTAGAAGGTAAACATATTAAAAGTCCCCGCCCCTGGGAGGTGAGCTAAAGGTGGGGGGAGGGGAGAAGGTCCCAATTTTGTTTTTCGATTATATCTCGAAAACGGTGGACTCTAGAAAAATATGTAGCAGATCAAAACTAAAGCTCATTAAGTTTCCTATAAAATTAATTATATACGGATTCGTAGAAATTCCCCGCTTTTTATAAAACATTTGAAGCAAATACCAAAAACGTATGTATGAAACTAAAGTACATTTAATGCTCTACAATTTTGATTCTGACGTTTTTCTGAGAAACGATTGTGCAACGTAATAGAAGCAAAAGTTTGACAAAAAGTGAGGTGACATTTGTTTTTTCCCGAAAATCACCTATTTTCAATAACGTATATCTCGTAAGTGGTTAGAATTACGACAAATTTATATATAATAAATTTTATAGTAAATTTAATTAGCTTTAATGTTTATTTAAAACATATTTTTCTAGAGCCAACAGTTTTCGAGATATTATGGAAAAACAAAAAAAATGGAACTTCTCCCCTCCCCCCACCGTTAGCTCACCCCCCAGCGGTGGGGACTTTTAGTATGTTTACCTTCCAACTATTCCTAACGAAGCTATGAAGTCAAAAATTATCGGATATTCCATGCACTCTACAATGTGTTTATTGACTAGACTAATTGTTAACTTTTGTTTACAGTTGGTATTTTGAATGACAATGAAGTGTTTTGATTGTGCTTATAAATTATTGCTGATGCTTATAATTATAGAATGGACTTGTTAACATTGAGATGTCGAAAATTAATTATAGGATAGGAAAATTAATCGTTCCTATTTCTCACTATCCCCTCTCTCTCTCTCTCTCTCTCTCTCTCTCTCTCTCTCTCTCTCTCTCTCTCTCTCTCTCTCTCTCTCTCTCTCTCTCTCTCTCTCTCTCTCTCTCTCTCTCTCTCTCTCTCTCTCTCTCTCTCTCTCTCTCTCTCTCTCTCTCTCTCTCTCCTCCCTCTTACCCCCTCACTCTCTCTCTCTCTCTTTCTCCCTCTCTATTTTGCTCTTCTTACCTCTGGTCAATAGGTCTAATTCACCTAGAATCGGTAACATTAAAACTTCAATATCTTTGTGAAAATAAAATAATGATAACAATAATAAAACAATTATCAAGTCATTTTAAGGTTATTTACATTTTTATTAAAAAGTGCCGTTCATTTTTTTTTAATATTGAAGATTTTTTCTCTCGTTATATATCGTTATAAATGCGTTTTAGAGAGAAAATGTAAAAAATAAGTACTTTAACTTGTAGATTTCAAACTTTTTTTTTATTTTAATTTATACACACAACTATGTAAAATATATAAATCAAGTAAATTTGAAGAAAAATCATATCAATACTTTTGAAGAAACTATTCATTAGTTGCACTTCGATAAAATTTCTCCTAGATTTTCTTTCAGACGCCTCAGACGGTTTTCCAGATTCGAATAGGAAGCAAGTTGAGAGACCAGTGGATTAAGATGGGTATACATCTTATCATGGAAGGATGGGTACTCGTATTTGGTTTGGACCAATTCCGCAACCTAAGGCACTTTGAGGTCATTATAGTTAATTAGTGCCATATTAGGAACATTGAGATTTTTAGAAAGGAATTTGGATTGGAATTTAGATTAAATATTAAATATATAAATAAGTATACCATAATTTTACTATAATACAATTTCGTTTGTAATAATGGTTCATATATTCTTGGTAAAATATATTTTTAGCTCTGGAATATTGTACCAGACATACACATACTTCCCATTGGCAGTGTTATGTAAGCCTTACACAACTGATCGGCTTAGTACCCTTAAGCAGTGTTAGGTCCTAAGGATTCTTTTTCGCCTATCTTTATGAAGGCAACATTCACTTCACCGTATTTTTTTTTTATTATTAAATTTCTTAAAAACATTTTGACTATAATATTTTACTAATTATTATTTTATCTTTTACAGGTATGTGATAAACTGATGTTTCATACTGGCTTTATATATTGGGTGCGGTAAGTAATCATATTATAAGACATTTTTCGCTTGGACCTACTGCCTAGGTGCTATGTTGATTTGAATTAAAAAAGTCATGTTTCCAAGCATTTTTTGTTTTAAGGCTCTATTGACAGGCTTCAGCTCAGTTGGCGTTGCTAAGATCGAAAAATTGACAAAATTTTCCTTATCAGAAATGGATTACATATATTTTCGTTATACAATGGCTCACAGTGAAAATGATACACCTTGTAGAGAGAAAGTTTTTTTCAGAAAATGCTTCACAGGCTAAATTTGTTTCCGCTACCTGGTTTCCTCTACACATAGCAAGGTCCATCGGACTCAGAAATAACTTTCATCAGCAAATATTACATTTGCCCATAGTTCAGGGTACTTCAGTAAATATTCATTTGCAAATTGTATCCTAAATTTTTTATTTTCTATAAAAGGTTTCTTTGGAGCTACGTATCCATTATTTTATTTTTCTTAAGAAATGCCAAACAGTTTATGAACTTACTGGCTTATCTAAGCAGTAAGATAGTGTGTGGATATTTTGGTTGCTATCAAACGTGGATTTGTTTTAATTTTCTTGACGATTCAAGTCTCATGTCAGTTAAAATTTTTCTAGTGATTTTGACTTTTTTTTTGGCAATGCACTTTTTCTTCTTGGGTCTCTCGACGATATGCTGAACAGTTTAATGACTTTTTTAAAAAATAATTTCCGCTATTTGATTTAAAGATTCCCCATAATTAAAATGTTGAAAGACTAACTCGCGTTTTTCTCACGTTGTGTGTGTTCTCATTATCGAAAAAAAGTTATAAAACACGGTAGATTTTGTTCAACTTGCTTTGAAAAGAGCCAAAAACTTTTGATACTAGAGTTTAACTAAAGTAAAATTGTTTAAAGTAAACAAATATTGGGTTTTAAATAAAGGTGTATCATTTTCACTGTGAGATAAGAAATGACTAACAATTTCGTTTTATTTTTGTTATTAAATCCTTGTTTATTTTTATTTGTTTATATACACAGTAAATTCTAATACGATGATAAGTGATTTCAATAAATTATTGTTATTAATGTAATATAATTTGAACTATTTATTTATTCAAATGTATCTATACATATCCTGTATCATTTTAACTGGGAGCAACTGTATAACATTGGTCGCTTGGACCTACCGTTAAGGGGCTATATTGGTTTTAATGACAAAGTCACTTTTGAAACTGCTATTATTTCTCGACTTTGTATATTACAAATAATCATTGATTGTTTATTTAAATTAATTAATCACCATCCAATTCATCTCGTATTCAACCCTTCGTAAAATCTTTAATGCTCCTTACTTTGTCACCAATAAACTTATCCATAAAGATCATAATGTTTCATGTGTTGCTGATTTAGCCCACACCAGATACCTATCCTTTCATAGTAAGCTCCATAGTCACTCAAATCCGTTAGTTTCTCAACTTGCTTCCCACTCCATTCCTGACAATCCTCCGAGGCGTCTGAAACGAAGATGGCCTAGAGACCTTCTAGTGTAGAAGTTTTAATAAAGTGTTACTGATGAGTAGTTCTTTTCAAGTTTTAACATGTTATTATAACCGTTATCAATACATTTACTTGATGTATATATTCTGTACAGTTG
Source organism: Euschistus heros (assembly GCA_003667255.2). NCBI lineage: Eukaryota > Metazoa > Arthropoda > Insecta > Hemiptera > Pentatomidae > Euschistus > Euschistus heros. Next base: position 1,925,066 of record RCWM02000166.1, read on the forward strand.
TAAATTTCAATAAATGTGTAAAAAAAAAAAATTAATTAATTTGATCAATTAATTCTTAAATACATTCTAAAATATAAATTGATGAAATCATTGTATTATAGAGAGATATCTATGATCCATCGTTCTTCCCAGGCAGGGAAAAATTAAGTTTTATTTTTATATAATAAATGGTATAGCTAAGCAGAAACTGGAATTTGTTGTTGTTCCGTATTTTTGGCTTTGCTAATTATATTGTTCGTTTGATTTTTCAACTTTTTATATTTTGGGAAAACTCACTTCAAGTGGCTCACAGCTGATTTAACAGCTTTTCAAGCAGCTTTTGTTTTTTGTTTTTTTGTTTTTGTAGTACCCACTAAGTAAGATGGCATTCATTCTTATAACATATTTTCTTCTAGTTTATGAAAATATATCAATTCTTTATCAGTCTCTAGGTGTCACATAATCTATTATATTACACTTATTTTATTTATTTTTTTCTAAATATTAACAATAATAATACAATAAGTAAAGCTGATGAAAATGATCGCCCGGGGAGATAACCATTGATTCCCTGCCACCCCCCCCCTCTATCCCTCCTTTATCAAGGCCTACAGTTGGCTGAAGTGGCGCCCCCTTCCCTCCCCCTCCTTGTGAACTTATCCTAAAAGAGATCTACTAAATAGCTCACTTATCAGACATTAATTAAACTGCTTTGGCCCTTTAAGGACAATCTTACTGTATCCTCTTCAGCATTATCTCTTCTCTCTTCTTTTATCCTTAAAGAACAGACATGCCTGCCTTCCTTAACTTACCACGGCTGTCTGGTTTAATTCTCGGAATTATTTACTGTTATAACCCCCAAGATTCCATAATTCTCGAATTTCATAATTTATTTACGTGAGTGAAAATATACGAGTTTTTTAAAGATAAAACTCTATTTCAAAAGCAATCTTCAGAGGTAAGTAGTGGCTGCTGAATGAAGGCTATAGATTTAATTTTTTTTAAAATATCCATTTGTATATAGAAATACATTTAGTAAGTGTGAGGAATAGAGCATATAAGTCACACACGAAAAATATCCCTATGAAAAGGCAGTTTATTTAAAACCTGAACCATTACACGCTTGGTCATGTTACAATTTTTTATAGTGCAATTTATCGTATAAGTTTATAAGCACATGGTAGTAAATAAAAAATAAATAATAATAATATGAAATAAATTAAAAAATAAAATAAAGAAATATAAGAAGGGATAAATACAGCAATAATAAGCTCATAGATGAAGCGGCGCACATCGAACCATAGGTGTATGCCTTCTCAAACAAGAACAAGAATCATAAATTATTCATAAATTTATCGACATTAATTGAATTTATGATTTTTTTGAATGGTACGTAGTATTTGTTAAAAATTGTAGTCGGAGATTCCGGCCAAGTTCCTCCACCTAATATTATGTTGCGAATTAATGGACATAAACATAGACATGAGGCAATGGTTATTGAAATATTTAATCATATCAGAATTTAGAAATTAGTTGTAGAATATCTTTGATTTTTTTTAGCTATGGTTAAATATTGCCCAACTCTGTCAGAGGGTACTCAGGAATTTATTGGAAACCATTTTGTAAGACTAATGGATATGAACTTTTATAAAATTTTGGGCCGTATAACGGATATTAAGGTCATTTTTCATAGCTTTATTTGTGACTTTTGAGGGTCTGATATATTTTTACAAATACCATTATTTTTAAAGGGAAATGTGTTTTGGATGTAAATCTATAGTTTTTTTGTATTAGGTTTTTTACACCCTCAAGATGTGTAAAGTTTTTTGCACACTCAAAAATATAACATTTTACATGCTGTACCTCTGTTGGTGTGGCTTGGATCGAAAGTTTGACGACAGTTTTCTGACTAGAAACATAATGTAGAATATTTTTGGTCTGTAACATTTGTCGCTACCGTTTATGAGCTATATTGGTTTGAAGGAAAAAAATTACGTTTTTCCAACGTTTTTTAATTATTTGGGCTTTTTTGGCTCGCTCTAGCTCCCTGATGCAGTAGATACGACATATCCATCTATCTATTCTCCATATATCTATTCTTTTTCCCAGTCAAGGAATTTAGGAATTTTAGGAGTTCTTTTTTTGCAATTAGTTCGGATCTTTCATCATATCCTATGCTTTCAGCTCTTTGCTTACCAATTGTCTAGGTAATTGAACGATGAAAGCAGTTGGTTGCGAGTTTATTCATGAGTTGAGGTAAACACAGGAGCACCGGTAATGATCACTACAGTACTAAGCTCATCATTAGTCATGTTTATTTTCTGTAGCGGTACAAGTTGATGTGAAGTACACCAGGGGTACACCAAAGGTACACTAGAGATACACCAACCCGCAGGAGGTATTAGCACCGCAGGCAAATGGTGGAACTACGACTGAATTAGCAAGCCTAGGTTGAGCGACTCCTCTTTGAAGTTAATTGCCGATTTCAATTTAATTCACTCTCCTCACGCCGGGTAATTAACTTTCTCTCAACTAACTTTTCTTCTCTAAATTAAAAATCTACTTTAAAATTTAGTAGGAAAATTTTTGAGAAGTCTAATTGGATTTTTTTACATAAATAGTTTTGAGAAAGTTTTAATTTTTAAAGTAAACTTCCCATTTTTAATCACGTCTTTCTGTTAACTAGTATTGTTTTAAATTAAAAAACTTTCATTACAATCTAGAATTTATTTATTCATATTTAAATTTTTTATAAATTACATATAATTAGTCAATTTGAGGAATTCGAATCAGGCATCATTAACTCCTAAAGCAATCAACTATTGGCAGCTCATCAATACAAGTTCAACATTAGAAGGCCATCTTCTTTTCAGACATCCTGAATGTTATCGAGATTGGAATGAGAAGCAAGTTAGGAGACTGATGGATTCAAGTCGGTATGGAGCTTATCATGGTAGTATATGTATCTGGTTTGGTCTAATTCAGCAACCTATGCATTGAGCTTCAATTTTGGATACGAGAAGAATTAGAAGATTTAGTGGAGTCCCAAATTTCGATCTACTCCAGTTAATGGTGAAATAGTCAATAAAGGCGAAGATTTCTGGTCGTTTTGGTCTTATATGTGGATTAAAGTTAGACGTTTGTCTAGATGGAATTCTAGGTAATGCATCTGTTCAACAGGAATTATTAGAATATTATTATTATATAATTTATATAATGCACTGTTGGAAAGGAAATGGGAAGTCGTAGGTTTATGATGACAATTATATTACTTAAAATAAATGTATTGAAGTTTACATCTTTAATTACAAAAATACAAAGAACCGAGTTCCAGTTTAGGGAATCTACTCAAAATTAATGTAGCCAGAGAACAGTAACATGTCATTATGCCCTTTGTTTTATTCTTAGGAGTTAGTGCTGAAGTAAGGGTGCATGGAATATGTATATATGCACCTCGATCATGGATTAAAAGTATTTGCAGCCTACGGACTAATCATAGTTTATCAGGATTATATTTATTTAAAATAAAGGAAAGAAAATCAGAAGTATGTGAGTTGTGTGGAGGCAGGAAGAACCTAGAGCACATCATTATGAATTGTAAAAAAAATGCCTTAGAAAGAATAAAATTTACAACCCAAATCAGTAATAAATTAAATATGAATTTATTAATTGAATATGAATTAAATGAAGTTGTAAAAATACAACTATTTTGCAGAAACCTGCTTCACTAAACAATAAATTCGGTGCCTTCTTGAGTGAGACAATTTTTAAAATTTAGATTAATTCAATTTTAATTAAATCGAAATATTGTTTTTTAATTAAAACCGACTTATAGTAATGACTAAATGAGCAAATGGCTAATGGCTTACGCTAAGGCCTTTATATTAAAAAAAAAAAATGTATTTATCTCGAAAACAAAGGACTCTAGAAAAATATATTGCAAATAAAAATTAAAGCTAAATAAATGTGCTATAAAATAATTCATAAACATATTTCTGGTTCTTCTAACGGTCTTCGAGATATACGCTATTTAAAATCGATAATATTCGCAAAAAATAGTTTTTACCACTCTTATTGCCAATCATTTTCTCCTGGTGCCTTCCATGATCGTTTCTCAGAAACAATGTCAGAATGAAAGTTTTAGAATATTAAATTTGCTTTAATTTTATATATACATTTCTGGCATTTGAAGCAAATAGGTATACATTATTTTTTTTCGAGAATTATCCATATTTAATAACGTATATCTTGAAAACCGTTGAAAGTTCGACAAATATAACAATTTTATAGGAGCTTTAATTAGCTTTATTATGATCTTAGTATAGTTTCATAGAGTCTACCCTTTTCGAGATATATTCAAAAAACTTAAAATTGGGACCTTCTCCCGTTTCCCCCATCGTAAGCTCACAACCCGAAGGCGGGGAATTTTAGTATGTTTACCTTCTAGCTACTCCTAACGAAGCTGTAAAGTCAAAAATTATCGCATATTCCATGTACTCTACAGTATGTTTATTGACTGGACTACAGTCCCAGAATAAAGGTTATTTTTCATTATTTTATTCAACATAAAGTCTTTAACAAAGTAATGAACCCCAGACCCTTTATAGATTGTAAGTGCATTTTTTTTCCATACTAGCTTCTGAAAATATTCCATTTTTCACGAGGAGTATAGACTTATAATACAATGAACGCTTCTGGTTTTTGTTAAACATTTTTTTTTTTTAGTATTACTCCCTCTAAATTACGACCCAGGACCGTTAGGTATTCCAGAACCATACGGAAGACAGGAGGCCGAAAAAGCAGTGATAAGTATTTATTGCCGGAGCTGGGAGGGAACTAATTGCAGGAACAAATACCAGAGGCCTGAGGAGGGGGGGATGAGGGGGGGGGGAGGGTTGTTGAAGCTATTGCCACCTCTGAATTCGTTAGCAACTCTCGTTTGTCACTCCTCTTTATTTTTTTTTTCTCACTATTTTTGTTTAGTACAAACGGTTATTGTATTAATTGAACGGGTATATTCAATGCTTGGTAATGTTATTATTTATGTGTTATGGGATATTTGACTGGAGATAAAATCTAATGAATATTTTTTTGACGTGATACAATTTAAAGGATATTAAAAAAAAAAAAAAAAAAAAAAAAGCTTTTATTAAGTAATACAGCAGAACCTCGATAATCCGAACCTCTGTAGTCCGAACACTCGATAATCCGAACGCCGTTTCGGGAAAAATAAAAATTATTTTCTCAAAATCCGTGATTTAGCAGCCAATAAACGTTCTTCATACCTTAGTTCAGAAAAAAAAATGAGTAACTATTTTCCAAATGTTTAGTTTTTTGTTTTCTTTAATTATTTATCTTTCTGTACAGCGTATTTGTACAGTACTGTACTTTCTGTGTGTGTGTATAAGATTGTATACATACTATGTAAAATATTACGAAATTCAAGTGCAATTCATTACATAAAATATAATTACCTTACTGTAGCACAGTAGTATTTCATAAAACAAACTATTTACCTTTAGCAATATAACGTGCTTCTTATTTTATGGGAACTAGTATGTCAGTGTTCATTTTTTGCATGCTACATACTATGCCTGGAAAGCACTTTGGTAATCCAAACGATTTGATAGTCCGAACCACCCCCGGTCCCAATGAGTTCGGGTTATCGAGGTTCTACTGTAATTACATTATGTCTCAATTGAGGGTAAGAAGTTATTTTACTTCATCTGCACAATATGTACAATATAAAACAAATGAAAAGAAAAAAAAAAATAGATGAAAAACTTCGAACTAATATTTTTGTTTTTCTTTTATTGAAATTTGAATTTGTATAAAATATATACATCTAGTAAATCTGTTCATAATGATTACAATAAAATATCAAAACTTGAAAAGAACTACTCATTAGTAGAATACAGATTCTACACTAGAAGGTCTCTAGTTTGAAAAATCCTTAATGCTCCTTACCTTGTCACAAATAAACTTATCCATAAAGATATCCCACTCGTTGCTGATTTAGCCCAAACCAGATACCTATCCTTTCATAGAAAACTCCATAATCACACAAATCCACTAGTAGCTCAACTTGCTCCCCTTTCTATTCCTCATAACCCACCGAGGCGTCTAAAAAGGCCATCTTTTCAGACGCCTCGGAAGGTTATCAGGAATAGAAAGGGGAGCAATTTGAAGGACTTGTGGATTTGTGTGGTTATGGAGTTTACTGTGAAAGGATATGTATCTGGTTTTCAAATTAATATAAAATTAAAAAGTGAAATAAATAAATTTAAAAAAATATATATTATAATCACAATATTCAAAATTAAATTAAATCAAAAGATATAAAATGCAATCATAATCTGATTTACGAGAGGGCTGTTAGAGTGGGACAAGCTAGGTCTCTCAATTTGTCACAAAAGTGAAAACCCAGTGGAGGGGAGTGATAGTACTATAGTATAGAAGGCGCAGCTTGAGAAGGCGAAGCTGTGAGCCGCTACGCTACTAACATTTTACGAAAGTTGACTGAAGCCCTTTCTTTAACACCTCAACAAATTACAATTTGCTATTTTTTTTTCTGCTAATAAAGATTAATACTGAGATACTTAATCTCAGTGTAACATCGCCACTGAATGTCACTTTTTAATTCTAACACTATGTTTTACTAACCCTCAATCACATAAACACATCCAAAAGGACGATATTTTGTAAAACTATAATTAGATACATTATATTTTAATGATATATGTATCAATGTACATTTTTTTTTAAATATAAAAAAAGATGTTTTGAAGTAAAAAAATATTAATTTTAGTAATTTGATCATTTTAATTTTAAAATATAAATGCGTAAAAGCAGAAGATAACAGAGTGGGACGTATCCATGATTTATTGTTTTTCCAGTCAGCGAGAAATTTTATTAGTTTTTTTTTTGGTCGCATAAGAAATTTCAATTTTTTTTAATAGTATTTTTCTTTTTAATAATTAATTTTGAAAGATATCTTTCGACTTTAGGAGGTTAATAAGGGAATGAGGCCGTTTCATTTGGCTTTGTAAAAACAAAGGACTGGGAAAGAAATCAAAGAAGAGAGAGCATTTATTTTCAGTTTTAGGGACTTGTTCCCTTTGTACCTGGGCCCTTCTACAAAGCAGAACCCTTTCTATACTTTTTATTTTCCTTTTGTTTCCCACTTTCTTCCTTTATTTTTTATTATTATTATTCCTTCTCGTTATACTTTTTATATGAATAATTTCCCTATAATGAGGAGTTTCATTAAAAATTACGTTTCCTAATTCTCTCTTTGGAGAATTTTTGTTGTACCGTTTTTTTTTTTTTATTACTCGAGTTTCGTTTTGTTGATTGGATAATTGTTTGAAGGGAATCCTTACTCCTTTTTTTTTTTTTTTTTTTTTTCTTTTTTTTTTTTTTAATTCATAAAGCGTATAAATATTTTCCATTTGATGTTTTCCTCATTTTTATTAACAAATTCCTACCTAATTAATAATTAAGTGTATTTATTCATTAAATTTTATATTGATTGGAGTTTGAATATTTCATTTTTATAAAAAATTTCTGTTTGTATTTTATTAATAATCTTTATAACTTCAATACAAAATAAACACACATTTTAATGATGAATGACGCCACATCACGACTGATTTTTATCAAACCACGAAGAAATGTATTTATAGCTATTTACATTGCAAAGTCATGGTGCAATGGTGATATCAGTTGCTTGGGCTGATGTCATTTCTTCATCGATGGCTATTGTGGGTTGCAAGTTGCAACACATATTTCGAAACCATAGTTTCCGTTTGGACTCAAATTTAAATATTTCTATTCTATGGAAGGAATCAAATGCCAGTCGATTTTGAGAAAAAATAGTTACATATTTTTGAGAAATAACAAACTGCTATTTATAGATGAATATTATAATATGTTTAGTCTTATTTGTTTATTTCGTTTAACGCCACTTTATGCTGCTATGGTTAATCACACGATGCTACGGTGGGAGTCCTAAATTTTGCCTATCCAGGTATAATTAGGATAGGGATCTTTAACGAGTACCTGACATCGCACAGGCTCGGGACCCCCATTTTAAGTCCCTTCCGAAGGACAGCATAGCTAAGTATTTTTTACTCCCTTTGAAAAATCCTAAGGTCATCTGCCGGGCTGCGAACCTGCGATCTTGGGTTTAGTAGGCTGCTATGCTAACCGCTACACTACGGGTGAACCTGTGTTATTTGTTTGTAAACAGTTTGTAATAGAAAAAAAATAAAATAAAAACGTGATTTGTGTCAAAAACTGGATGGATTTGGCTCAAACCCAGTGATATGTTTTTGCACTAGCTATGGTGATGATGATGAATTGAAAATAACTTAGGATCATCTCTACTTGAGAATAATTTTGATGTACAATATAAGAGTGGCCCAGCTGTCCTATTTGTAGTCAAGAGAATAATAGTGGTAAGAGCTAATAATAATAGAAATTAATCATATTACACATTATTTACAACAAAAATCAAATATTAACTTGAAATTTAAAATATAAATATATAAAAGAGCTTCATTTTACGAAATTTAACAATTTACAATTTTGTAACATATTTGTATAATACATGTTTTAGAAATAAAACAGTTCACACTGCGGTTTCGATTCAGTAATGATAAATTACAAGTTAGAATACATTTTTTAAACTGTAGGAAAAAGTGACAAAAAAAACCTACTAAATAAAATAAGTAATAAAATAAATATACAAAAATAAGCAAAAGTTTTGAGCGTTAAAATTGATCAAAATTAAAAAATAAATTTACTTATACAATACTGAAATTCAAAAAAAAAGTTATATAATTCAACGACAAGAAATAGTTTCGTTTTCGACTACTTCAACACTGACAATCGTTTAAAGTTCCCAAGAACTTACAAAAGACTTATTTACATGTCATTTAATAGGCCCATGTGAACATACGTACTAGAGCTTAGGGGTTCTACTAATCCTACAAATTCTTCTCGTATCTAATCCTTACTGTACAAAATCCTCAGTTTTTTATTATTTCGCAAATAAACTTATCCATATGTTCCATGGAACATAAAAAAAAAATGGCGAATAAAAGTAACAATCTTTAATCAAGAAAGTAGGAGCAATAATTAAATAATAGATTAACCTGCATTTTATCTCAGATAGTAATGTAAATTATTATGAAAAATAAGGCAAAACAATAGTACAATATGAAACTTCACAACTTATTGTAAATAATTTCAAGATTGATAACTAATTGTTAAAGAAGTCCTGGAAATGACCAGCTTCTCAACTCATGCTCTGAGTGATTGTATTATAGCGCTCTCACTCAGCCTCCACTGGTATTATCTCCACCAGTGAAGCAGCTGAGAGAGAAGCGATGGGATTTATATTGCGTGAATGGGTCCATTTAGCTATACATATTACTTATTGCCCACATATAACAGATTGTAATACTTTCTTTAAATAATTATTAATAAAATTATTCAATAAATAAATAAAAAAAATCGGTAAAGAAAGAGTTAAGATTTAAAAATATTCAGAGTTGAGATATTAGATGCTCTTGCATTGATAGTTTATATGGGTTTCTTTATAGTTGTTCATATAATATGAACATTCAAAGTTTATTATAAATATTTTCTTCTATAATATTATTTGTTTGAATACCCAATAAAGAGTCTGGATTTTAAAAAAAATTGAGAGTGAAGGAATAGCATATCGTGGAGGGAACGGAGCGAAATTAGATGTTCTCGAATGAAATCATATTTCTCTACTAAAATTCATTCCAATGTACCGCTGGATACGATTATTGTGCACCAGGTCTTTACTTAATAACATCATTGATTCCTCGTCCAATCCTCTTTCACAGTTGATGGAATTTCGATGCTGCTGGGGGGTGGAGTATGCAGACAGCTGAGAACCGCATTAAGGCCTGCCTTATTCGGCTGTAGTGTGTATTATTTTCCAGATCATTTCCAGGCGAAGTCGGCTGGAGCCTGCTTCCTGGAAGCCGTGAGTGGGGGACCCTACAACCTCTCGGCAGAACTTCGTTTCTTAGTACTGGGGAGGAAAGGGGGGTCAAATCATATCATGCTGCTGAGCAGGTGCCTTCTTTACGCAATGTTTTCCTTCCTTCCCTTCCGGCCAATCTTTGCTCTCTTTTATCTTTTTTCCCCCCCTTTTGTTTGTATTCGGTTCTGTGAACCTTTCATGTTTTCTTTTACTTCTCCTGCGGTGGGACAAGCCTCCCTCCTCGAAATACAAACGGTGATTAGGATCCATCTGGATGGAACTGTCGGCTTTCGCTTTCTCTCTCCGATCGTGACTTATGACGACCCTCATCAGTTCAAGTTCACTGAACTTCCATTCTTCCTGATCAGTTCTGCTATTTCAATCGTCTTCAGTAAACATTTCCTGGTAGTGTTGTTGCTTTTTATCGTGATAAAAATTATCTTAGGTGCTCTCAATAGAACAAAAAATGTAAAAAAAAATAGTCACTGCCAAAAATATATTGTGTCGTTATTCTAGTTGTTTTTTAATGAGTTTCTCTACATTTTTATTTATATATACTTTGAACTTTTGAATGACTATATATATATAGACCAGTCTTATCATTCGTAAATAAAGGGAAACAAATCTTTACCTGTACATGATATCTACCAAATGTAAGCCTAAATCAACCAAATAAAAAGCTATAGAATTCTGTTATTAACTATCTTGTTAATCAATAATGATGGAACCTTAAACGTTATCATGATATTTATTTTAAACAGTTTATATATAAATGTATGGATATATAATTATTAAAAACGAAGGCAATTTAAAAAAAAAAAAAATTTATTCTTTTATTAATAGAAATTTACAACTGTATTAAAAAAAAAAAATGAGATATAATGACATGAATAAAACTTTTAGAGGAACTACCCATTGGTAGTACTCTAATGAATATTTACAAAAGAAGATCACGAGGCCATCTTCTTTTCAGACGCCTCGGAGGATTGCCAGGAATGGAATGGGAAGCAAGTTGTGCAACAAGTGGATTTGGATGAGCAGTGAGTTTATTATGAAAGGAAAGGTATCTGGTTCGTGCCAAATCAGCAACATATGGGATATTAAGGTCATTCTGGATCAGTTCATTTGTGACAAAGTAAGGAGCATCTAGGATTGGAGTGATTGGATGCGGGAAGAATTCGATGGTTTGGTTGATCCCCATAATTTTTTTAACATAAAAATATATTTATCAATTTCATATTTAATACTTATAATTTTGTTGATAATTACCTAAGGAGACAAAGGAGAAGGGTCTTATCACCAAGAAGTTGATTGGCTTTGCCTTAGTAGATTAGTATCAACATGTTTAGAATAATATGTTTATAATCCATTAATTAATTTTGCATTTTCGTATTTTTTTAGAATTGATGATAAATGTGTAATATTCGAAACTAGTTCTTAGATAAATTGAAAAAAAAAATAAATAAATAAATAACATTGGCAAATAATTCATCAATATTGGTAATAAAAGTTTTATTTCATTATATTTTATTATAAAGGTACATTTTCTGTTTTATACGTTTACTCTTTTTTTTAACTTCAAGGTATTAACTGTTATAACATTAGTCTGTTTTAAATGGCTTCTGTTTCTTAAATATTTTTTTAAATATTATTTTTATGCATTGATACTTTGAAAAAAAATATAATAACAACTTTGCAATATAAAATACTATCCCCGCTAAGATATTATCCCAAGGCCTGTGTTATGTCTTTGGCAATATTTAATTATGTTTGATAAGATAATATTTTCCTTCCCCTTCTCTATTACTTTCATCTTTCAAGGCATTCCTTTACGGCACTCTTAATGAACTAATTTCGCGATTGCTTCCTGCTATCATAACCTATAATTTTTTTAGAGGTCATTTTACGGTATTGAAATACTAAATAAACAATGTCTTTTTTGATAAAGTATAAGGAAATTTTTCAAATAACAGCTGTTTTATTAATGTCAATTTTATTGGCAAAATATAAGATATTGTCTCACTCTAGGACAATAAATAACAGAGAAGGCTATGATTGGAATCATACATGCCGATGTATTATTGTACAAATAAGTTATATTTACAAATTAGTTATTGAAAGAAAACAATCATTTTTTTTTTTTTAAGTTAGGTATGTCATTTGGCTAGTTTTCTTGTTTAACATTTTTTTTTTTTTTCACTGAAAATGTGTAACGTTCTTTTCACACTCAAAAGTGTAACATTTTAACACACTCTAGCTCTGTCAGTGTTGCTCGGACAACTGCCTCTCTATCAGATATTCAATGGAAAATATTTTTTGTTATTTGTAATTTGTCACTAGGCCTTATCGTTTAAGAGATATATTGGTTAAAATTAATAAAAAAAAACTAACGTTTTGCCTACATTTTTTTAGTATTGGGGCTATTATATCCAAATAGGTCTAATAACTGTCACGTAAATGAGTCTCTTGTAATTAATCTGAAAGTTTGAACGTTTGTCTAGTAAATGTTGAAGACTAAGGCTATCCTCATAGGGTCAAAACCTCACCTAAAAGCTCTTCCCTACTATCCACTGCTTTTCCTCAAAAACCGTCCAATTCATTTCCGAAATTCCATTAAAAATCTGGAAATAACTTTCGATCAACATCTTGCTTGGAATAACCATATCTCTCAAAGCACGAGGAAATCTATTTTTATTCTTAAGCAACTCTCACATTACTGTGATTTATTACCATTAAGTACTCGAAAACTTTTAGTATCATCACTTATTTTCCCTAACTTTGACTACGGATGCACAGTATATGTTTCATTAATGTATTATTGTCTTTGTTTTTTTATCTCATTACGTCTCTAACCAGACTTAATTTAGTTAATACTTGTACATATCTGTTATTCTTAGGGGACATTGTCCCAGAATAAAATTATGTTTCTATTCTATTCTATTCTATTCTATTCTATATGGAGGACTGTCTGATGAGCTCGAGATGAGATGTAAAAGAGTAATGAACTGTTTTAGTAGATTTATTTTCGGGATCTCCAGACTTTCTCGCATATCTCATAAATATTCTGAAATTGGTTGGCTTTACCCCAGTTTTCGACGTCAATACTTCCTGGGTGCTCTCACATTTCAAACCTTAAAAACCAAAAAACCCGCCTATATCCATGACCTTACTCTGCGCTCATCCGTTCACCTCTTAAATACTAGAACCCAACCCATCAACCTATACACACCGGCGCATCGAACTGCATCCTTCGAGAAATCCTTAATTATCCGTGCTCCCTCTTTATGGAATTCATTGCCCATCACAATTCGAAAAAGCTCCACTCTTACTTCCTTTAAACCACATCTATTTCTTTACCTCCTGGATCTTCAATCTTCCGAGCAAATGTAAAAACATGAATATTTAAGTTATTTTCTTTATACATTATAATAGTACACATAAGATGTATCCTATTACAAGTTTCCTTAATTTATTATAATATAATATATATATATTATATATTATTATATTATATTATTTATTACTTTTCAGTCTTTCTTGGTGCCAATTTTCCTTAATATTTTTCTCTCTTTCTTTTCCATATTTTCAATTTCTCCTTTTTTGTTGAGAAACAAACATTCAATTTAATTTAAATTAAATTATTATTTCAGTGAATTTAATTAAGACTTTCTCTTGATCATTTTCTCTTACTACATGTAACAACTTCTATGGCTTCCTAGTTGCGAATAAAAGATAGAAAAAACAACTGGAGACTGTTCTAGAATTACAATGCCCGCCCCAACTTTCTCTCCTCTAACTCCTGTTAGACAATAGGTCAGTACGACTCGAATCCGTTTGGATAAGACGAGGAAGGATACAGGAGCATTGAGGGAGGATGTTAAGAAGGAATGTCAGATTCCTGTTCTTGACAAGAGGGCGTAGTAACGTGATTCTTCTGTTCCAATGGCTCCGCTGACGAAGTGTGAAAACGTTTCTGCGAGTGACTTTTTGACAATGGTTTATGACAGCTGTTCTTTTCGCTTTATTTTGCCACTTCCGTCTGAATAACACCGAATTCTCTATGTCACAATCGATTGTTACAACTCGGAGTTATATGTATACTTCCTTTTCGCAGTAAAATATTCGTTCTAATGTTATATACCATTATTTATTCATTTTTATTATATCAATAATCTTTATTCTATTTTATCCATTTATTGAAATTTACAACTGTACAGAATATATACATCAAGTAAATGTATTGACAACGATTATAATAGCATGTTAAAACTTGAAAAGAACTACTCATCAGTAGCACTTTATTAAAACTTCTACACTAGAAGGTCTCTAGGCCATCTTCGTTTCAGACGCCTCGGCGGATTATCAGGAATGGAGTGGGGAGCAAATTGAGAAACTAACGGATTTGAGTGATTACACTGGACAATAAAATTTAACTTTTTGTCTGTTAAATGAATTACAATGGCTGTTTATTTTAGAAATTGGTGCTCTGATTGCAAATTTAAAAAGCATTTTTGTCTCAGGGGCAAGAATTTTGTGTAATTTCAAGAAAAAAAAAAATAATAATAATATAGAGTTAAAAGAAGCAAGTTTATGTAATCAGCATTCATACCGTAATTTTAATCAAAGTGCAGCCTTTGATGATTTCATCTCTTTTCAAAGGTCAACAATGGTCTGCCAACATATTTGGATTCCACTTTCCCTGGTATCGTTTTCCTGAGTGGATATTTCTTGATGGAATCGCTCACCGTGTTCATCACTCACGGCCCCAAGATTTTAAGGAAAGAAATGCGAATGAGAGTCAAGAAAATGTATTTTTAGAGACATACTACATCCTAATGCCTTATAATTTTGTAGATCAGAAACTAGCTCTCTGTAGTTTTCTGTTTTTTTATTTCCAAGAAATTCATTCACTTGTTTAAAAGAAATCCAAGCTGATTTTTCGGCTCCATTAAAAAATTCCTCAAAGCCTTGATGCTTCATAAGCTCCCTTATTGGTGGACCTACAAATACACCGTCTTTTATTTTTGCATCACTGATCCGAGGAAATGTGGCTTTTAAATATAGAAATCCAGGGCCACTTTTATCCAGTGCCTTAACAAACCGATCTGCAATAGTGGAAGATAAACGTTTTGTGGGTTTACAAGTGGTTCGAAAAGTACATTTTTTTCTCCAGGTAAAAGATTTCTTTTAGGCCATACCTTCTTTATATAATGATTTTTGCGATCTGTGCTGTCCCACTCACACAGAAAACAACAAAATTTGATATAACCTGATTAAAGAATTAATAAACACTTTGAGGTCTTCACACATATTCTAAGAATGCTTCTGGTATTGTATCTCGGACAGTAAAATCTTCATATTTTCATAAGTCTCTTTATATAGACTGTTTTGGCAATGGGGATTGAGGTCTTGTCATTACCTATATGAAGGAGAACGGCTTTTAAACTAAGTTTGGAGGAATCTATAAACAGCCTCCATTCTTTAGGATTATGATTATATCCTAATTCACCCATTAATGCATCAATATCTGTGCAAAATATTAAATGATCTTTTGCTGAGAAAAAGGAATGGAGTTCTTGTTCCCCTTGGCAATATGTAGATATTTTTGTTCCCTTCTCAAGTAGGTTCCAACCTTTTAATCTAGAAGCCAACAACTCGGCTTGATTTTTTGATATGTTAAGATTATCTCTATTTCATCTAATATTATCGTGCATTGATGGTGAGTATTTATTTAGAGCAAATAAATAGAATAAATTAATCAAGGCACGTTCATATGAAATATCACTTTTTTTTACAAAATGTAAAATTAAAAAAAAAAAGCCCCCTTGACAACTTTGATGGTCATATTCGGAATTACCATACCAAAATACATATGAGGCAGTCACATTTACCCATTTAACAAAAATACTGTTGACCAGTGTTATAGAGCTTACTATGAAATGATAGGTATCTGCTGTTGGCTAAATCAGCAACATATGGAACATTAAGATCTTTTTAGATAAGTTTATTGGTGACAAGGTAAGGAGCATTGAGGATTTTACGAAGGATTTTAGGTTGTAAGGATTGAATACGAGATGAATTGGATGGTTTAGTGGAGCCCCAAAGCTCAACTCCGTACGTCCAAATATGTCTAATTACAGTCATGTATATGAGTCTTTTGTAATTAATTGGGAGCTTTGAACGTTTGTCTAGTAAATGTTGAAGTAGTCTGTAACGAATGGCAGTTTCTTGTCGTTTTAGTCTTGTATATCAATAATAAAATTGTATCTATAAATTTACATTAGAATCCCGTAAACTCAGACTAAATGTAAACCTACTCGGTAAGATTCGTATAATAAATATTTTAGTGATTTTTCTTTGCAGTTTCCTTTAGCTTATTCTTATTATTATATAAATAGATTCAAATATACAATCTACACACTAAGATATAATTAATAATTGCCATCTTTGTGAATGATTTTTGAAATTTATGTTTATAACAGTATTTACTGCAGAATTCGATTTTAGTAATATAGAACTCGATAGATATTTTACTGATTATCTCGTTTGTTAAATCTGTGCTATTTGAAGGGTTTTGATTGATGAAGGGGTTATGTAACAAAATACAATTTTAATTAATTAATGTTTCACTTTTCTTTTCTTTTCTTTTCTTTTTTTTTTAATATTTTCCTTTAGCACAAAAATGTTACATGATCTCTTCATCTTCTTCATATATATTTTTCTAGTTGTTTTGAAATATTCAGATTTTGCTACTTAGCACATTAATCCTTCATCTCAGGAAGTAGATTGTATTTAAAAAAAAAAAAAAAAAAAAAAAAAAAAAATGACATAACTCCATCATCTACTAAGCCCATATGTTAGGTGCAAAAATAATATTTCAGAAAAAACGGGATAGAAAGTTGGTAATTCTTTCCACAATGATTCACAAAGAAATGTATTTATTTAGTAATCGTATATTTTGGACCATTAGAAAAGAATATAAAAAAATAAATAGGGCATCTGGTAATATCCATATAAGTTTGCACTTAACGCACTATTCACAAGTGTCACTGATATTGTTTATAAACGCTAAAGTTATATTCAAATTGTGAACTGATTAATTTCAGTAACTTCATTGAAAGTAGTGATTTGTTGGTACCAAAATTTTTCGATTATTAATTATCGATTCCTCGGCTTAAAAATAAATTTGTAAAACAAAATATTGTCCATAGGGGAGTTAAAAAAAGGAAACTTATAATAGCAGTAATTATATTATTATTTTAGAGGGTAAATATTTCAGAGTTACTGGATTTTGGTTTATTTTTTAAATAATCGCATATGTTATTAAAACCTTTCTAGAAACACGGTACATGGGAGTACCCCCTTATATTTCTCTAATCTTTTTCTAATTGTGCATTAAGGCCTGAAAATGATCATGAACATGTAATGAAACGAAAAATAATCCTTATTCTAGAATTACATAAATCCTTTAAGAATAAAAAGTGAAGTGGCATTGTCTTGTGGTTCTTGCATTTAGGTATGTGGGAATATAAACATCTAATACAGAACGAAACTTATAGCCAAAAAGTTGAAAAATATCAGTTGAGTGGAATATCTTGCATCTTTCTGTATTACTTAAATATAATAATAATATTAATGTCAGTGTGAACGTTTTAACTCAAACATAATATTGTGGATTTGACATCCTCCCACCTTCACCTCGGTGTGAAAGTATTCATCGCTTGGCAACTTATCATAGTAATACTAGGCTGCTACGCTATTATTACTCATAATTATTTTCCAGGTCATGCGATTCTGCGTTGTTAATCAGTTTCGCTCTTATTATCTCTGGGAATTTTTTTTTTTTTTGGATTGAATGAATTAGGTAACCTTTTCGAAAATCTTTAGCCATTCTCCCACAAACGAAAGCGGCAAGGTTTGACATTAATAGAGAGAAGTTGGAACAATAACGGTATTGTAAATTATTAATTTTATTTTTATCGACACCCATAGTTATAGAAGCAATATTCCTCAATATTAAATTTACTAAAGCGATATCATGGAATTAACTTATCTGAAATCGATTATTCAATGACTAATTTATTGTACATTCTCGAAAAACCGAAACGTATGGGACCACAGAAGTGCCGAAAATATCAGATTACCGGATGTAAAAAAGAACAAAAAAAAAACAAACATTAAAAATAACAAATCAATGAATTTTAACAATTATATATCAACCTACTAAACCCAAGATCGCGGGTTCGCAGCCCGGCAGATGACCTTAGGATTTTTTAAAGGGAGTAAAAAATCCTATGCTATGCCGTCCTTCGGAATGGACGTAAAATGGGGGTCCCGAGCCTGTGCGATGTCAGGTACTCGTTAAAGATCCCTATCCTAATTATACCAGGATAGGCAAAATTTAGGACTCCCACCGTAGCATCGTCCGATTAGCCATAGCAGCATAAAGTGACGTTAAACGAAATAAACAAACAAACAAACAATTATATAAAAATTATTCAGAAGGAAATATTATTTATTTAGATCTAATCTAAGGCACTGGCATTGATACACGGCATGTGAAATTTAAACAATCTATTGATAATTTTATTTCGGGAGGCAGTAGTTTTTCTCATCAGCAGGCTTGTTTTTTATCCAAATCTTACATTTTATACGCAAATTTGTTTTGGAAAGAAGTGACAGCTGTGTTGATCTGGTGATATATTTTTCTCCTATCATATCCAGAAACCTTTTCACAATACGACTTTTAAATTTATTTAGTCATTCATTGAAAGTGGGATTCGAACCCAAGACCTTCTGGTTACGAGCGCGCTGAGACCCTCGCCCCAACTCACTCGGCCATTGAGTCCTCTAGTTTTTTTGCTACTGTATTAAAAAATATATCAAAAGTTGTTTTCAATATCTACTTAATTTTTTTTTTTTTTTGATGTAGAGAAATTGATTGATCAAGAGAAATTGATGTAGAAATTTGCAACCATTTTTCACCCAAATGGCTTTCTCGCGAGAGTGCCTAATTACTGGGGGTTTCGGACTACGCAAAGGCCGGATTATCTAGATTGTTTTGTATTATTTTTGGGTTTTGAATTATAGAGTTTAATTGTTATCAAATGATAGAACATAAGTTTTGTCCAAAGCTAAATATGAGTAGAAATTTTGTCACATATTATTAAATTTCCTTTATGAATATATACCTTTACTTCGGTTATCCTTATACAACCCAATTATAACATTTTCATTATTAAAAGGAATTTAAAAAACGAAATAATTTCAAGTTTATAGCAAACTATCAAAGAGTGCTCGAATTAGCGTTCAAGTCTTAATAGAGATTGAACAACCTGCGGCAGTTAAGAAAGCCGCGGCCTCCTTGATAGGGCCAAAGATCAAGTACACAGGTGCGGCCGTCCTCGTCCTATTAGTCGCTACCAACTCGATTAGTATCGATAGTTTGGCTCGATTGCCGATTAATATCATATTGAAGAATTTATTGCATCATTCGATTACAGTCATCTTTCTCTTTTTTAATCCTTGTGTATCCATATCTTGATGATTTATGGAAGTAATAAAAATAATAATAATAATTATTCATAAAAATAATTTCTATTTTCCTAATTTGTCAATTGGCTGTTGTTAAATTTATTTCAAGGACAATAAGTTACTGTCAGTTGTTAAGTAAGTTAAGTGAAATACATTAAAAAAAAAAAAAAAAAAAAAAAAATTGCAGAACGCCTCTAATTTTCTGGATTACGTGCTAATACTGCTAACAGTGTTGACCTATCGCTAAGTTGCTAAACGGATAATTGGAACTGTTGAAGCATTGCCGTCAGCGTTCTCGTAATTGAGAGCGGACCAAGGCCTTCGGAAACTTTTATTTGCTTTTCTATTTAACATTTTCAGTTGTTATTTTCGAATATTGCTTCATTTTATTTATTTATTTGAGAGTTTTAGAGCGTAAAACTTATTGGTCATCAACGCCCGTCTGTTCTCGATGAAAATTTATCTATATTTTGTAATATAAATTTTCTCTATAAAGGAGGGCTATTACTTTTTCAATCATTTTTTCGTCGTTGCCAAGCGCCTTTGAGATGTTTCGAGGTATTCCAGATTCGGCTTGCTTTTTGGTGTAGTATGGGCATTCAGTAAACATATGGTTTATTGATAAAACATCGCCACATATTTCACAATTGGGAGGAGCCTCTTTGGTTATTAGGTGGAGATGTGTTATTCTGGAGTGGCCAATTCTTAATCGCGTTATGATCACTTCTTCTCTGCGATTATTGCGGTAGGAACTGCTCCATGGTTTTATTTCCTTCTTAATAGTCTTGAGTTTACTCGGTGGGCTGTGATCCCACAATGCTTGCCACTCTTGGGATATCTTCTCTCTAAGTGGGCGTGCAAGTTCTAGTGCCGTAAGAAAAGTTTTGCCAGGTTCTGGGAGGGCTAGAGCTTCTTTTGCTGCTTTATCAGCCATATCATTACCTCTTATACCGATATGACTTGGTGACCAGATGAAGTAAACCAATTTTTCCTCCTTCATATAGTTTTTTGACGAGATCCAGAATGCAATGTATTCCTATGTGATCTGAATACATGTTCATCATAGACCTCAAAGCGCTGAGTGAATCCGACACCAGGACAACATATTTAATGGGCAAGGTTAAGGAATATCGCAGAGCCATGGCGATTGCATTAATTTCAGCCGTATAAATATTGCAGAGTTTGTGTAATTTGCACTTATGTGTTGTTTGTGGAGTGATAAAGGCAGATGCTGTTGATGTGTCTGATTTGGACCCGTCTGTGAATATTAATAAATGTTGAGGTTATATAATTAGTTAGTTATTGAATGTTAACCTGTGTTAAAAATTGTAAACATTTGTAAATTTCACTTGGGGTACTCATGATATTATAGAAGGATCAATACAATTAGGATTGATGAATGAATTGCCACTTCTATTGGGATTATTTTATTTGAAAACTAGTTTCGAATGTTAAACATTCGTTTTCAGTTTAAAAACATACAAGTTTTTTAAAAGATGAGCATTTTGTCACATGGATTATTTATACTAAAGTTTTCAAAAAAGTAAGACAAGAAATTAAATATATTGGTACTCTTTGAATTGACTTACTTGATGAAGGTAAATCAAAGGGTAATAGAACATATAAGAGCATACAATAATAAGACCCACCATTCCAACTTCGCTATCTATCTGAATAAAAATAACCGCAAGTTCTTACTTAACTTCCATAATTCCAAAGTTTTAACAATTTTAACTAAAATGCTTTATTTTTAACAATCTCTTCGGCTCATTATTTCGGAAATCTGTTATTTATCACTCTTAACTCCTACTAAATACATTTATAATACATACTATAGTAATAATTGTATTTATATTGTTAAATATTCCTTTAGTTTTATTCCACTTTCGATTGGAGAATAACTAAAAAGAAGAAGGCAGTGAAGAGACTCCCGGCGGCAGAGATCTCCAGGGCTGGAAAGGCGAGCCCAACCTGCCCCGCTGGAATCCGGTCTTCTCCAGCTCCCTGCAATTATCCAGCCAATCCCTATCAGTCTCTCCTCACTGCCTCCTTTATCCTTCACAACACATTATACAAACTTTTATTTCAGCGATCCAGCATGAATATCGTTAATATATTAGGAGCTCAATTCGCTACAGAAATTAACATTCAAAGATATTTAGGGAAGACTTTGGTAACGTGAAACACTTTTTGTGTTGGCACCAAAAATTCAGTTAATTTTTTCCCTTCTGATGGCCCGTCGAGGTAATAATCGTTGTAGAGGATTTAATTCTCAATTTTTAATTTTCTTTGTGACTGAGCAAAAAAATACGAAACAAGTTTTTTGTTTTGAGGTACAGGAACATAGTTGTACCTTGAAATAGTGGAAATTTCCAAAAATAAACTCCACAAAACAAAATAATGTTGTATTTATCTTTCTTTGATTTCGAATAGTTCTTCATCCGTTCACTTTGTTGTCTCCTTCTCTCTTCTGTCTAGATGATAATTCTTCCTCTCTTTTCCTTCCTCTGGAAACCTCTACAGTTTAATAACATTCTTCTGAAAGCTGTTCTGTCTTGTATTACGTACTGTCTTGTATTCTCTGCCATGTCTTTCTTAATTCCATGAATCCATTGGTTACCATTCTTGCTCTTATGAACATGATTGAAAATTTGTTGCGTAAGCTTTAAATATTTGTTTTTATCGTTTTGTTATTTAACAAAAATTAAACGTTATAAACTTGGACGACAGCAGCAGCCACCTGAGACGGTTTCACATGTGGTCGTTTGATTTCTTCCTTTTATTTTCAGTTATTCTGCAATATGAAATATGAAAAAAAAAAATAAGTTTTTCAAGGTTCAAGAGGTTTCAAACTCGTTTCAAGGTACAAGATGATACATCATTATGAAAAAGAACAATTTTTTTTTTTTTTTTTTTTTTTTTTTTTTTTTTTTTTTTTTTTTTTTTTTTTTTTTTTTTTTTTTTTTTTTTTTTTTGTTTTTTAAGCCCCTATGGCTAACAAAATGTTTTGGTTCATTGTTGATAATGATGATTCTACCTCTTTTACTGCACCTTTGTGCATTTTAAGAGGGTTCCGAAGAAAGCAGTGGTTTAGAGAAACATAGGTTTATGAGCCACTATCTAGTGATAGGGCTCACTAGGGTTTTTGTGAAAAGAGGAATTAAAAGTTTTAACTTAGGTCAAACTAAGTTTGTTGACAAACTGTTGCTATATTTGTGGTTTTCCTGTCGAGGTCAGTGAGTTAAGTAAGAAGTGTCGAAGGCTTGCAAAAAATTGAACGTGTACCCATGAAATAAAGTCTGTCATCTTAGTTGTCTATGATTGTGTGAAGTATATCAGTTTTTGTCCTTCGTAATGATGTACCCTGCACTGTCCTCAGTACTCCGTTCTGAAACTGTTGGTGTCTCTTTGCTGTCGTGTTTGGGATGTTTGCTAACATTGGAGCTACGTAAAGGAGATCCTGTCTCCTACAGATTTATATGTCATAAATTTTAGACGGAGTGAAAGGTTCTATGACCTCAATAGGTGATTTAGTCTTGAAGACTTTATCCTCACTGTCTTGAGCTTACGATGGCAGTGGCCTGATAGTGTAAGGAAAAGTTCACTCAATACACATTCTTTCATTATTCCAAATCGACGAGGCACCTTCCCAAGGGGTATCACACAGTACACCAGAGCAAACAATAGATCACTCATCTCAAAAAACAACAACAATAAGAGCCGTGAAAATAAAAAAAATAAAAAACAAATTTCATTAAAAACCAATAAGCTCTTCTCCAGGTGATATTCAATTGGACTGATGGATTCGTGACCAAACATGAATTACTTAACTCACAAAACATCTGCTGAAATGCAACACCAACAAGAGCAATGTCAATTGTTTCAAGGTACTCTGTTATCAAGGTACAGCAGTTTTCCCCATAAGAGATATTCATTTAAATGTGTTATATTCTTGAAATTAGGCACTCCTGGATCCCATCTCCTAATTTACCCACCGGAACCTGATTCCATAGGCAGTATCAAAGATTGTTGGAAGGGGAATATAACATAATACACGAGTGTGTCATTTCGTCCCTGTTTCGCAATCCCAGGTGGGGAACAACTAACTTGCCCCATCGGTCTATGTCCGACGCCAGTTCCAGCAGTTGGCAACTCCAGCCAGCTTCCAGTTGTCTGGACCTCACCCCGCCTTTGGAGCTTCAAGGCTTAAAACAATCTCTGTGTAGTTGTATAATTAATCATTTCTGATTGTGATTAAAATCTATATCTTGGGACTGCTTGGAACTAGAAAAAGAACTGTTGTTCTACACCTTTGTTTCTTATATGGTAATAAAAAAAAAAACAACATAATCTCTTGAATAGTTGTACAAGAAAGAAATTTCATATTCTAGTTTCTTTTGATAGAAACAGGAACAGAATAGTTTACAGCAAGAGAGGGTCCATCATGAGTTTTATTAGTTTTGGTTTACATGGGTCATTTTCTTTACAAAAAAAATTAATTTTTTTTCTCGAAGTAAATGGACTCTTTAGTTGTTCTTTAAATATACTTACATGCACCTTTAACTGTAGCAAAAGTTTACTAGACTAGCTTTCAAAGCTTAATGAATTACTAAAATGAATTGCTTAATTAAAACAATTAATTACTGTCATGTAAATAAACCCTTTTCGACATACTGAGTTGAGCTTAGATAATAATTCGAATATCAAAATCATTGTTACACGGAAGGCAAATATGTAAATATTCATCTTATGAAACTGAACCGAAGGACTGAGAATATGAAAACAATCGGCGAGGTGGGCGAACTTAATGAAATCCTATGAAAAATTCATTGTTTGAAAATATTGTTGATGTAACTGAGTGGATCGAATCATTCATCATCTGAGGATATTGGATAACGTCACCTGAATAATGACTCTGTGGGTGTATCGTCTGAAACGCAGAAAATAAAATTCATGAAGGAAATTAATTTTATTTAAAAGCAATAACATTTAATGAGAATTTCGGATGTGGTACTTGATTAACTAAAATGTATTGGTAATGGTGATGTAGTGAGCACCAGTGTTTAGCTGCTTATTTTTTTAACCGAACCTTTGAAGGATAAACTTTAAAATAAATAGAGATTTGGTGTGTTTAGTTGTCAATTTCACTATAGTTAAAATTTTACAACTCTACGGGGTAAAATATTTTTTTATTATTTATATGTCATGTCTATGACTTTTAAAGCAACTGCTTATTGGTAACACTTCATTGAAAGTAGTATAATTGAAGGTATGTTGATCAAATCATTTTCATATAACACAGGGTAAAGTCGAATGGAAAACGAGTTTGAGTACTAGTTTTTTAGGTGAATATCCATTTTGGGACATATTAGAAGCAAATAATGAGGTCATTACGTATAAGTTTTTTTGTGGCATGATAAGAGCATAAAAGATTTTTAAATGTATGTGGAAATGTAAGAATTAGGATATGAGACAAATTAGATGGTTTAGTGGAACATCAAAGCCTCTACTCCATAATTCCAAATAGTCTGATTACTGTCATGTAAATGAGTTTTACAGCCCATTTACTCTTATCACTTTGGATGATCATCATAGATGAATGAATCATCGAACGTGACAAATGTAAACTTTCTTTCCTCTTAAATTCCTTCAGAGTGGTCATTGAGAGAAATCAAAGCGGGATTGATTTTGGGGGTATTTCGCTGTTTCCAGGCAAAATTATGGCACATCGTGTTTCAACGTTGGATGACAAATGTGAATTGCCTCTTTGTGAATGTTGCACACACTATGCGGACCCTGTTACACGTTTATTTCTTTTGTGCTAATAATTTTGTGTTCGTTACCATTTGTTCAGGTGACAGGATAGCCACCAGATATTAAAACAACTGAATACAGCAAATACAATTTAAGGGAAAAAGCCTGTTCGAAATGTTGAAACAGCTGAATGCAGCCGGATTATCTTACGCAGACGTCAGAAATAGAATTAAAACAGTTTGTGCTCTATAAAAGTATCATAAAATGAAGCACTGACCACAGCACTGTATAAAACTAAAAAGCGAAATAAAAATTAAAGAAAATTTGTGAACACTTACATCACTTTGATTGAGTCACTTCAGATGAATCCCTCTAGATGAATATTTTATTTGAAATAGAATGAATACAGCATTAATAACGACTCCATTTCCAGTTGTTAGGATTAATTTTCCTGTATTTTTATTTTATTTTTTTTTTAAATTTTGTGTCAAAAATAGTTACTCTACAGAGTTAAAAGGGAAGTTAAGGAAACTAAGAACGCCAAGTTTGAAGTAATTAAAGAAGGGGGGAGCATGTATCTTGCAACTACACTCTCTATTCCTGGCATGAGACAAATATGTATTATAGAAATTAGAAGGGGAGGAAATTAAATGTTTTACTGTAGTTATAAAAAAAAATTATTAAAATCCAATAAAAATAGTATAGTTGATTGTATGATAAAATGGTTGTAGAAAATGTTCATATGTGCAATTAGGATTCATAAACTAAGTGTCTATGTTTAAAAAAACCTAATATCCAGTGCCGACATTTCGATCTACCTTGCGGGTATTCTTCGTAAGATTAGAGCCGGGGGAAGAAAAACAAACAAATATGGTTTTTGGGGTATTTTTGTTTTTCTTTTTTAACGATAATTTTAGAATTATCATGAGATTTATCATTTTAACATTTCGATTTTTATATTTTAAAAAATTGCTCTATTTTCTACAAAAGACTTATTTACATGACAGTTATCTGACCTATTTGGACGTATGGAATTGAGCTTTGGGGCTCCACTAAACCATTTAACTCATTTCGTATCCAATCCTTCCAATCCAAAAACCTTAGAAAAATCCTAAATGCTCCTTACTTTATCACAAATAAACTTATCCATATAGACCTTAATGTTCCATATGTTGCTGATTTAGCCCAAACCAGATACCTATCCTATCATAGTAAACTCCATAACCATTCAAATCCACTAGTATCTCAACTTGCTTCCCACTCTATTCCCGATAATCCTGCGAGGCGTCTGAAAAGAAGATGGCCTAAAGTCCTTTTAGTGTAGATTTTATTGAAATGCTACTATTGAGTAGTTCTTCACAAGTTATTTACATGCCACTGTATTCACTGTCAACACATTTACTTGATGTATATTATTTTGTACAGTTATAAATATCAATAAATGAGAAAAAAAAATGGCTATTACGGATTTTATTTCTGCTATATTTATTTATGAAGAGAATAATATTAGATGTCTTACTTAGATTGATAAATTATGCTGTGTATTTAGCAACCCATTTGAAATGGGCAGCACCGCTTAATAAAGTTAATTTTGACTATATCCCAGACAATCTTCTTCATTCATTAAAGTTCTTGTCATATAATCCACTATTTTCTAGTAATTATTTGTATGCTTGTTTCTAATGTATTGAAGAATCATTAACGACGAGCAGTAACTTATTACTTTCTTATGTAACGACTCCTTGGCAGTCACTAGTTACTGTTAACTCTTTGATATTCTTCTCAGCTGAGTACAAAGACAGGTTTGAGGTCTATGAAAGCACCCAGTCATTAGGCGCAGGTTTGCCAAATGAATACGGCATTCGAAACCCATCATCTCTCAGATCCGGTTTTCTCACTTATAGCGCCTCCGTGTAAGGTCAAGGCTGTTTGGGAAAAGAGCAATTGTGAATGTTGTTAGTGCGGTGATAGTGGAGAAAGCTATAACTATAACTATAATACAACTCTAATATCATCCGAGGCTATCTGTTTTCCATGATAGCTATTAAAGAAGATTACCCATATCGCTAGTGGTTATTGCTCTTATCCGTCTCTATAGGTATTACAACATTATTATTGGGTTGCTATAGAAATCATTATCGATAAGTTCAAGAGAAAATGGATTTTACAGACCAATTATTTTAATTGTATTTTTATTTATTAAAACTCGGACTACGATCAGTAATGAATGGACGTGGACGGCAGTAAGCGGGCCTGTTTAGACCTAATATTATCATTAGCTGTAAACCGTAACTAACTGTTTAATTTTTCATTTGTAACGTTTATTGATTTAGTACGTCAATAGGTGAGGTTCGAGAAATTATATCTTCCATTTCAATGTTTAATTTTATTTATATATTATAAACTCATTATTTTACAAATGTTCTAAAAATTCTATTTCCATTGTCTTATTTTACATTTTTATTAGATCCAAAAGTGATTCAGGTAGATCTTTTCTGTTTTTTACGGAGGGCTCCTGCTAATGTGATACGTTTTCTTAGTGAATATTTTGCAACTTATTGTTAGTAGACCCACACAACTATGTTTTTTTCCACGAATTGCATAATTACAATTACGCATTTATTTATAAGTTTTAGAAGAAAATAATTTTACTTTAAAGAAAGATCGAATTGAGGAATAGTTAGAAGGATACACCCCAAAATAATTTTTTCAATGCACGAGAATCAAAAAGTCATTATTTGGGTCTAAAAAAACCCGAGAGTTAAAATATCAAATAAGAAAAATATTAGAGCGGAAAATTCACTTAAACTATCTCTGTAATTGTTAGTTCATGGTCAGTCAGTTTGATGGTGGTTCATTAGCTAACTAATATTCTCTATTAATGATTTTTGACAAGAGTAAAAATTATATGCATTTTTATATTTTCTCATTTTTCGTAGTCTCGATTGTGAATTAAGGCATGTAAATGGAAAAGGCTGTAAGTGCCAAAAATAAAACAAAATATTTTTAATTGGAAAATGATAAGTTCCATCACCAATGAGCGTATTTAATACACATAACACTGGTACGTACCTATCATAAAGGGCTTACTATCAAGAAAGGTACGTACCACTGGTTTCATTACATTGGCGATGGAACTTATTCATTTTCCAATTAAAAATCTTTTGTTTTATTTTTGGAACTTAGAGCCTTTTCCATTTACATGCCTAAATTGACCTCATTAGTTTCACCCTTTCTTATCTTATAACAAAAAGCAACATCACCAAGATACCTACCTGCACTACATACCATACATGGAGAACGTAATTTTTTAAAAATACCCATAACACTACTGAAGTTCAAACGTTTTGACTTTTATTGCAGACTTTTTTTGTGGGTTTTAATAAAACGACTAGATCAATAGCGGGGTTTCTAACTGAAGAAAAAGGAAACTATTACAAATAATAAGTAAGCAATGCATAACAATGCAAAATATATTTTAAAACAAATAAAATGGATTACGATTAATAGTTTACATTTTATATACTATGAAAAAAGTAACTCCTCGCTCACAGGCCCAAATTTTTTTTTGGGGGTTTAAAGTTTTTTGTATTCCAACTAAGGCTGGAAGGGTAACCTACTGGTTACAAAACTATTCTAATTTATGTATTTATTGAAATTTACAACTGTACACAATATAAAATATGATTCATCAAGTAAATGTGATAACATAGATAAAAATTACACGTCACTTGTATTTAAAGCACCTACCCATTGGTAGCACTTATAAAGGTTCTTTATCATGAAGTTTTGTATTAAAAGGACCCGAGGCCATCTTCTTTTAAGGCGCCTCGGAGGGTTATCTGGAATGGAATGAGAAGCAAGTTGTGATACTAATGGATTTGAATGGTTGTGGAGTTTGCTATGAAAGGATTGATATCTGGTCTGAGCTAAGTCAGAAACGTAAGGTATATTAAGGTCTTTGTGGATAAGTTTGTTTGTGACGAAGTAAGGAGCATTAAGGATTTTGGATTGTAACGATTGGATGGTTTAGTGGAGCCCAAAGCTCAACTCCGTATGTCCAAATTGGTCTAATTTTTGTTATGTAAATGAGTCTTTTGTAATTAATTGAAATTGGAACGTTTGTCAAGTAAATGTTAAAGTAGTCGAAAAAGACGGGCAGTTTCTTGTCGTTTTAGTCTTGTATGTTGATTCCAAGTAAGACGTTTGTCCAGATGGAGTCCTAGGTCTATTCTAATTAGGTCAAGATTCATACTGAGGTTCCGTCACGAAATAACTATTTATTTTTTAAAAATAAGTATGATTTATTAAAGAATCTATAAACCTATTCCAACCAAAAATATCCAAAAACAATGTCAATGGTCATAGGTCACACAAAAAAGTCTACAAGACCAAAAACTAAAATTTATTTCTTATTAGTGTAAATATTTAATCTCATTAAATTATTTTTCCTGGGCTCTGAGCTATTACATCCTCACAGTATTTATTAATATTGATGTATTTATGTTTAAAATATCTAGTTTTACTCCTTTTTAAATAGCAGTCATATTTTCCAGGCATCCTTTTTAAATTAATAGCTGTTTATCAATATGTGAAAACATAATTTTTAACATAACTTATAAACTATGGGCTTCTCTATAATTTACCTTTTGCCAGAAATGAAATTCGAACTCTTGATTGTATTTTCTGGAATAGCTTGGGCAAAGAGCTACCCAGAGCGTCCTTCAAGGGTATAAGCGTTTGTAGTCTGTACGTGATCATCTGTCGAAGGACGGTTTATGTTGGAACATGTTCGATTGCCGAGACATCAAGTTCCTTGTGCAATCAGTGAGTCATGGTTGCAACTTTGTTGTCTGACCTTAATTGAATTCGTTCTCACTTCTGTTAAAATATTATTTAAATAACTTTAAATTAAATTAAGCTTGTTGTTCTCTATAGTGCATTTTAAATGGTTGGTAACATAAAAACTTATTTCAGTCTTAAAAGAGGAAAAAAAAATAATCTATGGTCAACAGTTCAATTTTGATTGCAAATACACTTGGGGTTTTATTAATATCGCTTGAAATAAAGGTAAGTATTTAAATGTCTTGGGTATGGAATTTTTCTGTTACTACCTAAATTATTTTTTAAAAAAATTAAAATTATTTATTTATTTAAATTTTCCACTATTAAATTAACTATTTTAACTATTAAAATACATATGTCGTAAATATAACAATAATGACTCTAATAACATACATTTGTTTTATAAAGCAACTATCTGTTGCTAGAACTGGAGACCATCTACTTTTTAGACACCTCGGAGGAATCAATAATTCTTAAAAAATAATAATAAACTGAAATAAAATATAAATAAAGAAATTATTTTTTATAAATATATAATAGTAAGTTTGCTTCATTTCTGTTAAATTTAAACTTAATTCCAAATTAGTAGATCTGCTTTTAAGCTATTATTCAGAGAATCTACATCTTTCTTCTTTAATGACTTAAGTTTATTTTATGTTTTTATCATTGCTTTTTCGATATGGTTTTATACATATTAGCTTAGTTTAAATTGCTGCAGTCTTAAGATTTGTAATGAATGACAGTGGCAACAATGAAATTTCATCACTATCAATAATTATTTCATTGTTTGCTTATTGATCCTCAGTGTATCTGAGGACTCGGTGAAAGTAGTGTTTACTTGACTATTAGGAGGAGTAAGTAGAAAAAAATTACTTTTACCTTCATATCAATTTCGTAGCAGACCCACGGAATGAATCTTAACCTTCCCACCCTACACTATAATAGATAAGGTAACCTGTAGAATAACTCTTCCTTCCTGCCCTAGTTGGAGTACATAAAGACGTTACACCCAAATAAACAAACATTTATATCAATGCAAAGTTATTCACATATAGCCTATTTTTCATAATAACGTAAATTATAAAAAATTATTTGAAAAATTTAATTCTGACTTGACTACTTATTCACTGAAACTACTCACATATTACCTAAATAAAATAAATAAATATATTTATAGAGGAAAAGGTTTAAAAACGGGCAGTGTTGTAAATATAGGCACCCCTCTCCCTACTGGCTAAGGGAGATAATGAAGACTGTATATGGATCCATTTCCTAATATCGATCGTGCGGGGACTAAAAGAGCAAATTATGTTTGCGATTTCTCTAAATAACTATTTTTCCTTTAATAAATATCTTCTCTCTACCGTTTCGAATTGTTTTAAACTATTTTTGGTGACTATTTTAAAGAGGGCCCATATTTACATCCAACTTTTCTAGTTCTATTTTGTAAATCATCTTATTTGAAATGTAATAATT
Organism: Euschistus heros; assembly: GCA_003667255.2. Lineage (NCBI taxonomy): Eukaryota > Metazoa > Arthropoda > Insecta > Hemiptera > Pentatomidae > Euschistus > Euschistus heros. Next base: position 1,956,678 of record RCWM02000166.1, read on the forward strand.
GATGTTAATCAATGGTTTCCCTTCTCGTATTTAAGAAACTTGTTATAGTTGTTAATAAAACACAAAAATCTAAATTTTTCAAGTTAAAAGTAACTTTAAATCAAAAACAAAAGAGGGTGCCCATCTTTCTCTCTGGGTCATTCCATGTCAAATCAACCAATGGTTTGCACCTTGACCTCTCTGATTTCTGTGATTTTTGATATAGCTGCTGTACTTACCAAGACTAGTAAAAATGTAAAATATTACATTTTTCTGACATTTGGTTTTTGAGTTATAAGACTTTTAAAAACTCAAAAAACTGCTGTTGTCTCGCTCAGTATATTCAAAATTACGCCATTAAAAACTATTTCTTCCAGAGAGCTCAAATTTGCGGCATTCTTTTCTATTTGAAATACCCTTTCATATGATATATCACTTGATATATTTTCTCATATCTCGAAAACGGTACATCGTATGCAAAACATGACATTTTACTAAATTAATGTTAACCAAATTCTATACAACCTTTATTATATACACATTTTTCATATTCTGTACCGCTTCCGCGATATACGCTTGGCAAATGTGAAAGATTTTTAGTATGTTTATTTTACCAAGAAAAGTAAAATTTATGTAACTTTTGACAAGTTCAAGATAAATTAGCTTATATATGTGTATTTTGAAGGAAATTTAATGCTGTACAATATTAATTATAAAGACTTTTGTCGCAGGATGGACGTTTTAAAAGATATAGATGGATGTTTAACAGAAAACGTGAGATGAACATTTTTTTTTTTTTTCAAAAATGTTCACATTTGCCAAGCGTATATCTCGGGAACGGTACAGAATATGAAAAATGTGTATAAAATAAAGGTTGTAGAGAATTTAGTTAAATTTAATTTAGTAAAAATCATGTTTGGCATATGATGCACTGTTTTCGAGGTATTATCCCAAAACCAAAAAAAGAGACATTCCGCGCCCCCTCCCCTCTGTTTCCTAGACCCGAAAACTCCAGGACTTGTAGTATGTTTACTTTCTAACTACCCTGAACAAGTTTCCAAAGAAAAACCTTGGATTACAGGAAATGCATTCTATAATATTTCATTGACTGGACTAACTGTCCATTAAAAAAAAGAGAAAATATTTTTTTTTATCATGAACCCATTTCCGTCCCTTCCTAAAATTTTGTCCACATGTAGTCAGTAATAGTATTTATCATATATATTTTTTTCGAAAAAATCGAAGGGTATGTATTTTGGGAATTACGAAATCCGTTTTTGGAAGTTTCGAAAAAATTCAAAATGAACCCTATATCGTATTAAAGGGTATTTCAAATAGAAAAGAATGCCGAAAATTTGAGCTCTCTGGGAGAAATAGTTTCTTAATGGCATAATTTTGAATATACTGAGTGAGGACCGAAAACAGCAGTTTTTTGAGTTTTTAAAAGTTTATAACTCAAAAACCAAAAGTCAGAAAAATGTAATATTTATTTTATTTATTTATTACTAGTCTTGGTAAGTACATCTGCTATACCAAAAATCACAGAAATCGGAGAGGTCATGGTCTAAAACTAATGTTGAATTGGTTGATTTGGCATGGAATGACCCCTCTGTATATATAATTATTTATTTATATGATTTCATAGCTTGTACGTTCCAAAAATGTTCACTGACGATGATATTACTCATAATATATTCTGTAAAGTGGTTCGAGTAATAATTTCTTATGAGAAAGATACAATTAAAAAAAATAAATAAAAAAGTGCTTTTGTGTTTGTTCTTCAAAACCTTTTTTTTCTTCCTAAATTACCTAACCTTCTTTCATATAATACCGTATGAATAAGACCGTTTTAATTTTTTTTTTTTTTTTTTTTTTTTACGTATGTATGAAATATTTTTTGAAGTTTAAAATCTCGAGACGAGAGGGCTTGATATACAATCCCATTAAAAGGCCCCCCCCCCTTCCCTCGAAATTAAAAGAAACCCCAACCCGTGGCAGAAGTCCTCGTGGCTGATGCTGTGCTTTGATATAATGTGAAAGATGGGAAGGATATTCGGCTGCTATTTGCCTGTGGAGATATAGGAGTGGCCTGCTAATACGCTCCGCTAATCAAAGTAGACTCCTTTAGGAACCTGCCTTTGATGTCGTATGGTGTTTACTCTCCGCCGTTATTAATATAAGGGATTCCCAATTTTTTTTCTCATTATTTTTATTTTTATTTTAAAACATTTTTAAAACCTCGCCTTATAAATAAAGCATTCTAAAACCGTGGAAGAGGAAGACAAGAAGGGCTTTAATATAGAAGCTTGATCGTGATTAATTGACTGCCTTAGCTTCCGATAAATTCCGGGCTGTTGTTGATGAGTTTTTAAATTGAGATAGACAAGATTCCGGGTCATTAGGTTCATTAACTTAGCGTATTGTTTAAATTTTTTGTAATTAATACTGTACAATATTATAATATGATTCGGTGCGATGGAACTACCTATATAAGTCATTGAACATTTTACTGGCTTTCAATCTTTTAAATTATTGTTAAATCGAATGTCTATTCATAATTTTTCGTTTTTGTTTTTAACACAAATGCTTCCTTAATAATTTTATGATTTTTATGAATGTTTCTTTAAATAACATTATATAAGGTTGAAATATGAAAAGTCGAAGTTGAAGAGTGAACAATTCAGTTCGAGCTATAAATTTTTCAACAGCAAGCTCACAAAAAATATTTTTTAAGGGTAATTGATTTTGAATAACTTAATATTTTAAATAATTTATTTTAAGAAAAAAATAATAGAAACGGGGATGCTAATGCAAAAAAACAAAACAAAAAATATAATACAATAGAAATGTAATGAATAACATAATTAAAAATATTCTGTAACTTTCTTCTGCGTATATATATAGAAAAAATAGGTGGAAGTTAAAGAGAGAACAATTTAGTTCGAGGTATCAATTTTTTGACGTAGCAAGCTCACATAAAGTATCTTTTCAAGGGTAATTGAGAATAAATAATAATAATAAAAGAATAAATAATTTATTCTAAGAAAAAATAACAGAAACGGGGACTAATGAGAAAAAAACATAACAAAATAGATATGTTATAAATAACATACTTAAAATAGTCTGTAACTTTCTTCTTCACACACACACACACACACACACACACACACACACACACACACACACACACACACACACACACACACACACACACACACACACACACACACACACACACACACACACACACACACACACACACACACGCACGCACGCACGCACACATTTACATATATATATATATATATATATATATATATATATATATATATATATATATATATATATATAAATAAATAAGTATATATACAGAGGGGTCATTCCATGCCAAACAACCAATTCAACATTAGTTTTAGACCATGACCTCTCCGATTTCTGTGATTTTTGGTATAGCAGATATATAGTAATAAATAAATATATATATTTTTCTGACTTTTGGTTTTTGAGTTCATGTGGACAAAATTTTAGGAAGGGACGGAAATGGGTTCATGATAAAAAAAATATTTTCTCTTTTTTTAATGTATATATATATATATATATATATATATATATATATATATATATATATATACCGTTCCCGAGATATACGCTTGGCAAATGTGAACATTTTTGTGTGTGTGTGTGTGTGTGTGTGTGTGTGTGTGTGTGTGTGGATGCAACTATCATAAGCTGAATTGTGTACAAAGCTGCAAAGAAATTAACCTCTACACCTGTAGCCATAGCCAATAATAAACAATTAACATAATAAACGTCTGTCTTGTCCCCGAAATGAAGCAGTACTGAGGATACGGAAGTGTTGAGATAGACTGGTTTATACATTTTCATGGTTCAAGGAAACTTCGACTAATAGGGTCTCCCGCCACAAAAAAATTGTCTTATAGAGTCTGGGGATTTTTGTAGGCAAAACTTTACTTCGAGTTAACGATCCTTGGTTCAAGTAAACGAATCCAATAAATCATATAAACGTAATCGGGAAATGGAGTTCACTTCGACTTACTGAGTTTTTCGACTTTTCAAGTTTTGACTGTAGCTGATTCGTTCGAGTATTCTTTTATAATTTGGGACGTTTCGATTCCAAATATCGATTTTCATTTCCTCATATTCTTGAGAAAAGGATGTTATCTTCAATCGATGATCCAATTTTTTTAAACAGCTAATATTGTAATTGTTATACATGCATTATTTTTTCCTATAATTAAAAAAAAATGGTATAAAACATTTTCTAAATAAATTTAAAAGATTCTGTAAAATATAATTTTTTTTTATATATATTTGGTACATAACTCAAAACAAAACTGTAAAGTTGTCAAAGAATAATTATGAGTGTCTATGTGTGGGTCAGTAAAAACAAACTTTACTAGTTACTATTATTTATTTTTATTTTATTATCTAGTTAGTTTCCTAGGTGATAATGATCTTAGTTGTTGATTTATTGGATTAATCTCTGCGTTCTGAAAAATTGGTTATTATTATATATTATCTATTATTATATATTATATGATGGAGTATAGTATTTATTCTTTTTGTTGTTTACTGGTCCGCTTCTTAAATAATCATTGACTTATTATTGTATTTGTTTTTTTAGCGCTCCTAAAATATTCTTTGTAATAGTAATTTCTAACACAGGTATCGATACCAAGAATAGAGAATCGATTTTTTGTTATTGTTATTTCTATCGAGAAAAATTTAACTATAGTTAGATCACTTGTTTAAGAAATAATTTATTTAATTCCTTTCCTCTTTAATTAGGGAACCTTTAAATATACTTCTATCACTATAGAATTTGTATTAGCATAATAATTCATATTAATACTAACAATTTCCCAAGTATGTTCATTTGTTTATCATGTTATTGATGAACCTCCAATTTATGGATTATTACCATGCGAGGAACACTAACACTCCTCCACCCCTCTATCATACCCCCCTTGGGGTGATAACCACATGGATCCATGGACCATTTGGTCTGAGATGACTTCCTTTCCAGACCAACTGTTGTTTGTTTTTTTGCGTGTTTCCTTCCAGCTGATACCAACCCTCCCGCTTCCGTTTCGTCTCCATAACTCCAAGAATATTTCTCAGCCCTTATTCTTTTTTTGTAAAGGGAGAGACAGAAATCAGCCTAATTTTACTTATTTCTGATCAAAATCCTTTTCCTGATATTCTATTTGAGATATGCATGATAGTACCTTATTCTAAATACCCTAATCGTTTCTACCTGAGAATGATGTAAGATCATTCGATATTAGGGTTAATATAATAATAATAATAATAATAATAATAATAATAATAATATTAATAATATTACCAGCTGAGCAGTATTTTTTTTTTTTTTTTTTTTCCTGTTGATTGAAACTATAAAACATTTTATTAGGTAAATCTAAATTGATATGTTATTATGAAGAGAACAAAGTAAAACAAATAAGTAAAAAACAGTGATTTTGAAAATACAATAAGCTTAAATATATCAGCAGAGTAAAATAATAAAAAAATAAAAGAATGCCAACTGATCGATATGGATATAAAAACTTGAAAACAGTAGAAAATCTTGTGCTGTCTCCTTTATAAAATATAATTTATTGCACAATATAAAAATATTACTTTTTATATTCTCTTTGTCGTTGAAATGACTCCAGTTTTCCTTCTTTTTCTTTTATAATATTCCCTGTATTTTAATGGAACAGATCCTTTACCCAATATATTATTTTAAGTCTCTCTTTGGAATATTGAAATACTGAGAAGTAAGGCTATTATTCAGTAACTTCTGCTATGATATTTACTAAAAAAGTTATTAACAGTAAATTATCTCCTGGTCATTCATCATATTTTAGTAAGGATTTTTAGCATTTAATTGAATGTGACCATCAACTATATTCACTATTATATATGTATATACTATGAAACCGAAGTATATAATATTTTCTTGTTTCTTCAGATATAGATACAAATAATTTTTTCTTGTAGGTTATTAAGAAGGATCAGTCAAAGTGATTCAGTCAGGACATTTGGCTAGCCATACAAGGTTCTCAATTCCTCATTAGTCCTATATATATAATTATTACAAAGTCTAATTTTAAAAAATGGTTCGTGGCCTGAGACAGAACATATACTTTTTACTAAATTCAGAAATGATTTAATCAAATTCATCAAAGATATCGATTTTGATTTGATTTGCTGACGAACCTATATGCTTATTAAGTTTAATTTATTTTTCGATATTATTTTTTTTTAAATATTAATTGTTTATTTGCTCTTTAAATTATTATTTATTTATTTATTTTTTTTTAATGTTATGATTTTTTTTTTCCTCCAACCAACGATTATATATTTACATACACATTTTTTTTTTTTTTTTTACAACCACACAAAGTTCTAAAAATTTCAAATTTCATTACATTATTGTAACAACACGCAAATAAACTGTTGGTTAAGTACAATCACTGATAAGTAAAATAATATAATGTAACTCATATCATACATGTAGTATGCCTGTAAAGGCATGGAATATGTAAAAAAACATTAATAAACGGTCATTTTATGGGGTTACCATAAAAAAAAAATATATATATATGTGTGTGTATATATATATATATATATGTGTATATATATATATATATATATATATATATATATATATATATATAATATATCTTGATACATGAAATAATTCTTTTTAAATATTTTTTAAATATATTTTTTATTTTTTAAAGAGAAAAGATTTGACCTGGTTGGGATTCGAACCCAAGTCTCCACCTCTCTAGCGTGGTGCGTTATCCACTAGGCCACCAAGCTCGTATCCGAACCAGGGAAATCTTCTCTCTTCACTGATCCATACCCCCGGGCACTCGCAATTGCGATGTACAATTCGGGGATGAATGCTCAATTTGAACATTACTTTAAACGGATCTATTGACGAACTGTCATATATATATATTAAATTATGAAATAATTCTTGATTATTAAATATTTTTTAAATATACCAGGTATGCAAGTTTAAAATGTCGTTTTAATTCCAATAGAATGCGCTCTTAGCCTATTGAAGGATTTGCTTATCTCTAAACGCTATTTTGTTTGTTAGTCATTTGTTTACAAAAGTCAGTTGTTTTTAAGTCGTTTACGTGGACGTATCATACCTTTCTTTGGTGTTAAAAATGTCTAATTTTAAGCCAAATAAAGAGCATTTGCGGCATGTCATGATTTTCTTATTTAATCTAAAGAAAAAGGCATCTGAATGTCATCGAATTCTTGTTGAGACTTATGGCGATGTTGCTCCAACCGTCAGGACATGTGAACGTTGGTTTCAAAGTTTCAAACGTGGTGATTTTGATGTTACTGATCAAAAACGAGAAAATCGACCAAAAAAGTTTGAGGACTTCGAATTTCAATCTTTATTAGACGAAGACAATACCCAAACCCAACAAATGATGGCAGAACAGTTGAATGTCACTAGGCAAGCCATTTCCGATCGCCTGAGAGCTATGGGAAAGATTCAAAAGGTTGGAAAATGGGTTCCACATGAATTGGACGAACGACAGATGGAAAAACGAAAAACTGTGTGCGAAATGCTGCTTTTACGCCACGAAAGAAAGGGTTTTTTGCATCGAGTTTTAACTGGCGATGAAAAATGGATTTATTTTCAGAATCCCAAACGAAAAAAAATCATGGGTAACGCCAGGACAACCATCCACATCGAGTGCAAGACCGGATCGTTTTGGGAAGAAGACAATGCTGTGTGTGTGGTGGGATTCTCAAACCCGGCGAAACAGTCAATACCGAGCGCTACTGACAACAAATGATCAATTTGAGTCACGCATTGATCGAAAAACGCCCAGAATGGGCTCACAGGCACGCCAAAGTCATTCTTCAGCATGATAACGCTCCTGCACATTTAGCCGGATTGACTAAGGAAACGATTTCTTCGCTTGGTTGGGAACTCCTACCCCACCCGCCGTATTCACCTGACCTGGCGCCTTCTGATTATCACCTCTTCTCATCGATGGGACACTCATTGGCGGAGCAACACTTCAACAATTTCGAAAACGTACGAAAATGGCTCGATGAATGGATTTCAAATAAAGATGAAGCATTCTTTGGAATGGTATCCATATATTGCCCGAGAGATGGACAAAATGTGTAGAAAGCGAGGGGAATAAAATATATTATACCTTTTTTTAAATTACTGTGTATATATTATAAGAAATAAACGACATTTTAAACTTGCATACCTGGTATATATTATTTTTTGAAGAGAAAAGATTTGACCCCGGTTGGGATTCGAACCCAAGTCTCCACCTCTCTAGCGTGGTGCCTTATCCACTAGGCCACCGAGCTCGTATCCGAACCAGGGAAATCTTCTCTCTTCGCTGATCCATACCCCCGGGCACTCGCAATTGCGATGTACAATTCGGGGATGAATGCTCAATTTGAACATTACTTTAAACGGATCTATTAACGCAATACATCGCAATTGCGAGTGCCCGGGGGTATGGATCAGTGAAGAGAGAAGATTTCCCTGGTTCGGATACGAGCTCGGTGGCCTAGTGGATAAGGCACCACGCTAGAGAGGTGGAGACATGGGTTCGAATCCCAACCGGGGTCAAATCTTTTCTCTTCAAAAAATAAAAAAATATATTTAAAAAATATTTAATAATCAAAAATTATTTCATAATTTAATATATATATATGACAGCTCGTCAATAGATCCGTTTAAAGTAATGTTCAAATTGAGCATTCATCCCCGAATTGTACATCGCAATTGCGAGTGCCCGGGGGTATGGATCAGTGAAGAGAGAAGATTTCCCTGGTTCGGATACGAGCTCGGTGGCCTAGTGGATAAGGCACCACGCTAGAGAGGTGGAGACTTGGGTTCGAATCCCAACCGGGGTAAAATCTTTTCTCTTCAAAAAAAAAAATATATATATATATATATATATATATATATATATATATATATATATTTTTTTTTTTTTTTTCCGAAGAACTTTCCTTTCCCAAGTGCAAAGCCTTCTTTCCATTTTTCTTTTTAGGACCCAGGTCTCGCGTCCTTGGTCTTATAAATGGCCAATCTGGCGCTCATAGAGAGGCCATTGAATTTTAGAACACTGATGATTTCGAAAAAAGCAACGATTTCCTGAGGCTATCCTTGCCTTAATTAGCTTTAAGACTCCAGTTTTTGTTCGTCTCGGTGACCAATGCTCCAAGATATTTGAAGGCCTTGCAAATTCATGACCACATATTTTAACGCTACTTGATGGCAAAGGGGGAGGGCGGGGGGCTACTGAGCATTCCTCTTATATTCTGTCTCCGATACATATTATATTCTGTCTGAAGTTAACTTCTTCTAATTATTAGCTTTAGCAATTTTTATTTTTTATCGCTTTAACTGATTCCTGTTAATAGCCAACTAGATATGTTCATTCTTTCAACAAAAACGCCTCTTCAGTAAAAATAATTTTCTTACAAATTCTGTTTTCTGTTATATTACTTTGCACACTCTTCAGTCGATTCCTGAAGGTATATTGATCTGAATCTATTGCTTATTTAATTTCAATATTTATACTTAAAATTAAATAAAAAAATAATTTCATAATACATTATAATTAAGGGAAATAGTGCTAAAAGTATTTTGACTGACGAAATAAGTACTTTCTTAAAAGATACTCGAAAACAATCGACGAAAATCAGTAGAACCGTGTGAAATGAAGTCGAACCGAAACTCTTTTCGGAGTTAACGCGGCTCAATTGGTTAAAGTAGTTGGTGATTTCAGGGCTCGTTGCAGAGGATCAGTATCTTTACTGATCTCGTTTGTCTTAGCGTATCGCCTCGTTAAGCTGCTGTTAACAGGTTTGTCCTAACTAGGTTGCCGCTATGATCGAAAGTTTAAAATTTTGTTAGATCCTTACAATTGAAATTGTTGGTTATTGCTAACTAGATTATTCGAAATTAGCTAATATTTATGTAATGAAGAAGAATAGGAGTAAGAAAAAACCCATCTAAATCAAGAAGAAAATGTCGTTCCGGCGTTTTGTCCTGAATCGCAAGCTTTCTTCAGGGCTATAAATAACAAAACAAAAGAATGTGACAAAGAAGGGCAATAAATAAAATAAATAGGAAAATATTATTGATTAATTACTAAGAGGTAACGAAATGGCAGATAAAGCATACTAAAGCAGAATACTCTGATGCCTTTCTAACGGTATCATAACTCGCACGCCCAGCGACGATATTCTAATCGTGGCAGACATTGCGAGATCAAGTAAACTTTAGATAATTAAGAAGGACGTAAAACTATGGAGCAGTTCCTGCCGTACTAACTGCAGAGAAGATGAATTGGCCATACAAGATACACCTTCACCTTATAAACAGAGAGGCTCCTCCAAAATGTGAAATGTGTGGCAATGGTTTTTCACTATCCCATATGTTTAACAAGTGCCCTTACTACACCAAAAGGTTGACTGCATCAGGAATACCTCGAGACATCTCAAAGGCGCTGGGAAACGATAAAAAAATTATTGATAAGTGATAGCCCTCCTTTACAGAGAAAAACTTATCATAAAATGTAGATTAATCTGGAACTTTATTTTCTATAAAGATCGAACGAGCGTTAATGACGTTTCTGTTTCACGCTCGAAAAAACTCAAACAAACAGGTAATATGAAAGAACTGAAAATTATAAAAATACAATTAAATCAACAATATAAGGCGAACACTAGGGACGGATCGGAACGCAGGGCAGCGCTGCGGATTTACGGAAACGATCCAGATATCCAACATTCAACATTATCTTTACTATTCTTTGTTGTTATACTATCGGAACAAAAATTTAGTTCATAAAAAATATTAGAAGAGTGTTGGTCTAGAAGGGGATTCAATATCCAAAAAAATTGAATATGAGATTACATCGCCACCTGTTAGCTTTACCTTGTACTATTACTTAAAGTAGTCTCATGAAGAATGATGCTAGTCACATATTTTGGAGTCTATGAATCCGTTCCCAATGATAAAAAATATATACTTTGTAATTTACAGTTTTTATTTTTTCAGAACTATGGCAACCGGACATTTCCCCCTTCTAGGTTAACATCCTTCACTTATGTTTTGTCGTTATATTGGCGGGCAAAACTGTATTCTGTAAGCGATAGACATTCTTCTGAAAGGTTTAATAGGATCTCATCTATCAACTATTCTTTTTTCATTAAACATTTATTCAACCAATTATTTTCACTTCAAAAACGCTCAAAACTACCTTTAAAACAGAAACTTAACATTTACAGACTTCCTTCCTTATGTGTCACGTCCTGACTGTCCGTTAAGACCCATATTCATAAAATTTAGAGACATTTTCATGAAAAACTACGTGGACACTCTAACAAACAGGTACAGAATATGGCAACAGTAAGAATTTCTGACATAACTCAACGGAGGATGAAAAGGAGGTTGATGAGGGATCTCATAGTCTAATCCCTAATAATTTAGTATTTATGTCTGGAGATTGTACCACTGATTCTATTTTAACCTCATGTTCACTGGTTGTAAACAAATGTGTACAATTGTGAATATAATTATTATGTTAAAAATGTTATTTTCATAATTAATTGAATAATTGAAATAATTATACACCCATTACTTGGGAATGTAGGTGATTACTACCATCTCATTATGGATACCCATCCATGAAGTTCATTAGATTTCAATTGATCGGTCAGTCCATTTTTTTTTTTTTTATCTTCATTAATCTTCTCTTTGTACGATGCTGACCGCCAGCTAGAGAAAACCTCTACAACATTAGACACTTTCTAATAGGCTCAGTATTTAAATTAGATTGACCCAAAAGTGTAGTGAATGTAGGTCGCTCTCTAGAGAGGGTACCTGGGACAGGAGGCTCAACAGGGTCGAGGAGTATGGTACTTGTGGGTACTTGAGGTCGGGGGCTAATCTGCTTGGATATCCGCTACCTCCTCGAGAGGTGAAGTGCTAAAATGATGGTTGAAACGGTGTATAGATCATTGTGGCCTTATACTAATAGCATTAGTGTCTTATAGGGACTTTTTTATTAAGTGGCATTTTTTATTTATTTATTATTTTTTTTTCGGAAAGTTTAAGGTTTTTGAGGGAGCAAAATGTCTGGTCGGTATTTCCCGTATGACTGTAATTCAAATTCAAAGCTTCTATAGTATATTAAAATGCGTGAACAGTTGATTTGAAAATAAAACATATAGTTTGTCATTGGTTTTATATTATTTTTTATTTCATTAAAATTGCGAATTTTGACGTTTACAATAAAAAAAAATCACTACCAGATTGCAAAAAAATCATTTACATAGAACTAATAACTAATAAGATTTATTTCGACATACGAAGTTGACTCGAGGTACGCATTATATAATAACTCGAGAAGGATCAATATAATTAGGATTAAGGAATTAATCGTTACTTCTAGTGAAATTATTTTATTAGAAAACTAGTTTCGAATGCTAAACATTCATCTTCTGTTCTAAAACATACAAATTTTTTAAAACATCGGTATTTTGTTACATGGATTATATACACTAAAGTTTTCAAAAATGTAAGACTAGAAATCAAACATCAATACTCAACTTAGGAGGTCTAAGAGATAACTGAAAAATTTTATATGTTTTAAAACTGAAGATGAATGTTTAGCATTCGAAACTAGTTTTATAATAAAATAATCCCAATAGAAGTGACAATTAATTCATCAATCCTAATATGAAGATGAATTTTTCAAAGCATTTTGGATTTTATCCTTCGAAATATTCTCATTGCTCCTTATATTGTCTCAAACTTATCCTTGAACATGTTAATGTACTGTATGTCGCTGATTTAGCCCGAACCAGATACCGATCCTTTTAAGGCTCCATTAGTATTCATTTCCACTAGTATTTCAACTTGCCTATAATTCCCGATAACCCTCTGAGACATCTAAAAAAAATGGCAGCAATTGACGTGTCATTATGAGCATTGTCTTAACATTTTCTGAAATTTTTCAACATTTATTGAGTAATATTACAATCTGCCATAAATGAGCGCAACTAAGTACTATGGATGATTACATTAACACACTACGTACAACAAAAACAAAATGAAAAAGAAGAAAGGAAAATGGATAATATGAATGTAAAATCATATTTATTAGATGTATCTTTATTTAAATATATACAATTGCAAATTTCAATAAACAGAAAAAAGAAAATAAGAAAAACACAGAAAAATTGTCATTTTTTAAAATTTATTTGCATGTTTTTGGGAATACTTCAGTTTCTCGAGGGTGCATTTGAAATTCGAAACCCAAAAAAATGTAAAAAAAAAAGTTTATACTTTATGTAAATAAAAAAGGTATTTATATATGTGTGTGTTTATTTCTGTAAGCTCAACCATTATTTTTTATTTTAATTTATTTTTTTTATCTCAAACCGTTTTATTCCTCTGAAGGAAAATCATTTCATTGATAATCAAGTCCACTGAGGCCTATATAGGCCAATTTCCTCTCTCCCCCTGTTTTTATTTAATTTCTCGCTGGAATACGTAATTACAAAAGCAAATAATACTGGAAAATGTTTAATTATGGACGGCCAATTACTGTTGGGGTGTGTTTGTAAAGGATTTGTAAAAGCAGAAATAAATATATGAACTGAAGTCAGGATTAGATGTTGAAATTAAATATTGACCTTACTAACTCCCTGTATCTTTTCCTCCTTCTTTTTTTAATTTTTTTAAAAATTTTAATTAGTCTTATGTCACTGAAATAATAAAAGTATTCTTACTTTATAATACTGAATTAGAGGAGTTGAATTCCAAAACCAGATAAATCCATTTTTTTTTTTGTAATAGTCGTTCTACTAGGTTATCTTCAGGTGGAAGGTTTTCTTTCAAAGTTTAGTTAAATGACATTGAAAACGGTCATATAAAAAATAAGGCATTTCTACTCTACATTTCAGTCAAACCTTTACCTTTTTCGACCAGCTGTGAAGTTTTGAAATTCTACGCTTCATTTTCGTGCCGGAAATATATTTGTGAACAAAGAAGTTCAATAAAAATGAAGTATAGTATGTATCCTCAATGGGATCGAAAGGACGGAAAAACGAATAGGCATTTCTTTATCTATGCAATTAGGTTATTTATTCATTGTTCCTTAGCCCATTGTTGACTATGACGTCGACAGAAGAGCTGTTAATTTTTTAGTATTAAGTTTTTTCTATATTAGTCAGTTACGGTCATTTACCCACACCATCATTATAAATTATTCACAGACAGTCACTGGGCATTTCCACATATCATTATATTATGTCTTTTGTGTATATTTTAAAAATTATCAGATTACCATATTATATTTTATATTGGTCTTAAATGTCGTGCATTGTGTGATTAATATGTTTTTTCGTCTTAAAAATATTGGGAACCATTGTAATCACCAGTGAGAATATGTATATATGTGTATATATATATATATATATATATATATATATATATATATATATATATATATATATATATATATATCAATTTATTGAAATTTACAACTATACAAATATGTACATCAAGTAAATGAGCTGATAACGATTATAATGACATGTAACAACTTGAGATGTACTACTCATCAGTAGCGCTTCAATAAAATCTACACAAGAAGATCTCTAGGCCATCTTCTTTTCAGACGCCTCGGAGGATTATCGGGAACTGAGAGGGTAGAAAGTTGAGAAACTAGTGGATTTGAGTGGTTATGAAGCTTACTAAGAAATGATTGGCATCTGGTTTGGGCTAAATCGGCAACATATGGAACATTAAGATCTTTATGGATAAGTTTATTGGTGACAAAGTAAGGAGCATTTAGGATTTTTCGAAGGATTTTGGATTGTATGGATTGGATACGAGATTTATTGGATGGTTTAGTAGAGCCCCAAAGCTCAACTCCGTACGTCCAAATAGGTCTAATCACAGTCATGTAAATGAGTCTTTTGTAATTAATTGGGAGCTTTGAACGTTTGTCTAGTAAATGTTGAAGTAGTCTGAAACGACGGGCAGTTTCTTGTCGTTTTAGTCTTGAATGTGGAATCCAAGTGAGACGTTTGTTCAAATGGAGTGTCAGGTAGCGGATTTGTTCAATAGGGATTAGAGGAAGATCATTAAAGGATACCGTAGGACAGGATGAGTATCAGAATGAAATTTATAAAATATTTTTAGGTAATTTCGCCACTTTTTCCGTATCAGCGATACTCAGATTCTCTCTCTCTCTTTTTTTTTTTTTTTTTTTTTTTTTTTTTTTTTTTTTTTTTTTTTTCCACCCTATTGTGGGGCTTTTTTAAATTATATTAAATGTTCATTGTTTTTTTTGGGAGAAATATTCTACGCAATATTTTATTGAAATATAAATCTAATAGAAATAAAAATGACCGTTCTATCAGACTACTAATTGGCTAAGACCCCTAGTAACTAGCCCAAGGGTAGTAGCTACTGTTCGGTGAGAGGAGAAAGGAACAGTTGGCAAATTGGAGTCTACGGCGCGTCTCCTCAACGAGCCAACTTCTCGGCCCTTCGAGGGCTGTCTTCCAAGTTTCTTTATTATTCTACCGGAAAGGACTGACAGGTCCCAACTCCGCTAATCCATTTAACAGAGAATATTCTTCGGGGAAACCCACTCACCTGGGCTTTACAAATTAACTTATCCGATATAGAAGGCGGGTGGGAGGGAAATTGTTCTATATTTCCAAGAATAGTTTCCGCTCTGAGCAGACAATTTATATTCTGAAAGCGGTGAAGAAATAAAAGGCAGAACGGAGTGCAAATTAGGTCGTTATTAAGTTAGTAGCTAACCCTTCAGCGATGGTCCTCTCCGTAATTATCCTGGACAGCTGGAAGGCTAAGAGCCGGCTAATAGAAGGACTGTAATGTGTAAGTGGCAACGGTCTCTGCCCTCATGACATATTCATGATATGTCCTCTCTGGTAGCGAACGTTCCTCTGGAGCGCTGGAAAACTGATGGACATAATATCCCCTCCAGTCTTCGGCGAACTTCCTCCGGTACGTCCGTTTCCTGCGGAGGTTCACGGCTGCCATGATCTGGGGGGTGCTTTATCGGCGCCATTTGTCCGCCCTTCTGCACCATCACCTTCGGTAATTGTCTTCTCCAGTCGGTTTATCCTCTGCGTCGCCGTGTTTTATTGACCGTTCTTGGATTTGCTCACTGATGCATGATTGGATGTTTCGTTTATTACTAGCTTTAAATGCATGATATTAAAAATCTTTGCATGAACCTTAACATTACCTCAAGTCATATAGTATATAAAAATATCTCAGTAATTACAGTAAAATAAAAATAGCAATGTGAAAAACAAAACACCATCAGTCGATCATATACAAACATTAGGGCCGTATTGATTTATATAATCCACAAATATGAAATTTTGCAGAAAAAATAAAAATGAAATAGAAATATAATTGAATCAATTAATGTAAATAAAACAATATAAAGTGCCGCTAATTATAAAACAGATAGTGATAAATAGGAATATACGCAATTATAATAAACATATCTAAAAGTTATGATAGTAGTAACTAAATAATTGAAATGTTTTCATGAGTTATTAATGACAACAAACATACAAATTTTTTAATAATAATACAAAAAAAAAATTTAATATTGTTAACTTATAGTTCCATTAACCCACTGTGCCATGTTTATAAGAACCATGAATTAGGAAGGTAGTAATCTAAAATGTAATTATATAATTTGACGTTTTTATACTTACACTGAAAAAATACATGTTATATAGAATGAGACTTGATATTGTGTAAAGGCGTGTGATATAATCTATTAAATGTTATTTGTTATATTATGGAATTGTTTTAGCCGTAAGGTTCTTAATAATGGAAAATATATGTTCGTGAAACATGTTAAATAAATGCTTCAATAAACCCTAATAAAGAGAAGAATGCACACGGGCACAAATATTACTAACCTTCTTTGGTATGAATATAATTATACATAAACTATTTTTATGAATCTCATAATAAATTATTATGAACAAATTTTAACCATTCTAATACAGTCATACTAATGATCTAAGATATTTTTTGTCATGTAACATTGGTTGCTAGGCCCAACCGATTGGAAGCTATATTGGTTTTAAGCCCCCATTTTCTTTTTAACTTTGTTAATTTTAAATAATCATTAATTGGTCATTTAATTTAAGTAATTTGATCCTTTTAATTTGAAATATAAATTGGAAATGACTACTTTTTCCAATTGAAGTTAAAAATATTCATGATCACTAGTTTTTCCCAGTTAGAGAGGATTACGAAATTTATTTTTATTTTTCAATATCTCCGAAGAAATATATTTGATATTATATAGAACTTATTTTGTCACACATTATATCATTATTTTTTTTATTTATTGCGTTTCAAACAAGAAACATAAAAAGTTTATTTTATTTAAGATATTATTCCTGACATTTTTTACAACGAGTACCTACCTATTCACTTTTGCATCAGTCAGTGCTCTTTAAGTAAAATCATAAGGTTTCGTTTAGAAATATAACCTCAAGAGTTGAATTAGTGCTTATTGGAGTACAGTGACGTATCATAACTTCTTGCCATTAGCTTTAAGAAGACATCCTCTTTGACAAACTATGTCACCCGAAATTAGCCGTATTCTGTATCTAATCCAAGGATTTGGACTTGGGGCGGGGTGACCCCATGGATTACCGGCCCCTCTTTTCTCGGACTTGGGCTGGGAGATATTAACCTCTATATCCTCCCAGGCGAACAATATACGGATCAGCGCCGCTAGAATTTCATCTTCTTTACGACTTGACTCAGTCACCCCTTGGGCTGAAGATATTAAAAGACTTTATTTAAGGATTAGGTGAAAAGAACCTCTATTGAACCTTTTGCTTTTGGAGACTTCTTGATTAAATTAATGCTATTCCAGTCTAATCCTCGGCTGGGGGAATAGCTTCAGAGTACCCTAAATTATAATTAGACCGGGATCACACCTTCAAGAAATCTACCTCACTGCGGACAGAACTAAATAGAGCAGGTGTCTTACAATTGTTTGATGTATTTATATAGTGCAATAACAGTGGGACTTTTATAATATTCTTATAGCAAAATTAATTATTTTTTTTCATAGTTTTATTCTTATTTACAACTGTAAACCAGCTGATATGAGTTGTGTCCTGAAATTTTAACCCTTAGTTCAAGATTTTTTGACTGTTCTTCTGAAATGAGAATATATTTGTTTTAAAAAAACACTGTCTTTATTTAAATTGTAAATTGTATTTAAAAATACCGAGATGCTTTTTGCACTGAGAATGGAAATTAAAACAATCGAATTGTCAGGATGCTAAAATGCTGGGCCGATAGGGGATAATTTAGAGAACCCCGTCCTGCATGAAGATTTATATATATATATATATATATATATATATATATATATATATATATATATAAATAATATATATATATATATAAAATTTGCGAATGTAAAAAAAAAAATAAAAAAATAAAAATAAAATGAAGCCCAAACCTTCCCGTATCCAAACCTTACAATCCAAAATCCTTCGAAAATGCTATATGCTCCTTACTTTGTCACCAATAAACTTATCCCTAAATATCTTAATGTCCCATACGTTTCTGATTTAGCCCTAACCAGATACCTATCCTTTCATAGTAAACTCCATAACCACTCCAACCCGCTAGTCTCTCAACTAAGTAATGGGATGGAATTTGCGAGACTAGTGGATTTGAGTGCTTATGTAGTTTTATAATATAATGGTTTGCCTGGGATAAACTACACGCCCAAGTTTAAAAAAAAACTTTACATGAAGTGCCGACGTTTCGACCTGGTTTGCAGGTTTCTTCAGGGCTAAAATAACGAAATATCCCTTGAAGAATTAATTATTATTATGATTACTATGATACTTTGAACGATTTTGAGCTAAATCTTCTCAGGTTCATGGTATTAAATATATAATATAATATTAAATTCTATATAAAATAAATTAAATAATCTGACTTCAAATAAATATTCGAAAATTACATATTGCTAGAATATTTCTTTTTCTGACTTATTTATTTTTTTATAAACCAAATATATATAATATATATAATTATATAATATACTATATATATATATATATATATTATATATATATATAAATTTATACATAAATTCATTGAAATTTACAACTGTACAAAATATTAACATCAAATAATGTTTTCTTACCGATTACAATAGCATGTCAAAACTTGAAAAGAACTACACATCACTTAGTAGGTCTCTACGCCATCTTCTTTTCAGACACCTCGGAGGATTATCGGGAATGGAGTGGGAAGCAAGTGGATTTAAGTGATTAGGGAGGTTACTATGAAAGGATAGGTGTCTGGTTTGGGCTAAATCAGCAACATATGGAACATTAAGATCTTTATGGATAAGTTTATTGGTGACAAAGCAAGGAGCATTGAGGATTTTTCGAATGATTTTGGATTGTAAAGATACGGTTTGAATTGGATAGTAGAGCCCCCAGATGTATCTATACAGTGGAATAATATTGAAAAATGTATACTATTCTGACGACAAAATTAGAGTTAAAATATTTAAAGTTAAAATATTTGTTCTAGTTAAATATTGAAAGTACTCATTTTGTTTCGTTTTTAATTTGGCGAGCTATACGACATTCTATACGGGATAGACTATCCTAGTAAAAGGTGTGATAGGAACTCCTATATCGACTGTAGGTAGGCGACACTCCTGTTCTACGATAGAGGAGAGGAAGCGGAGGGTGACGATAAGGACCCAGGATTTGGTAGGGTCAGGCAGGGCTCGGGAAATTGAAACCCGATGGGGCCGCCCTTATTGCCGTCCCTTCAGCGAGAGTGGACCTATCAGCTTGTTCTCCAATCTACGTTTAGCTTATATCATTGTTTGAATTTATTATTCGAATAAATCTTAGTAATATTAAATAAATAAATGAAAAATAAAATTATCTATCTTAAAGTATATTTCATGAATAATTCAAGAATTCGTTTTGAATTTCTCAACACATTTCACCGACCAGTGTTTAATCTTTTCTTATTTTATATTCATATGTTTTGGTATTGTTACATTAGTAGTTATAAAGATTATTTAAGTTATTAAGTCATTTTTTTAAGTATAAGTTAAAAGTAGTTTGTATTATTCTTTTATTATTATTGTTATATTATTATTGTTTTTAATTATAATTTTACTGATAGTAACAGAAAAACCCAGTGTTTAATCATTGTTTACTTTTTATATATGTTTATTTTTGTATATTATTATAATCATACTTGTTATTAGAAAAGTATTCCTACTGGTAAATTTATATACTATTTTTTTTTTTAGATCAAGTTGAAAACAGTTTTTAATATTGTTTTAATTTATTTATTTTATTTTATTCTTAATTGATTTTATTTCCTCTTACTCTAACAAAGTATGTTTATGTTTGTATTATGTCTATTAGTAGCCAAAACCTCCTGAAATCCTACACATGCTTGTTCTTTTCCTTTACTTTGATTTAGGTTTTTATATATTGTTCCATTAATCATTTATTTATTATAATGTTATATATGAAAAACCGACATGTCATCTTTTTTCACAAATTGAGTTATTGATACCATTTAATTCAGAAATAAAGAATGGATGCTGTAGAAACTTCATACAGGAAAAAACCAATTGTTTTATCTCGCCTAAAAGATTTTAGTATCAATAGGATATAATTATAATCAATTAGTACAAACACTATTTTTCAAGCCCTCTGAAATTTATAAAAAAATTGTTTTCATTAAAATGGGATCTATTGTACATTATACTATATACTTTCAATTAAAATGATTTTTAATGTTGATTTTTAATTTTCGTTTATTAGTTTCAATCACATGAGAATCCGTTTCAAACATTCAAAATAGTTTTTCCCTGCAGCTGGGAAAAATGACGTCTGGTTTTTTCCCTGTACCCTTCATGTATTGTTAAGCAGTTCCAGTTATTTATTTATTTATTTTTTTTCAAATCAGGAACCTCTGATTCCATTTTTACAAGTTTCTACAGCTGACGCCCCTTATTTAGTTCGAGGAAATATAATGGTTCTCATAGTTTATTTATGCATAGAAAATTTAGTTGGAGCCCCATCCAATCTTTTGAACAAAGAAAACCTTGCACATATTGTTCAAAGCTTTGTAAAAACAATTTTGTAATTTGTATGTGTTATCTCATTCTATTTTTTATTTTTTTTATTTCTGTATTAACTTAATGATCTGGAAATCATTTCAACTTGAATAAAAAAATAGTATTTAAAAAAAAGTAGGTTCTATTTATATTGCATTAACATAACATACTCTATTTCTTTTTAATATTTCTTCGGCGAAAACTAAAAACTAAGCAAGTCTTTAGCTTAAATTTGTTACTCAATGAAAATTCTTCAAACATATTTAAAGTATAATGAACTCTAACTTAAATATATTTATTTATTTAATTTTTTTTTGTTTATATTATTTTATTTCATTTTATCAGAGGTATATTTAACTAATCCCTAGTCGAGGGTTTGAAGAGGGCCGGCTCAGTTGCAGAGGCGGTGGTGTTTTAATTAATTTCACGCCGTTTCTTACCTGGCGCTGGAGAGGAAGAAGAAGTTCAAGGGCGGCTTGAGCACTCTCCATCAGATTGCTTGTTCAGGCCTGGAGCCCTGGAGCTCTGGAGGATGGGGAGGGGTAGGCTTCTTCCAGTTCTTACGTCCCCATCTGCCTGGAGAAATTATTGCTCGCTTGTTGCTTACCTCGATCGGATATATAATATTTATTCCGTATATAATATATATAAAATAGATATTAAAAAAGTCTTTGAGGAGGGGAGTCAGTTGCAGAGATGGTAGTGTTTTAATACGATTTTTCAATTAAATAAATTATTTATAATTGCTTGTTCTATACCAACAACACAGAACTCCTTCGCCAAATATTTCCAAGATTCGCCGTTCCTATACATTCTACAATGGACAGTTTTTCAGACACAATTTAAATAAAACATTTACTTTTAGGGTGCCATAACTCTTTAAGTTTATAAAGAGACCACTCGCGACGGCAATAGAACCCAGGCTGTGGAAAACCTTTGTATGTGCTATGCTTCTAGAAATTCACTAAGTATGTTTACTTAGATCTTGACTGTTGTGAAGTGTGTAAGTCCCACCACTAATTCTGAAACGCAGTTCGGTGCGGCTGTAACTGGTCTATTTAGTTTAACGTCTTTTATTGTGTCATGGAAACTAATAAGACGGAACCTATCGTATTTTATGTGATCTCTGAACCACGTCCTACAAAATCTTTTAATAAACTAAAACAAAAAATATTGTTGGTAATAATAAAAAAATATATATATTTTTGCTTCACGTCAATTTGGAGAATATGATATCCGGATAATTGGAGTTTCACTATACTCAGTTACAGTAAGAATTTATTTTATTTTATTTTTTTATTATAAGTGTTTTTATTGATGATGAGGTATTTATATTTGTTTTATTGGTATTATTTTAAGTTTCAAATAATTTAATATTCTAAAATGTGTATATTGATCGTTTATTTAATCCACCGTAAAATGCCCATTGATTTTTGTTTTTCTTCTGAGAATGGTTGTTCTTAAGGAACCAATTCTCAAAATTTATTTTTTTACTTATTCTTAATGTCATTATATTTTTGCAATTTTGTTTATTTAATATTTAACATGAATAAGGTTTTATTTTATAATTTTAATATATATTTTTTTTGTTTTGCAGGTATGTTTACTGAACTTATAGACGGGTTATTTTTCTTCATTGGTGAGTTTAATTGAATAGTTTAGTGGGTTTTTTTTCCCATTATATTTAGATCACTTGACTAAAGTTGTTATTTTTAAAGCTCTTAATCCGTCCTAAATACTAGCTAATGATTAGTAACAGGAGATTACAATTAAATAATAGTAGATACTTAATTAGTGTTGTATTTCTAACAAGATTATTTTGCAATACGTAGGAGTTGATGAAGTATTAGAGTTGGGGCCCGAGGGGGGAGTATTATTCCTGGCTATTGCATCGATCAGCTTTTGGCTTCATTGTTCTAATTTATTCAGGACATGGAGCTATTGTTGGGCAATCAGGCGGCCGATGTGCTTGCTGTGTTGTTTAGTTGCCTATAATAGCTAAAGGCTTGTCTATAGCTCCGTGTGTACAACCTTCCGCTTCCAAAACGATTTGTCAATTAGCGGTCTTCATTAATCATCATCTGTATGAGCAGCTTCGCACTAAAGTTCTTTTTCCCCCGGATAGTGAATATTTGAAATTATTAGGACTAAATGATCTCACTAATATAACAAATTTAAGCCATAAAAGTAATTTTTTAATGTGCTGATCTCCAAGAATCCTGCTGACCTAACCCTTTGCTTGATGGAGGGAATTTATTTTGTTTAAAATATAATAAATAGGTATAGATTTGTTGTTATCTATTTTTTTTATAACAATTTATTGAAATTTACAACTGCACAAAATATATACATCAAGTAAATGTGCTGTTAACTATTATAATAATTTTGATTCTCCATTTTTGACACCATTCTTGAAGGGTTAGGATATGGATTGGAGTGTTTGGGAGGCAATGAAGGGATCATTGTTTACTGATAACACACATGTGTCATCAGCGTAAGTGGTGAGGACAGTGGTAGGATGAGTTGGAATGCCGTTATCTATTATACTATTTCTATTTCATTCATACCATACTTAAAAAAAACAAGAAACAGCTCGTCCTTTCAGACGGCTCCAATATATACTAGACAAGCGTTCAAATCTCCGTATAAATGACAAAAGACTTATTCCAAAGATGGTTAGTAAGTAGATCGATTTGGAATTGACCTTTGGGACTTCACTAAACCATCAAGTCCTTGCAATCCAAAACCCTCGTGGGTCCTATTCTGAGCCTAGTCTGTATAACTTCCTCCCTACGAAATTGGCTGCTGGATGTACCCTTGGGCTTAACATTTTTCTTGAGCTCCCAAAGTTTATTCGGTGGACTTTCATACCATATAGGCTACCATCCATTTTTTTTATTATGTCTAATGGAGTTACATTCTATCCTAATCAATTACAAAAGACATTGCAGTAATTAGACCAATTTGGTTGGACGTACGTAGTTTGTTGGTGCTCCACTAAACCTTCCGATTCTCCTCGTACCCAATATTTCCAACCCGAAGTCCTTCGCAAAATCGTCAATGCTCCTATTATGTCTCAAACAAACTTATCCATACAAATCTTAATGTTCCATATGTTGCTAATTTGGCTCAAACCAGAAACCTATCCGTTATAGTACACTCCATACCTACTAGAATCCACTTGTCTCCCAACTTGCCTCACATTTAGTTCCATATAATCCGCCGAGGGTCTTAAGAGAAGATGGCTAAGAAACCTTCTAATGTACAAATATTGTAGTGCAACTTCAATATGTGTTATTGACATTTTAATAATTTTCCTCAAATTTACTTGTTGTATATAATGTATACAGTTGTAAATACTAATAAATTGTTATAAATGAAAAATAAAATAACGAATAAATAAATTTAAAGAACTTAAAACTTTTATTTCCACCTGCAATAAATTTCACAATCAGCAAGTGTAATACAATATACAATAATCATGGCGTGGTTCACGGGGCCGTGATACATTTTTCTGACCTTTAGCTAATTTAAAACGTTACTCTAGGAGATCTCTCATCCAGCTCCTATTCAGCCTCTGCTGTGCTAAATTAGAGATTTATATTGTTGCCATATTTTTTACTAGTCTGAACGTGTCAAAAACAAAAAAGAAAATAAAACAAATGTTAGGGCAATAGATAAAGGACAAAGTTTTCTTTTTATCAATAATTATTTTATAAATTGTTTATTTAGCTTTAGATTAGTTTTAATTTGTTAGCTTTAAAATTTTTATAGTTTATGTTCATTTAAAGACTAAAACGTTCACTACATTGTTTATTTTATTTTATTGTTAGAAGAAAAAGATTCGGTTTTTAAAGATGATATTTATTGGAGGGCCTTAGATTCGGCTGAGGAGGGATTATTGTTACAAAAATAACTGTGAGCTCCACCTGCTCGGGATCCAACCTTTTTCGAAATTTATCGCCAACACTTATCGAAATCCGATAACTCCCTCCCCCCTCCCCACCTCGTCCTTTCGGAACAAAGTTAATTTTGTGGCTTTCCATCCTGGAGAAGGGTTTACGTGAAACCATCCTTTTTTATGACAGGTTCTTTTATTGATATAAAATTCCTATTTTCATTGAATTCATATATATATATTTTTTTTTTTTTTTATTAAACTGATGATCTTACTGCTTTTTAGAACTGCTATCTAGTATCGACTTAAAATATTCAGAGAGCGAGATTTAGTAGAAAACTTTTTATTTCAATTGTATCAGTATCGAAATTCTGAGGTACCTAATTTTTTAATTTGGGTAATACCTTGTCTACAAAAAAAAGTAAGACGAAGAATGAACTTTTGACATTCGATTTGATAAAAATAACTGATCGATTCTGAATGTAAAACTACTTGCCAACATTACTTAAGATGGTACTTAGTAATGATTACATTACTGGAGATGGCAATCCTTCCCAGAGGTAGAACTGGTGATTATTCGAGTATCAGTCTGAATTTCAAATAACTTTTAAGATATAAAATCTGTAAAGTAAATACTTTTTTGAAAAATATATATAAAACTTTTTTTATTGTGAATTTTATAGACTTATTTACTCATTATAGACCTGGGCTTTAAACATGAGACTCCTGTATAGGGTTATGTGAGCCCATCAATTCCTGACTGTGTTTCTTAGGTTCTGGAAGTGATCAAGGAGAAGATAAACACCAAGATCCCATTTAGATTTATGGCGAATGGAATCCGATCACGCTAAGACTTTATAGTCAATCTTAACTTGAGCCAATCACTCGATGAGTTTTGAGGGCATATTAATGTTTCCTTGGTTTTATAGTTTTTATTGTTATTTGTACTTCTAATTTAATTTATTTTTTTTTACATTAACTCTAGTATTATTTTAACTATGCCATTGGTTTAAGAGGTTTATAGATTGCCATAATAATACTTTTAAATTTTATTATTTAGTTATTTAAGAACTTATTCCTTTTAAAATTAATCGACTTCAGGGTTCGACTAAACTTTACTTTTTTTATCCAATCCTTACCTTCTAAAAGCCTTCTTATATTACAAATATTCTTTCTTAAAATGATATCAGTGCCCAGCATCCCAATTTTATTTCTGAAGAACATATTGGGAACTTTTCTTTTTTCTTTTTTTGAAACATATGTCCTGAAGATTATTAAGGGAATTAAAATATTCCGGAAATGTGTCACAATGTGGTTCTTCATAAATAAAATTGTCAATAAATGCCTGAATTTATATTACTATATGTCCATTTGGTCCAAAGTGAATACTCACTAGTTCCTCAACTAAATTCAATTAAAAGAATCTTCTGGATCATCTTGAAACATATGTCCTAATAAAATTTTATTGTAGAACGTTTTACAGTGCTGCTGATAAGTAGTTTCAGTCGTGTTTATGTATCCTTAATTCAGCTTATTAACTAGATTTATACATTAGTTTAACAGTAATAAAAAAAAAATAAAATAATGGTCCAACTAATGCATTTGTATTTTCTCTACGGCAGAGAAAATGAGAGACCAAACATAACTTAAAATTAGTTTTTGTCTACCTTTCACTATTTTATTATAAATCGTAATATTTTTATAAACATATTTTAAAATATTTTAACTCCTCTATCAAATTTATCCAAATCTCCTCAAAATAAAATAAGTGAATATATATATATATATGATATATAGGCCGGCCGAGGTACTTGCTGTTTAATAGCTGGAGTTTGTCGATAAGTTGGTGTGTGAAATCTTTGCTTCTAATTATTTGAGTGTATGCACATCTGAGATTAGTTATTTTTTTTATAATATTATTTTATGGTCATATAAAAATTTTTTAACACAAACCATTTTTGTAAATAACACATATTTAAGCTAATTCGAATGAAGTTTAGCTTTATTTTTAGTCCTTGAAAATTAATTTCGTAAATATCAACTACATCTCTTTCGCAACATTACAACTAGAAGTAGGTACGCACTATGGTTGGGCGTTAGTCCATAGTTAGCACTATCGATAGGCCGATACTATCGGTTGAGATATATCGATTACTATCCATAGTTTTCGATAGTTGCTTCCTTTTTTTCCAAAGCTATTCATTAAAAATTTCAACTAATTTAATTAAATTCAATTATCTACTTACAATTTGAAATTTGCAGGGTTATAAATTATAATATTATATCATAAAGAAGAGAGAAAAAAACTAATTTATTTGAATTTTAAAATAGTATTTACAATTTACATGGTTACAATAATAATGAACAAATCAAATCTTCAGGAAAAAAAAAAATAACGAAATAGTTAATTTCAAGAGTCAAGTGTGCCCCTTGAGCCACATATTTCCCGAAAGACAAACTAGCATTTCTGCTTTCCTTTGGGTTAATCTTTGAGAGAACCCTTGAGCTCTAGGAATTCCGAATTCAATTTCAAAAGAACTCGACACTGGACAGAGACAGATCAGCATAATTCCGAAGTTTCAAAACTTGAGAGTAAAAAAGATCTATCGATAGTGACCATCGATAGACATGATCTATTGATATATCGGTAGTAACTATCGACTATCGCCCAACCCTAGTACTCACCTCATATCAGTTAGCATTGTTTAATCGTTTTCATTTACGAAGAAAAGGAATATTTTTTATTAATTCTTCTGCTAGGTGAAAAAAGGAAAAAAAAAAATCTTTTAAATTTAAACTTTACTTTATAAGTTATATCGGATCATGTTATCTGTTTTGTGATGTATCGATTTATTTTCATTGTAATTAAGAATATTAATACTTAAATATTTATTAAAATGAAATACATTTTTACAGTCAACTTTTTCTAAACTATTACATTGATAACGGTAGTTATCAAATACGCGAGGGAATAGTTGGTCATTTTCAGTGAAGAATGTAGATATAGCCCGAGGTGAGTTATAAAATGCGGTAGTTTCCATTCTCCTTGGGTTATTTCCTACGTTGTGATGGTCTAGGCACCCACTTATTGCCTAAAGGGATCTATTTCTATTTTATGTATCGGGCACAAGCGATTTGTATCTATTTTATGTATTGGATTCAGCTCGGCCGCTATGTATTGTAATGCCATGGGATATCCAAGGCTTTGCAAGTGACGGTCCTATTCCAGGAACAATTCTAGGGACAGGGATAAGGTTGAACAATAGTCAGTCCGTTGCCAATTTCCACTCTAACTTTACCTTATGTGTTTCCATGTTCTGGAAGAAAATAAATCGACTGTTATTTATCGATTGATATAAAAATTGTTATTATATAATGCTAGATAATTTTAAACATCCGATAAAAAAAAGAAAATAAAGTAAAATGAATTTCTCACCAATGTAAAAAATAATTCTTAATTTTCAACATTTCTAGTATCAAAATTATCATAAAGTATTAATTCTGAAAAACAAAAATTCCTTTAAAATAAGTCAGATGGAATTGGATTGTAAGGGTCTACGCCATGTTTATGTAAATTAAGATATAATCACAGTTCATTTTTTTTTCTTTCCCCTTTTTTAATTATTAATTTTACATAAAGAAGATTTGAAGAAAAGAAAAAAAAAAAATTATCAGTGGAGAAGATCTGCCCTTATTCCTCTTAACAAAATCGACTACGTAGGCTGAATAATTGGAAAGTAAAATATCAGTGGCGTTCATATCGATTAATGATGTCTTAGCTCACGTATATGTTAAGTGCAGAAAATAAAATTTTACAGTATTCAAATTTTAAACTTTGGTATTAAAATTTGATTCTATTCAGTGAAAACGAGTTATTAGAATTATCTGGGGTTTACATTAGCTCTTCAATAAAGATTTTCGTGAATATCTGAACATCTAAATGAGAAGGTAACTTTCAAAACGTGTTTTGCCACAGTAATTCCACTTTCCAACAATTAAAAAAAACGTATATTATCAGATGTAATTACCCTTCAGTAACAAAAAATTCCTTATTAATGTTATAGCATCTAAAAAAAAAACAAACATTTACACAAGGATTGGAATTATTATTTACTCTTAAAATTAGCATTTTTAGTTTTAAATATGGACAAAACACGTTTTGAAGGAACACAATGGACAAAACACGGTTTGATGAAATAACCAAAGGACAAAACAATGTTTGAAGTGGCTATGTTTTATTTTACAGAAGTCACTGTTTGCTTAAAATTACACAAAATAAAAATTATAATTAGGTACAGAATAGATGATGTATGTTAATGACACTCATAACTTTCGAGGATTTTTTTTAATTTTCTTAACAGTCACTAGCAGTTCAAATCTTTCATTTTCTAAACAGTCACAAGTTTCATCCGCTTCCACAACATTTTTAACATTTGTAGAGTCAAAAAGTACAACCTTGTACCAGTTTGGACTAAAAAGAGATTATGGACAAAACCCTTTTTGCTTAAAACCCTGATTTTGTTGACTAATTTTGGATAGGACAAAGCTTGTATTGTTGGCTAATACACATCACATATTGTAAGGTTCTGAAAAACAAATCTAGTTACACCAAAAACTCAAAAAAAAACATTTTTTGTGACAAAACACATTTTGAAGTTACCTCCTCAAATGCTCTTATAATGCATTTAAAACATTTTTGCAAAAATTTACACTTTTTTCATATGTTTTTATGAATTAAATACAAGTTACTTATCATTCCAGATCTTGGTCTTTTAAAAATTTATTTCGAATTATTCTTTTTTTTTTAGAAGGTGTTTGGGCGATTTGTGGTTTAATATTTTATAATAACTATTACCAGATTATTTATGAGTGTTGATATATAAAGGAAAATAATAGCGGGGAATTAGCTATTCATAAGGAAGTAAGTGACTACCTACTACAATTATGTGCTGAGGGACATTAAGGACATGCAATATTCCTAAGAGGCACTAAGGAAGTCCGTCCTGACGCCTCCGAGAGGTGAAGTTCTTGACCTGTCAGCCTTTAGCTGAGGCCATTTGTATAATAAACTTTTACATAATAACATGATTACTATATATATAATCTTTGAATTGTCTATTCAGTAGTAACTTTTTAATATTGACAGTTCACAAACTTATTAATGTTTGTTCACAGGTTTTATTAAACAAGAATACATAGAACACATACAGAACAAAACGTCTATATTTGATTAACTAGAACTAGGAAGGTAATAATAGGTTTATACGGCACTCAGTGTTGCCAGATTTACTTCACACACTTGCTACAAAATTTATCATAACAGTAATTAACAATAACACTTTTTACAAATAATAATATTATTAATAATAAAAATAACAGAGAGATAATAATAATAAAGGAACGATAAACTAATAATACGATAATAAAGACAATAGCGAGAGGCGCTACAATCTTTTTCTTAATATTAGAAACCATTATGGATTTGAACCATATTACATTTAAAAGAGAGTTTTTTAATAATTAATAGGTTGTATGAAAAAAATGACCGTTTTCCATAATATTTGTATTATTACTTTTTTGATATAAAATACAATTAATACTCAAAGTATAGTCCATAGTTATTACCTATCTGCTAGCCAATTGCTCGATCCAACGCTGGTACCAACCATTCTTTGGGATGGCTGTCAAAGAGCTCTTGGACCGCAATTTCAACTTACACAAAATTATTAATTATTTTCCTTTAAAGAAAATGGGCCATGGATCGAAACAAGTAGTAATCCGATGGTACACAACTGGACTATATGATGGATGAGGAGTTCTTTAAACTTTTCTTTGGTTCGACGGGAAGTGTGAGGACGAACATTGTCTTGTTGGAATGAATACAGTCGGTTAATCAATGCAGGATAACTTCGCCTACAATCTTTCCAGTTGTTCGCAGTTGAGTTCGGAATTCATAGAGCATCCATCCAGGAACAAAGTCTTGATTAATAATACCTTCAAAACTAAAATTAAAGTGCAAAGCATGAATTTTTTAAAAAAGTAATCCCCTTGCAGCAACGGAAAAGCGGTTTGACCGCGATCTAGCCATTGCTTAAAGATATTTGGATTTAACCAGTAAACCGACTTTTCTTTACAGGTGACAGTCGTCCGGTAAAATCTCATATCAAAAGGGTTTTTAAATACATTTTCACAAATTTTTAACCTCTTAGCTGATTGCTGAAGAGTAAGTTTGTGAAGGACCTGTCCACTGCTCTTTTTTACTCCCATCTTTACAATAACCCCTTTACGTCTACTTAATTAAATCTTCACGTCTACCCCATAAAGAGTAGATGGTGACTAACAGTATCTTTCGACACACCACACTCCCTGGCAAGTTTGCGTGTACTTATGAAAGAATTTAACTCAACATCATCTTGCAGAACCTTATCAATATCCATTAATGGTCGCTCTGAGCCCTTCTTCCTTTCCGACGTCTTATCTTCACTGCTAAACTTTTCAAACCAACGCCGCGCAGTACGCTGATTAAGGATACCTTCCACTTCATATTTAATAATTTCACGAGTTGCTTCAAACCGCTAGGCTTTGCTTTTTTTTTTTTTTTTTTTTTTTTTTTTTTTTTTTTGCAGTAATCCTTAAAATTACGAGAAATTCGTTGTACACTGAAAAAAAAAACTAAACTGAGGCTGTTTTTAAAGAAGTTTAATGGAATTGAAAAGCTTAGAGCATGTTTCAAAGGGATTATTAAGTATTGATAAGTATTACATAGAATTAAAATATTAACAGTCCTTTGAAATCTTGAATTTGATAAAACGGTCATTTTTGTTTTTTCCACTCTATTGATTAAATATTAATCATTAATCAGTATTATTAATGAAAATAATTACATACTGAAATTACTACAAATTAATAATGGAAATAAAATATGTTCTACTAACACAGTGATTATACTCCAGTTTCCTCACTTAACGTCAGAAGCCTCTATACCCCTTCAGATAAATGTAACTTGAAATATTTTTCCAAGAATGTTTGATTGTGGCAACCATCAGGCATATTCCCGAGAAATGCCCTCAATAAGGAACCCATTTTCCGCGTAGGGATATCTGGAAAGAAAAAACACATGTCAACGCTTGGAGATAACCTTACTAATATCGATATAACCATTTTATATATAAAAAAATTGATTTTTTTTTTCCAAAAATATAATAACCCAAGTAAGGTGAACTCATTGTGTAAATAGGATATTGAAAACCTTAGATTTAAGGGTTCAAAAAGCAAGCTACCTACCTTACTATTTGAGGTTGCAAGATATTTTATTAATTTTCAAAGCTGATTTTAATTAAGACCAAAATGGCTCTAATCTTCTTTCTGTTTCTGTTTGATAGGCAATGATATAGGTTTTTTACTTTTAAATAATAATTATTATTTATATTTTTTTTTTGTTTTAAAATATACATTCCCTTTTTTACTTCTTTCTTTGTTGATGTTTCTCGAAGTCGTCTTAATATCCTACATAAATTCAATGCTTTTTGCGATCCCATCGGATTGTTTATATGAGTACTAAGAATGTTTTTATAATATTTCTTCAAGGATTGGTGAATTTGCATATTATTACTATACATTTTTTTTGTTCACAAAAACGTGGTTCGAAAATTTTCTTCCGAAGTATCCTTTTAGCCGAAGAACAAGGTTTCCCTCTCGATACAAAACAGGGTCCTGGCTATGAAGACCCTTTACGAAGAAAGGACCTTCTTGGACGATGACCTTTATCCTGAAAGTGGAGGGCCCTAACTGGGCTAATGAGAGACCAAATGGACCCTAAGTGGGATCTGTTGCCATGTAGTAGCCCATGTATAATTAATTTGCACCGGAATACATTGTTAAACGGGTGGGGGTAATTAATTTCAGATAGGGGTCGCTTCTCTGTGTAATCATTCCCTTTATTTCTCTGATATTAATGCATTATTCCGCCCTCTGGAGGATTTATGCTTTATTTATTGTATTTTATTGATACCTTGATTGGATTTTCGGCAAAATGGATACTTTTTAATTATTTCTTTTATTGGTTTTAATCTGATCCTTGTGTGTCTTACACGAATTTCTTTTAAAGGACAGAATTTGTTATTAAACTTTAATAAATTTATATATATATATATATATATATATATATATATATATATATATATATATATATATATATATATATATATATGGGAGGTTAGGTGAATATCAGGTTTTCTTCTAATTAAGGTTAACCATTTTCAGACGCAGGGTTTGTCCTAAAAGGTTCTCTTGATTAATGAATGTCCTTTATGATGGTACTATAGTCTGGATTGACACTTTCTGACAACATTAAAAAATATATTTTATATGAAACTTCAAACTTCAAGGACCTTAATTAAAAAATAATATATTACACACCCACACACGTATATATAAACTAACCCCTCTTTAGCCTTCTGCGGGTTGTCTCAGGCATATCCAAAGTTCCCATGTTTTGAATTAATATATTGTAGTGTCATAAAATCTTTTGTATAAATTGTGAATATGGTTCTGTGCAGTGGGTATGTTCAAGTCTGTAAGCAATGTTTTATTACAATCGTACCAGGGTGATAGTTATGATTCCTGAAGTTTGTAATTTGCAATGGCTTTGCAACCTAAGACTGATAGTAAATTTTCGAATGTTAAATGTATCCCTGCTTTCATATCTCTAAAGATGGAATTTTATTTTATAACCCAATTCAAGATAAAATTTTAAAATACAAGAATGTATCTTGCGTAATCCTATACAAGTAAGATTAGCCAAAGGGAACTATCTCATTGAAAAGGATAAAAATGATATACAATAATAAGAAAAAATACAAACAAATAATAAATAAATAAAAAATATTTGTTTTAATGTTGGTCGAAATGTGCGTATCTCAAAGGAATCACTTAAAGTATACATCTAATCCTCATGGAATGAGAAAAATTTAAAGCGTATTTCTTGTTGAAGAGCATACTAAGCATTGACCTGGGCTTTTGAAAAAAACAACCATTATAAAATTGGCACTAGGTTTTCTAAACAGCTGTAATCAATGAAGTGCTAATAGTTTAGCGACAACTACTGAAATATCCCTTCAAAAGACAGCTCTGAGGTGCCGATGACAGGCTACGAGCTCATTAGTTTAATGAGGCAAAGCAATCTGAGAAGTTGGTCCTGTAAAGAAGCCTTTGCTTTGCCTCAAAGCCTAACATCGAGACCATTTAATCAAGAAGAAAAGAATATTAGGATCCACAGTGGATACAACCCCAATCCCCAGCCCATCGCCCCCTCTTTCAAATTGCAGCCGCTGAAGATGTTTGAACTAGAGGAAACGTTTTTAAGAGGAGAAACTGTTCAACATGGAGCGATCTTCTCATCGCCTATTCACTTCAGGCCTAAAACATTCCAGGAAAGTGTTATTTATTCAAAACTGTACAAAGGAAACATTCAGAAAACGTCCGATTGGAATTATGCTTTTGATTTTCCTGTTTTAATTTTAAAATATTTTTTGTTTAATCTACAATGTTCGATTATTTAGAACCACAACTGAGGCAGGAAAAAAATACTAACTAATGTTTTAAAAAAAAATAATTTCTCGGCTAAAAGTTTAATTTTTCTTTAGATGTTTACGTCCCCATATTCCTTAAGTAGGGTACAAAAAAAATATTGGGATTATTTTCAAATTAATTACATAAACATAAGTAGCATTTAACCTTCAGTTAGTCTCGTGCCCAATACGGACGAGAATTGTCGCATGGCAACTGTGGAGTGTTTTTACCTTTTTTTGATAAAAATAACTCAAACTGTATTTTGTTTTTGGTTTTAAATGTATAAAAAAGTCATAAACTGATTCTCCAGTGAAGCCATGCTGACGTCTACAACCGAAATAATACTGTAGTAGTCGTGTGCGCCTCACAGGTTTATATGAATTTATGAAGATTATTTGCAATATATTTCACTAAAAAATATTAACGAAACTCTGTATCTGATTTTGAGTACTAAAAACATATTAAAGACAATGAGACAATTCCTAACCAAACAAAATAGAAAAAGAAAAATGCCTTGCACCTTCGAGGTGTTTTGATGTGCTGTGGAACAGAAAAGTTCAGGGCGGAATCGAATTAGGTGCTAACACTTGAAGGGAACACTGGTAAAGGCATACCTGGAGCCTTGCCTCCCACAAGCTCGCTGTGGTTTGATTGGTTTCGAGAAGAATTGGATGTCTGAGTAGAGCCCTAAAGCTCAACTCAATATGTCTAAATGGGTCTAACTTCTGTCATGTAAATAAGTCTTTTGTAATTTATTGGAAGCCATGTATTCGAAAACTACGAACAGTTTCTTGTCTTCTAATTCTATATTATTTAATATTATTCAGCAAAATTTTGTAATAGATGGGGAATTTTCTTCAAAAATTAATTTAAAAGCACATTAGACGTATAACCCATCGAAGACGTAATGAACACAAGGGGTGGATATAAGCTTTATTAAATAAAAAAAATGTAAATATATAAATAATTATAATTTTTTGACACCTATATTCCTTAGGAAGAATGTAATTCATAGTAAATAAGTCTTTTTTTTTTTTTTTAAGAAAAATCAAAACAGATATTTCCTTTATCCTCCAAAAGAGGTTTAGTTTCTCTCTGAAAACAGATTGGTATTCGTATCTTATCTTCTAGATCCATTGCATTGATTTGTTATTTTGTAAATAATATATTTGTAGAGATGAAATTTATTTTTTTAATAATATGAATAGCAATGGCTCGAAAAAAGAAAATTATTATCGTATTAAAAAAATGTGGATGGCATGGGTTTAATAAAACTTATATCAATCAATTGATAATACAGTCTAGTGCCAGTTCGATCCTTTTTATATTCATCCACACCCCGACAGTGATACAATATCTCGAACTGATTCAGAATAAGATACTACTGCTGACAATGGGATTGTTCGCGGGGACAATGCGGCTAACTGAGCCGGCGACTGCAGCCGTGGCGATCCCTGCACGTGATCATCTTCCAGGTACCGTTGGGTCTTCGATTCAGGCGACCGTACTCCGCTCCCGTCCTACTTCCGTTGCTGTTCTTTCAAGACATCGAGGGTCTGAGCGTGAGGGAAAGTCGTCCTGAGAGCAATGTGATGAAGATGTAGCTGTGTCACTCGGGTTTTCTCATGTGTGTATTTGCATATACAAATAGAAGGTTAACGTCACTAACGAGAAAATAACAAATAATAAAATTAACATAATGATCCACAAAAAAAATCCCAGAGGATGCATTAAATTTTTAGTAGGGGTTTCTTTACATAATTTATTATACATAAATAAATAACTTGTATTTTTTTTTTTTTTTTTTTTTTTTTTTTTTTTTTTTTTTTTTTTTTTCTTAATCTGTCTTTTTTAAGCTTTTTTGAAAGCATGGTAGTAGCATAGTAATGGAATATATGTTACAATAAAAAAAATAAATGTGTACAATAAGTAAAGACCACTTTAAAAAAATTACAGGGGACTCGATGGCCTAGCAAGCTTATAAGGCCCTGGGTTTGAATCCCACCTGGACGAGTTAAAATTGATTTAACCTTCCCACCCTTGCTAGAATTGGTTCCCGTTAGGAAAACCTGTCCTTCTGCCTTAATCGGAGTACGAGAGGACATCAATAACCTTACTAATAGCAAACAAGAAAAATATAACATATTTATGCTCACTTACAATAGTGTATAAGAAATGAAGTTACTGGTTGTTATTTCACCTACACAACCTTAACTTCAGTTCTTGGACACTGCAATATTGTAATGGTATAATCATATGTTTACTGTTGTTAGTATACAATTCCAGTTACAGCGATTTTATGTGACCTACAGAAATGTTTTTGTTTTTTTTAATTACAAATATAAAATATTTGTGGATCACGTATTATTGAAAAAATAAATATTATTTTAGGTTGACGTCTTCTTTGGCATTAATTGAGATCATTGAAATTATTATGCTTTTAGAGGTTTTTTTTTATTTATTTACTTTTCTTTTGCTTAGTCTGTAAGCAAAATTAAGCTTATACAAAATGCTTAATGGGTCTTTTTCACTTGAGGTACGCATGCCGGTATGGAAGGATCAATAAGTTTGATTCTGAGGATTGATATTAATTAGGATTGATAAATAAATTGTCACTTCTATTGGAAAACTATATTCGAATGCTTAACACTCATGTTAATTTAACAAGATAAATGTTTAGCATTCGAAACTATGGTCCTTTTCAATTGGAAAAATTTTTTATATTGATTCCTTACTTAAGATAAATCACAACTAAGATAATTATGTTGATTAAAATATCACAGGGGATCTCAAATATTTTTTTTAAGTTCACTATTGTTGTCATTTATTATTGTAGCAGTATCCTTAACTAGGATTATGCAATAGCTCTTCCAGGGGATACCTTATTTTGAACAGTGCCAATATTTCTTTTTTTAAATTTTATTATTATTATTTTATTTTTTTGTGTTTACCTAAGGGCTGCTTTTATGTGTTTCGATAGCAATCAGTTTCGAGTGATGATATCGATAATTGAATTGTAACCGTCATGTTGTTTTTGGTTTTGAGAAAATAAAGTGTATGTTTATTATATTATATTTTATATTACCTCAGGAGATTTAAGTATATAAGGAATATTTATCAGCAATTTTATCTCCTATTTATAATTTTATTTAAACAATTATGTTATATAATTCTTTATTATTGTACATATGTGTTACATATATTATGATGATGTCCACCAAATAAAGAATTATATAGCATAATTGTTTAAATAAAATTATAAATGGGAAATAACATTGCTGATTAATATTACTTCTAAAGTGTACGCTTTTACTGATGTCTTTATGTGAACTCGTTATTTTTTGTTAAAACCTTCTGGTTAGTTTTACATTCAAACCCATTATTTTTGACATTAGTTCATTACTTTTTTTTTTCTGTTACTGATTTATAATTTTTTTTTATTTATTTGTTCTAATTCTTTATTTGATGGACTTCTTCTAATAAATGACTCTCATGTGAGCAGTATCAAGTTGTTTGGAAGCTTCAGAAGTTAGGCACTAACCGTTCCTCTCTTTCTTTCCCAACTCCTTCCCGATGGGTGGATGCAATATCAGGGCAGTAATTGATACAGTTGCCGCCCCCTATACCCGATACCCGGCCCCATAAGGGTCCGTTATCCGTTTTTTTCGCTTTTTCTTCATTTTCTTAGCGATGGAGGGGGGTGGGCTTGTTTTCTCGACGTCCCCCGAGATCAATCTGACAGATATAAGTGGGATTTGAAACGAGGGGGAGGAGAATGTTTTATGAACACGATTCGGCTCTTACTCGACTGAGTTTCTTCATCCAGCATCCCAAGCCCTTTTCTTCTTCTGTAGAATTGATATAGAATAATTTTCGACCTTAGCATTTTTTTTTTTTATTACTACTAACACTCTATTAGATTTTAATGTTATTTTTACGTTATGTTACTCCACAGTATCTGCAAAAATCATAGCAATAATTCTCTCATTAATGTTCTTCACTTCTTTCTACATAACTTCCATGACAGCATTAAAAAATACTGGTGACAGAATACTACCTTATTTGAGTCCTCTCTTCAGATTAACCACTCTGTATATCCCATTGTAGTCCTTATACGACATTCATGTGTTATGTACAACTCTTTAATCCATTCAACATATGTTTCCTCCAGGCCTAACTGCCTTGAGCTTCCCCAGTTTACACATCTCTTGACAGAGTCATAAGCCTTCTCTATATCTATAAAAACAAAGATAAGTGTAAAGAAAAGATACATTTTTATATACAAGGAGATATTTTTATATAAATTTTCATATATAAGATATTTTTTTTATGATAGAAGTGATATTATCATATCATGTTTTACATTTTATTATTTTAAACTTTATTATAACTGTCGAGTTCCCTAAAGGAACCCACCTAACCTAAGCCTTCCCTGAGAACTATGTAAGCTGAGTAGGCGAGGAGTTTGATTAATTCCCTTTCGACTTTGTGACTGGGACCAGTAGAAAGGCAGGATTGTCGCGCCACGTAGTGATAAAGGCTTGATAAATCGTCACCGCGGCGGCAGGTCATTAGAACCCGGAGCGCTAGTGTTGTTCGGCCCCGGCTTTATCTGGAGCTCAGTGATGGAAACGGTACACATACAATGGCAAATTACTGTGGACTTTCTATCGTCTTGTTTCGGACTTGTCTATAAAAAAAAAACGGCACAACTACAAATTACGCCATTTTGTTGTTGTTTTTGTAACACTCCATGTATAATTTATATTTATAGAAATTCGCCTGTTTAAAACATCACAGTCAAATGGTAATTCTCCATAACTTTTAAATTTTGGAAGTTTTTTTTCTCAACATCATATAGAACGACTTCTTCGTACTAAATCCAATTTTTAAATTTGTTGTCTTGTGGGAGATTAATATCCTTCCGCCGCATTAAAATCGTTTAATCCTGGATATATTTGAAAATAGTATCCTTAAGAACGAAACGTATTGTTTGTAAGGAGACTAGTCAAGGATGTACTCCGGCCACCAAAAATCATCAGATCCTGGCAGATCTGTAAAACAGCATCCTTTTGGGGCGTAATGGCAGTTCTTCCAGGATTTAAAGGTTTTATTAGTTTTCGTCCTTAAGGATACTATTTTGAAAACCACCAGGATTAATCAATTTTTAAGATAGCTGAAGGATATGTTGTCCTTTTAATTTTTGTCCTAAGATGGCGGAAGGACATTCCATCATTGTCTTCCTTTTGAAAATCTTGTTTTCCTTGACCAACGCATTTAACGGTAAGTTAGAGATATTATTTCTACATTATCAACTACTTACCGCCTAACGTGAATAAAGTGATTAGGAAATAATGACAGAATTTTCACCAAGGAACATTCCCAATCTTTTTAAACACAAGAATTGTATCCAATAGTGGAAAAAAAGGACTTGCTACTGAAAATGTTTCCTAGAATATATAAACACTAAACAAAATATTTTGGCTTATGTTTTTTTGTTTTTCATTTTTCATTAGATGGAAGTATTTTAGGCGTATTGAAGACACAATTTTATAAAAACGCTGATAGTTCCGTCAATTTGAATTTTTTCCTTATTTTATTATCAATAATAACACAAATCTCACTTTCAAACAATAATAACGAAAAATTTTCGATATAGTTTAAATTATAGTAGGCAAAACATTATAGGAAATGCATCAAAACTTCTGATATGCTATCCAACAATATCTACGCTAACGCCCCCCCCTCCAAAAAAAAACAATGTTTTTTGGGCCCTAAAAATAACAGAAATTTTCTAGCCTTTTAAATAAACGCTCACTTCCACCCCTTAAACTTGAGAACTATGCTTGACATCAAAGAAAAAATTTTATTTTTACTTGTCAAAGTATATGAAATTCCCTGTGTCTTTTATAATAATAAGTAAATGTTCTTATAATATGGAAGAGAGCAACGAAAAATACCTTCTACACATTGCAGCTATTGCTCTTAATCAGTGCTGATCGTTTGTTTACTCTTCTTGTTTGAAAGTCAAAATTGTTTAATGTATTTTATAGTGTAATTTGACAACGTTAATTTTAAGTTATAAGCAAAAAAATGAAAAAAAAAAAAAAATGCCAACTTTTAAATTTGTATGCATATTTCTTTGTGGATGGAAGTTTCTACGAACATCAAACTTGGAACACACTACGATATTTATTAAGGTTTAAAGAAAAAACTTCTCAAATTTCGTTAAGAAATCAGTTTAATGTTCCGAATGACTGATACAACTAGTTTGTTATAAAAAGAAGAATAAAGATATGGTGAGTGAGAGAGATTAGAAGCACTGAATGTCCTGAAATTAAGAGATCTCATATTCGATTTATTTTTTGCATTTTCACTTTGTTGATCTGTAATAAAAGTTAGTTCGTATGTAGATCAACAATGGTATTTGTTTAAGTATTTAATAACGATATCTGTCATCTACTGCAACTGATTTGTTATTCGTAGCTATGGGTATTTGATACATATTTGATGTAAGCAGAATCTGAATTAATTATAGAATTTAACTACATCAAGCTGTAAATCAGTATATTAAAATTTCACAATATGGAACAAACAGCTACCGTCAACTAAGGTGACTGCCATATCGGGGTGAATTTGGCCACTTTTAAAATGTTAGTTTGTACCTTTTCTGAAGGTTGACAACTTCATCACATAATTTCACTAGTTGTATTGAATTCATATAAAATTAGCGAACTTATGTAATGAAGTTGTGAAGCTTCAGAAATGGTATGAACCTAACATATAAAAGTTCAACCCCATTTGACAGTATTATGGTTTATGGTGGTCAAACGTTTTTAAATTTTCAGATATTGTATTAGTAACTCAACTATGTAAGATTCATAAATCAGGAAAATAAGTTAGGCTCTATATTATTGTTCTAAATCTCAATACAAACTTCTTTAAATTAAGTTTTACGTATTTCATTACTTTTTTTAATATTATTTTTTTATATTCTTATTTTTTTATCGATTTATTCCTTCCAAAATTTTGTGAATTTAAATTGATGTGAATACTTAAATTTGTAATTTTTTTTTCTTTTTTCTTGTAGAAGTTTCTGTATCTTATTGACCTTGAGGGATGCCGCGGCAGAAGGGTGGGATTTAGAAATCTGTTGATCGCTGAATGTCCGGTTCGTGAGCTGTGAAATGGGGCTAACCCCAGCCGATACCGAACAAACCTCAAAACCACTCCCAGAGCATTGACTGCCTTTATTCAAAACTGGGTCTTACTGTTTTCTACTTCCGAGCAATTTCACCTCATTCTCAGTAGATGTATATATAACAAACCAAACAAATCTTAAAATCTTTTAACATGAGATACAATTACAGGTGCAAACATATGGACAGATACATAATTTCTAACGTTTAATATGATTGCCAAGGACTAGAAATGACGAGGGCAAAACTAATACAGAGCATCATATCAAAACATGAGAATAGTCTAGAAATTTAAATTTGACCTAAAAAAGTCTTCTGCCGACTGACAAACAAATGTAAAAAGGCAGAATAATATTTCAATATCTCATGCCCTGTTTTACTTTAATTTTTTTTTTTTTTGTTATTTTTTGTACCGTTGTGTAAACAAGTGCTGCTGTTATTTTCTTTTTTCTTTCTTTATTTTTTATATTGTTTTTTATATATTTTTTTCTTTATATTGATGAGTACAATGCTACTAATTTGCATTTCCAATTATATAAAATGTATACACCATGCTATATGCGTATTATGCCAATAAATTAGCATTGTTAATTAAAACATGATATATAAATTTTCCAATTATAGAGTTATGAGGGCAAAGAAAGATATATAACATATATATATATATATATATATATATATATATATATTTATATTTATTTTTTTTTTTTTTCTAATCTACGTTCATGTTATTCTTTATTTTCTCTCTAAATCTTTTGTTATTAATTTATTATTATTTTTATTTTATATCTTTTCTACCTTTTTTTCTTTTACCTGAGTATATCGTAGTTATTCTTATCTTATTATTTTTCTCTGAAGTTTTTGTATGTACTCAAAGCTCTATTTTCAATATCAAATCGTTAAGGGAATTCTGAGAATATTCTAGAAAAAGAGTTTAGATTACTATTTAAAATTATATAGTGGGGATGCGAGATAGCTCAGTGGGAAAGGCCTGACTGCTTCGTTCCAGGGCCTGAGTTCGAGTTCGACTAAAGACAAAA
The DNA here is from genome assembly GCA_003667255.2 of Euschistus heros. Taxonomy (NCBI): domain Eukaryota; kingdom Metazoa; phylum Arthropoda; class Insecta; order Hemiptera; family Pentatomidae; genus Euschistus; species Euschistus heros. The sequence goes on from RCWM02000166.1 coordinate 1,999,624, forward strand.
AATTATTTTCTATTATTTCGGGTCGACTTCAGAGTGGGTAACCCCTACAAAGAAGTTACCCTTAATTGGGGACAAACCTGGTGGTAGAGCGGGATTTCAGCCAAATCTCCTTCTTTCACAACCATTGGCCATGTTACAGTACAGCCTTAGCTAAATACTGAACCCAATACCCTTTATGGGTTGTTTTGGTACAAGTCTTATTTTTTTATTTGAAATTATAAATAATTTATTATGGAATACATAAATATATTTATGTGCTTATAAATATATTTATTACATTTATTATTTACCGAATAGAAAAATATTGAACGGCAGTAGGTTCTCACTGACGCACCCAGAAGCAATCTGTCCCGAAATGCTATGGAAATCCATTTCCCGGACGACAGTGTTAGCCGTTCACTGTTTGCTGTTTGGAGCTGTTGCCATCAAATATTATTTCACCTCCGAAAAGTAAATTTCGCCATTGTGTCTCTTCTCTGTGAACAGTTTTCATTTCAATTTGCTCGCGAAGATATCAGGCAATTACGTGATTGCTACCGGCCTTCCGCAGACTTTTACATGTTTGTCTTTCTTCATTTTCGAAAGTGCTCTGTTACTGGAGGGTATTTGTTTATCATTCTGCGCTATATGTGCTCATTTAATTTATATAATAAATATTACTTTATTTGTTTTGTAATGGTATAATGTTATAAAATTATAAATTTAATATAATTAAATTAATAAAATTAATAATTTTAATATAATTATTAATCATCAAAACAGTTAATCGATGCTTTAGTTCTAACTCTCGGACCCAAACTTGAGTTCGGCTCACAAGTGACTAATGCTTATTAGTCACTGTGAATGATTCCTAGTGATCGATTGATCGTTCATTGAGGAATCCAGCCGAGGTTCTCCAGGTGTGGAGTGTCTTCTCCAGCAGCTTTCTAGTCTGATATCCAGCGAGAAAGCCCTTGGCGAGAACCAGTTTCGAGGCCTATCTGGATCTGACTCGATGGTGATCACAGGCTGTTAAATTCTTTCGTTTTCACTGCATAATTACTGTTTTCTGACATGCTGTTATTTAAATTTGAATGATCTTTGAAATATGTTCTATTCATGGTAGTCCATGCCTATCACTCATATTCTTCTTCATTTTTTTGTGATTAATTAATATGTTTAAAGAGATTCCCTCAGGTCAGTGGGTATGACGTAACCGCTAGGTATTTTAATAACAATATTTTCAATTTTACCTCTATATATCTGTGCTCATTTGGACAATTTAACTGTTAAAATGAGGCCGATATGATATAAATATGCCATAAAATTTATTTAAAAATTTTCGCTTTGGCTAGAATAGGTTACTAAAATGTAGGATATTTGGCCCTTCCTGTTCAAGTTGTAATACACAAGGACTTTATACCCCAACAAACTTAGGTTATTAATGAGAATTTTAATGTTTTTGATTCTAAAATCTTTTTTAATGCGTGTCAATGTAGATTTTCCGTAAATTTGTTTAATTAAAAAAGTTCTGGTTACATAGACATCTGATTTCGATTTTAGTGCTAAATACAGTATTCCACAATCTATGGCCTTCACACTAATATCGTGGATACAATTGCTAATTACCGAACATAAAGAAACAAATTTTTTGTCTTGACTGCTTTAGGATTTATGCATGTTGTTGAACTATCTTATCTGAATTTACTCTTTAAAGAAGAGGAATTACCCTGTTAATTGGACGGTTATGTAAACTATTTATATAAGTCAAAAAAACAATAACGAATCGCTACAGATCGGAAACTAAAAACGTTTTTGTTTTGTTTTTTTCATTCGATACTTCATTTGTATTTGTATACGATATTATATGTAAATATAATTTTAGTTTTTTTCTTTCTTATTGTGATTGAAGCTTTATTTGTTGTCTTGTTTACTAAATTGAAAAATCTCATGCTGTTAGACTCCTCATTTAATGTACAAAAATAAACTAACTTCTGTGGATTATAAAACTGTTTAAAAGTCTGAAAAAAATGAATAAATAACATCTCGATAGTTTTACTTTATTAAATATTTATGATACATATTAACTCTACTTTGTTGATTGTAACAGCCATCAATTTCTCCCTGACTGGGAAACAAATAGATCTTGGATATGTTTATATACAATCTAATATTTTTCCCCAATTTACATTTTAGAATTAAAATGATCAAATTACTTAAATTATTAATTTATGATGATTCGAAATAAATAAAATTAAAAGAAACTTGGGTTTCAAACGTGGCTATTTTCATTCTAACCAATATATGGTAGCTCCTAAACGGTTGGTACTAGTGACAAGTGATATATAGCAACAATTATTTTCCATTATTTTTTTTACACTTATAAGCTCCATAACCACTAAAATCCCCTAGTATCTCAACTTATCTACTCCATTCCCGATAATCCTCCGAGGAATCTGAAGAGAAGATGGCCTCAAGACCAAGTGTAGAATTTTGATTGAGGTGCTACTGATGAGTAGTTCTTTTCAAGTTTTGGCATAATATTGTAATCGTTATCAACACATTTACTTGATGTATATATTTTTTGCAGTTGTAAATTTCAATAAATTGATACAAAAAAAAAATTATTATTTTGAAACTGTCGGCAAATTTTCGATGCGAGCAATTTCTAGGGTGGAAAACGTTACAAAAAAAAAAAAGATAAATAAATAAAACAGAATAAATAAATAAAGAAAAAAAAAAACAAAAACTATAAACCCCCAGCCAAAAGACATATCTATGTCAAAATTTATATTACTAATTAAAATCTGTATGTCGGTTAAACATATCTAATTAATATTTAATTAAAATCTGTAAAACTTAATAATATATATATATATATATATATATATATATATATATATATATATATATATATAATATATATATATATATATATATATATATATATATATATATATATATTATATATATATATATATATATATATATATATATATATATATATATATATATATATATGGATAAATTTCTTGACTGTTACCATTAAATGTTTAGTAAGGTTCTTGAGGTTCAGTCATAAAATAAAAAATCAACTATTTTGGCGACGTTTTGAGACTATATTGTTCTCATAATCATGCCCTACAGAGAAAAAACAGGTTACAATAAATTATATATATAAGTTATTTCAAAACATAAAGTTAGCTACAGTACAGGTAGGTATATAACAACATGTGTAGGGTAATAAAAAAATATATATAATTACAGAATATTGAGGAGTATGAAGCTACTTACAATGTTACTAGTGGCTATGAATAGACTAACAATTCTAGTACACAACTAACCTAGGGAGTGAGTTTAAACAGACAGTTAACAAGGGTTAGTGGGGAAAACCCTATTTCTTAAAAATTAAGTTAAAAGGACTGTGTGGGTATTCCCAAAGATGCAGGTACAAAAATATTTCAGTGTAATAATAAATTTAATAAATTTTCAAATAGACTAAAGTTTACTATGGAATTGGAATACGATAATAAAATACCGTTTTTAGACTTACTTTTAATTCGAAACCCTAATGGAATAATAGATGCAGAATGGTGGAAAAAACCAATACATTCCGGAAGATATTTACATTATACTAGTCAATGCCCCAAAAGTTATAAAATAAACACCGCAAAAAATTTAATAAATCGTGCAATAAATGTATCTACAGAAAAATATAAACAAACCGCGGAAAATAAAGTAGTAGACCTTCTTTTAATAAATGGATATCCACATAGACTCATTTGTAACCTACTCAAACAAACAAATACTCAACAGAAACAACAAGAAAATATGAATAAAAGATATTACAACATCCCATATATACAAACACTATCAGAAAGGCTCAGGAAAACACTCACAAATAACCATAAAACTGACTACACGGTCACATTCAAAAATACCTCCACCATTAATAAATTATTCACCAAAACCAAAGAAACGGATAAGTAAGAGTTACAGTCTAATATTGTTTATGAAATTCCGTGTGAAGATAGTTGTGGCAAGTCTTATTTTGGTACATCGGAATAATATCTTAAAGGACGAGTGTACCAACATAAATACTGTTGCACGTCTATAAATAAAAACCCGAACAAACCTGACCAAACAGCTCTCACCACACATTACAGGCAAACAAAACATACTTTTAAATTTGATTTCCCCAAAATTATTCACCATGAAGAAAAATAATTTTTTAAAGAAATGATAACCATAGAAAAATTTAAAAACCACGCAATAAACAAAAAATCAGACGTTTTAAATCTTAACACCTGTTATTCCAACTTAATATATTCAGACCAATAATATACATTTACATTTATATACATCATACAAACCATTCTTCCATTTATTAGTATATTACACTGAAATATTTTTGTACCTGCATCTTTGGGAATACCCACACAGTCCTTTAACTTAATTTTTAAGAAATAGGGTTTTCCCCACTAACCCTTGTTAACTGTCTGTTTAAACTCACTCCCCTAGGTTAGTTGTGTACTAGAATTGTTAGTCTATCCATATCCACCAGTAACATTGTAAGTAACTTCATACTCCTCTATATTCTGTAATTATATATATTTTTATTACCCTACACATGTTGTTATATAGCTACCTGTACTGTAGCTAACTTTATGTTTTGAAATAACTTGTATAACTTATATAATTTTATTGTAACCTGTTTTTTCACTGTAGGGAATGATTATGAGAACAATATAGTCTTGAAACGTTGCAAAAATAGTTGATTTTTTATTTTATGACTGAACCTCAAGAACCTTACTAAACATATATATATGTATATATGTATATATTGTTAATTATATATTTTTTTAAATTAATCTGTTTTGTATAAAATGATTAATTAAAATTATTTAAAGTTCTATGAATTAAATTGAAGTAGGCGGCATTAGTTCACATTACTAAAAAACCCAATTCAACGCAGGTGATTAAACAGACAGCAATGACCGAGAGAAGGGCAGACTTAATAGACTATCATTAAGTCTAACTCTAACTTAGAGTTCTCTGCTCTTTTTTTTCCTCTTTTAAAGCAATTTCTCTGCTTACAAATAGCATTTTTTTTTTTCTCTTTACAGAAATAGATAGCTCGAGTTCGCTTTGTTCTAATTGCATGTTATACTTAACAAGGAGGACTTTGTTAATGTTTTAGCCAGTGCTTCCTTTCATTAGACCGTTTAAAACTTTTGCTTCATAAATGAAAATTTAAAAAGGGAAATATAAATTTATTCATATAATTATTCCTAGTAAAAATTAGTCTTTATACCAAACTAACTTTTAAAACAGTCCCAAACTTTAAATATCTGGGTGAAATTCTCGAACCTTCGGGACGAGAAAATATCACAAGAAAGCAGACAACTGAAGCTAAAGGAAGCCTATGGAAGAACTTTTGACATCTACAATAAAAAGTGCTTATCTATTCAAGCAAAGATCAGACACTACAACAAAATCAAACCAGCAGCCTTACCCTACCAGAAATCCTGGTAATCAATAGAAAAAAAAGCCCTGAAAATATCAAAAAAGCAGAACGAAAAATAATTTGGAAAATTATTGGTCCATTGAAGATTTAAGATGACTACAGACTCCAACATAACAAACCATAGAGAAGCTTTCAAACACAGACCCGAACACAGACTGACCCATCAGATTCTGAATGCAACAATGAACCTTAAAACATGCATGGATCACCCAAATGAAGACATTTGGAAAATGCAAACTAAACAAACCCAGAAGAAGCTCTAGACAGAAATGTTTTCGGAAAGATGAACGCGTGGGAAGTACAACCGGGGAACGGAATCAAGAAGACAGGAAGAACTTGGTCGGAAGATAGGAAGAAAGAACATAGAGAGAAGATGAGGATCATTTGGGCTAGTCGTAAGGAGAGAAGAACCACAAGAGCTTCACGTGATCTATCTTAGGTCAAAATTGTGGCTAATAATAACAATAATAAATTAACTTTTAAGTTACAATAAAAGTTTTAGTCTTTTTCTTCCAGCAGCAACCCTGTTGACATTCAGTTTTCTTTTAAAATAATATAATTTTAATAATATAACAATAAGAGGATGGTTTGAGTGGTTCAGAACCCCTGCCGCTGCCAGAATCCTTCCATTTTAAATCCATTGGTTCACACAGATTTCAGCAAGGACTTGTGTATGCGAAGTTACGTACTATTGTAAAATAAAAGGACCTGTCTATATAATCGGCTGAATTTCATTTTTCAAAAATATTTTAAAATTAAAAATGTCGTTTTTGCTCCTTTACTTCTTTTTTTTTTTCAAGTAAAGTAAAATTTGTTCCTAAAAAAAGTTGTGCTAACCTTAGATATAGATCATACTCAAGGTTTGCCCGGTTGTTACCTGGATGAGTACTGGACTAAAAGCTTAAAGTTCTTTAGGAAATTTCAGGAGATAAACTAAGTTTAGTGGGAACAGGAACTTTGTAATATCTCCTCCTTTAGAGTGGTGGGGGGGGGGGTCTAGTTAGTAGGACCCTCTTCAAGTCAACATTTTAATTATTAACAAGGTTAGTACAATTTACAGCTTGAGATGATTTTAAAATAACTCTCTGGCAAAGCTCCTATAAATTAAGTTTATAATGAAATCGTATTGAACTTATTCTTCTATTATTCTTAAAATCTTTTATTTTATTATTTTTTTAAATATTGTTTTATTTGTATTTAGTATTTTTATGATAACTATTTATTGAAATTTATAACTGTATACAATATAAATAAAATACAAGTAAATTTGATGATGATTCAAGAAATGACATGCCAATTCTTGATAGCAACTACTCATTGGTAGCATTTAAAAATGTTCTATATAATAAAGTACAATATTAGAAGGTCCCGAGGCCATCTTCTTTTAAGGCGCCTCGAAGGGCTATCTGGAATAGAGTGGGGAGCGATTTGTGATATTAATGGATTTGAATGATTATGGAGTTTGCTACCAAAGGGTAGGTATATGGTTTTGGCCTTAGTCAGAGACATAAGGAATATTAAGATCTTTGTGGATAGGTTTGTGACAAAGTAAGGAGCATTTAGGGTTTTTTTTACAGGATTTTGGATTATAATGATACGAGATGAATCGGATGGTTTAGTGAAGCTACAGAGCTCAACTTCGTAGTCCAAATATATCTAATTACTGTTATATAAATGAGTCTTTTGTAACTAATCAGAAGGTTTGAAAGTTTGGCAAGTAAATGTCGAAGGAGTCGAAAAAGACGTGCAGTTTCTTGTCGTTTTAGTTTTGTATGTGGATTCCAAGTAAGAAGTTTTTTTCAGATAGAGTCCTGGTCAGCGGATCTATTCAACAGTGATTAGTGGAATATCATTAAAGGATACTGTTGGACAGAAAGTCATAGGTTTGCTACGAAGGGCAAAAGTTATTTGGTGAGAATTGATTGGATTTATTTTGATTCTCCATTTTTGACACTAATCATGAAGTTTAAGGATATGGGATTGAAGTGTTAGGGGGCAATGAATTTAGAACTATAGTTAAAATCATAAAACTATTAAAGAATTGCTGTTAGGATTGATCCTTCTATACCATCATGCGTACCTCAAGTAAGAATTGCTGTATCCATACAACAATGTTCCGATTTTTGATAACGGTAGTGTTACCAAAAAATCTTTTTTCGATCCTTGGTACGGATACCTTGGTTCATAAATAAATTATTGTTTGAGGGCAGGAAAAACTGTCCTTTGTTGTAGCTGCGTCTAATTAGGAGAGGGGTTGTCGATTCTCGAATCTCCTGCCAAGGGCTGTGAAAGGAGTAGCTTATTGCATATCTCGCAAATACTCTATTTGTTAATTGAAAACCTATAAGCTTTTTTCTTTCTTTTTTTATGCACCTTAATTTTTGGTGTTGTTATGCTTTATATTTTAATTTTTCTCTTTGTACGTTAAACTAAGTTACATTTTAAGGAATTTATAAGTGATAAAATAATTTATTTCATTTATTTATTATTAGATGATGGGCGTTCATCTTTTCTTTGAGCCGGCCTAACCTAACAACTTAAACTAAAATTAAAAACTTAAATTTATTCACGCATGGTTACATATTTCTGCCAACGTTGGGGAACTGGACTTTTTATAATTTTATTGAACAAGTTATTCCCAGTCAGTGGTAATTTTGATAGAAAATTTAAATGTTTTAAGTTTATAATTTATTTTATAATCAGTAATTGAAGCTCTTCATTTATTAATTTTGATATTTTCTTTTCGAATGCCGTTCCCTTTACTATTTTTCTAATAATATCATTGGAATGATTCCAACCGTTTTGTCATTGTCTTTGACTGATGGAGGAACATCGGTGCTCCTGCAATTTTAAGACCTTATTAAGAAGCACAACTTATCCATTAATCGAGACCACAAAAAACTTAGGAATAATATAAGATAAATAAAGTTCAATAACTGACGTAATACATAGTAATACGTAGTCTATTTTGTAGCAAAATAATTCTTATTTGGTATGCCAGAATAATATACATAAGTAATATTATTACATATATAAATAAAAAATATCAACAATTTTCTTTTGTTTGTGTATCGATATTATATCTGCCGCCGCTCGATCTCTCCATTTTGGTAAAAGGATCAAATCGGACAATGTTGCATTATATCTGCCGTAGACCGTCTTCCCCATCCTCCAGTCGTCCTGTATGTTTTGTTTGGAAATCGAATGTTATTAAAAAAAAATAATAATAATAGTATTTAATAAAATAAAACATAGAAGGTTCGGTTAACGGAGTCCCGAAAGTAATAAAAATGATATAATAACATGAACTAAAGATTCAAACTTGGATTTAATATTTGTTTTTAATTAAGAAATGATACAATATTTAATTAAACCTTAAAAAAATAATACTTTTAATGGTAGAAAGGGTTATGAAATAGTGTATTTCGAAATTCAGAGCAATTTTTCACACCCTGCAGTGCTAATTTTCTCCCGCAATTATAATGGAAAATTCAGGAGCGGAACGGCGGGTAGGAAGGAAACGAATTTAAAATTGTGTTGCCCCATCCATTAGGGGCGGCCTAAGTCCACTGTTTATAAAGGACCTCCTGAATAAAGGTAAACTGTTCCCGACCGGAAATCCCCCAAAGACGATAATTGTTCTTTCCCCCGCAGTGGGGACCAATCTTGAGAACCCTCTAGGAGGAGAAGAAGAAAAAAAAACTGTGAATAATTCAAGTGTGAATAAGGCAGGAGAGTCCCATCAGGCTAAGCCATAATTTAGCAGAGCAGCTTCCAGCTTTATATTTATTTCTGGCGTTTGATTTATTGCACGTCTTTATAGGGGCTTTATTTGTTCTATAGTCCGGACGATCCTCTTCACTGCTTAGAGGTGTCCAGTTTCATGTATTAACTTTGTTCACTGATGCCAAATTATGAGAATCTGTTTTTTTTTTCGGTTCAGCATACTAAACTATTACAATTACTTTGTTGCATTGTATATCATTATTATATGTATAACATGTTCATAATTTAATAATATGCATAATACGTTACCTTCATCCATTAAGAATGAAATACATTCAATAAACAATAACTGTGGCATTTTGTTGCTACATGTGGTAACTGTTCGAATATAATCTAAACGGGATGACTTATTTCATTGTGGATCCACAGAATATATTTAACATTTACTTTTTGTTAAGAATGAAGCAGTAGGGTAAGCTTTAGGTGACCTCTCTGAGAGTAGTTACCTAATTTGGAGGTTTAATAAAAAAAATTCTTTGAGGAGATCCCTCTATTGAGAAGCTCTATTTTAAAATTATTTATTGATATATTATTATATTTGTTTTTCCTTTCTTTAAGTTGATTTTATTTATTATAAATTATTATTTTGGTGTAAATTTGAATTATTGTGCTAGTGACGCAACTGAGAGAAAGGCGCTGGGAACTCTCTGAGCCCGGTTTGCCCTCCAAATTAGGGCAGGCTTGGATCGGGGTGTTCCTCGGAATGATAGTAAATAGAGTATGATTGTATTTTTGATTCTTTATTTTTTCCCCCCTTTAATTTTTGTTATTATTCTTATTTCTTTTTCTTTTTACTTATTAGTTTCAACATCTATTTGCACTTTATTTTATTTCTTGTATATTTAGAGGATGTTTATTTTAATTTTATAACTTTATTTTATATCATTGAACTTACTGTGTGAATGAATCTTTGCCATCCATATTACTCATCGTTCTAGAGTAGTGCAGCTTGTCATTATTCAATAAATAAAAACATGTTAATTTTAAGCATTCTTCCTCTTTAACCAGCTTTCAGTGACCATTTGTATTAACCCATAATATATCAACATTTCCCTTATAATATAGATGTTTATCTTATTCATTTTGTTTGTCTTAAATAGAAAATACAGCTTTCTTACCTGGTGGAAGAAAGCTTATCTTATAGGTCTTTTGTCTGCTGTTCGCATGAATAATTTTTCGATTCTGTCGGTGGAAGGTCATAATAGACACGGTTGACAAAGAAATAACGATATTCCATTATTGAAGTGTTTGGTGGAGGAAGGGGTTATGTCAATTTTTTTTAAAAAATACGATCTAATTCATTAGATGAAGGGTTTATTTATGTGCAAAAGTGTTAGATAGCAAAATCTGAATATTTCATAGCAACTAGAAAAAGAGATATGAAAAAGATAAAGAGGCTAAGTAATAAAAACACAAAACATAAATTACCGAAAATTGTGTTTTGTTACATAATCCCTTCATCCACCAAACCCTTCTACTATTAAAGTTCATTGATAATACATGTAGTATCTGTATGTTTGTATAATAAATGGCTTAGAGCATGTTGATATTTATTAATATAGCCTTCTCATGTGGGTAAACTATATACCTATATGTTACCTTCGTAGTAAACATACAGTTTACTCATATTTTGTTTAAGACTTTAATTATCATTTAATTTATTTATCAATCTGCAATAGATGAAATGCTTAAGAAAAGTTGTAAATATAATTTATTTTCTCCTATTCCTTCAAAGCGGAGTGTATTTATGTTATTTTCACTGAGAAACTATTAGCTGACATGGTTGGGAAGTTTCCTCTTGTACTTTTCGCCCCGTGGTATTATAGGGATATATGACAGCTCCTTGGAGATCGAGAAGGCCGCCAAGTTGTGGGGCTCTGGTCCCTTGTGCCCCGTTGACCCCCCCCCCCCCCCCAGGAGGAAGATTGTATTGGGATTTGGTGTCTTCTTCTCTCATATAGCACGCTTTATAGGGGTCTTCTTCCACTACTTACCGTAATCTCCTTTCTTAGTGAACTGCTAGGCATAGTTAGTATTTCTTCAAAGTGGTTAAATTAGCCATATTACCTTGTATTGTTTAGATTGTATATAATAGTAAAGATTTTTCAACTACAGAATAATTCTTTAATGTATTTTATTTATTTATCACCCAAAAGGATACTGTTTTACAAGTCTGCCAGGACCTGAAGTTTTTTTGCGGCCGAACGACATCCTTGGCCACTACCCTTCCCCATTTAGAATTATTATTTTATATGTTATTTTTAATATTCCTGGATTTAACATTTTATTAGAGTTATTACGTATATTATTGGTTCTACTCGAAAAGTTTAAAATTATCGATTTAAAGCTTGTTTTTGGTGTGGTCACAAACCACATTCTGGTTTTTGGACGCCGAGTCTACAGTACCACAAGAATTCCACAAACAATATAAATAATATTCTTGTCAGGCCCTGTAATTTTACAGTAAAACAAGTTTCCTGTGCCAATGATTTCACATCATATTATGACATTTAATATTCAAAACCTATATCATTATAATTTTTGTTGCATGTTACTTTTTTTTTTTTTAAATACAATATAGTTCATTGGATGAAGAATTTATGTGCAGGTGTGTTAGGTAGCAAAACCTGAAAAAGAGTTACAAAGAGGAAGAAGGGGCTAAGTAACATTACCCAGCTAAAGGAAAATGTAAAAGAAAACAAAACTTAAATTACTCAAAAGTATGTGTTGTTACATAACCCTTTCATTAATATTTTAACATATTGCTTTACCGTTTCTTAAAGTTAAATTTTTAATCGTAAATTTATGTTTTTTATTTTTATATATTTATAATTGCTTATTAATAAACGAGAAGCTATATAACTTAGAAGTTTTCGTATTTACAAATGCACTTATCAAGATTTTTCTATTTCGCTTGTGATGTTGATACCTGTGTTCTTTTATACCGTTGATTGAACTTTATATTTTTGGAGGCAAATATCTTCTTAAAAATAAATAACTCAATCAATTATTAGGTTTTTTTTTTATTGAAGTACTACTTTTTTGAAAATTCGGAAACATTTTCTTCATGTTTTCCATTTCATTTATTCTGGAATTGAGCGGAATGAAGACCGCTTCTATAATACGTTGGTTTGCTCTCCTTGACTTTCACAACCGGAGATAAAGACTCTTCCGACTTGAGAAGCTCCCCGGAGAAGATTTTCATCAGAAGTCGATCGTTCTGCTCCATCAGCTGTTAATTCATGCGCGAATTTTTTTTTCCTACTGGATTCCACTTTCTAAATTTTTTGTCGAAACTGAAAGCTTCTAAATGTTCGTATTCCGGTGCTGGTTTGTTTGAATAGAACAGCTGATTTCTCAAAATTTCTACTTAGTGTTTGTTTAGCGGAAGGCAAAGAAAACAATCGGGATCATGAATTGTTTGCCACTCTTATTGATTTTTTTTTTTTTTTTTTTTTTTTTGAAGACCTGTTTCAATTGTTAAACATTCATCATCAGTTTTGACAAAAATTTTCTTTTTCTTTTTACTTATTAGTTTCAACATCTATTTGCACTTTATTTTATTTCTTGTATATTTAGAGGATGTTTATTTTAATTTTATAACTTTATTTTATATCATTGAACTTACTGTGTGAATGAATCTTTGCCATCCATATTACTCATCGTTCTAGAGTAGTGCAGCTTGTCATTATTCAATAAATAAAAACATGTTAATTTTAAGCATTCTTCCTCTTTAACCAGCTTTCAGTGACCTTTTGTATTAACCCATAATATATCAACATTTCCCTTATAATATAGATGTTTATCTCATTCATTTTGTTTGTCTTAAATAGAAAATACAGCTTTCTTACCTGGTGGAAGAAAGCTTATCTTATAGGTCTGTTGTCTGCTGTTCGCATGAATAATTTTTCGATTCTGTCGGTGGAAGGTCATAATAGACACGGTTGACAAAGAAATAACGATATTCCATTATTGAAGTGTTTGGTGGAGGAAGGGGTTATGTCAATTTTTTTTTAAAAATACGATCTAATTCATTAGATGAAGGGTTTATTTATGTGCAAAAGTGTTAGATAGCAAAATCTGAATATTTCATAGCAACTAGAAAAAGAGATGTGAAAAAGATAAAGAGGCTAAGTAATAAAAACACAAAACATAAATTACCGATAATTGTGTTTTGTTACATAATCCCTTCAAACCCATCTACTATTAAAGTTCATTGATAATACATGTAGTATCTGTATGTTTGTATAATAAATGGCTTAGAGCATGTTGATATTTATTAATATAGCCTTCTCATGTGGGTAAACTATATACCTATATGTTACCTTCGTAGTAAACATACAGTTTACTCATATTTTGTTTAAGACTTTAATTATCATTTAATTTATTTATCAATCTGCAATAGATGAAATGCTTAAGAAAAGTTGTAAATATAATTTATTTTCTCCTATTCCTTCAAAGCGGAGTGTATTTATGTTATTTTCACTGAGAAACTATTAGCTGACATGGTTGGGAAGTTTCCTCTTGTACTTTTCGCCCCGTGGTATTATAGGGATATATGACAGCTCCTTGGAGATCGAGAAGGCCGCCAAGTTGTGGGGCTCTGGTCCCTTGTGCCCCGTTGACCCCCCCCCCCCCCCAGGAGGAAGATTGTATTGGGATTTGGTGTCTTCTTCTCTCATATAGCACGCTTTATAGGGTCTTCTTCCACTACTTACCGTAATCTCCTTTCTTAGTGAACTGCTAGGCATAGTTAGTATTTCTTCAAAGTGGTTAAATTAGCCATATTACCTTGTATTGTTTAGATTGTATATAATAGTAAAGATTTTTCAACTACAGAATAATTCTTTAATGTATTAATGCAATTTTCAAAAAAGTAGTACTTCAATAAAAAAAAAAACCTAATAATTGATTGAGTTATTTATTTTTAAGAAGATATTTGCCTCCAAAAATATAAAGTTCAATCAACGGTATAAAAGAACACAGGTATCAACATCACAAGCGAAATAGAAAAATCTTGATAAGTGCATTTGTAAATACGAAAACTTCTAAGTTATATAGCTTCTCGTTTATTAATAAGCAATTATAAATATATAAAAATAAAAAACATAAATTTACGATTAAAAATTTAACTTTAAGAAACGGTAAAGCAATATGTTAAAATATTAATGAAAGGGTTATGTAACAACACATACTTTTGAGTAATTTAAGTTTTGTTTTCTTTTACATTTTCCTGTTAATTCATGCGCGAATTTTTTTTTCCTACTGGATTCCACTTTCTAAATTTTTTGTCGAAACTGAAAGCTTCTAAATGTTCGTATTCCGGTGCTGGTTTGTTTGAATAGAACAGCTGATTTCTCAAAATTTCTACTTAGTGTTTGTTTAGCGGAAGGCAAAGAAAACAATCGGGATCATGAATTGTTTGCCACTCTTATTTTTTTTTTTTTTTTTTTTTTTTTTTTTTTTTTTTTTTTTTTTTTTTTTTTTGAAGACCTGTTTCAATTGTTAAACATTCATCATCAGTTTTGACAAAAATTTCAAAACTTGTACACTTTGCTACGAAGATTATATATATTAATTTTTAAATATTCAAATTAAGAAATCAAACATGTTAATATTCATCTAAGGAGGCAAAATGATTGTGACTTCGGTATCCTATCGTCTTCTATTCTTCTTATTTGTTCAAACTATTTCAATCTCAGAAGTAGCTGGCCGTGCTATTAAGGTATTTGTATTTGTTGTACAGGTCCTTTTTTTTTTTTCCTTCTCTGTCATATTCCATGTTGGCGTACTGATCCTAGAATATTTCTAAGTAGTCTTCTCTTGGATTGGATTTGAATAAATAGAAGTAATAAAATCGTTCAAAACCAAAACAGATTTTTGTTTAAATTGCCAGTTTAAATTTATATTTCCTATAGTTCAATTTTATCTTTATTATCAGAAGGAACAAAGAAACCGACCAGTCATAGGGAAAACCTACGGGACTTCCCATCTACCTGACTAATAAATGTAGGGATCAAAATGTTGTTACCTAACTACCCAAATCCTACTTATGTCTCTTTACACGTAGCCTACTCTATGTGTCTATGATCCTGATTTGTTTTAGAAGGTGAGCAACATGTTTGATTTCTTTTCTTACTTATTAAAAATTTTATATACATAATATCTTCAACAAGGTGTTGATGTTTTGAATGTTTTTTTTTTGTTTGTTTTTTTGAACTGTTGATTGTCAAACATTCGAAACTAGTCTTGAAATGAAAGAAAAACAATAGAATTGGCAAATAATTCATTAATATTTATTTTATTGAATCTTCTATACCATCATTCGTATCTCAATTGAAAGAGAAAACTTTAGTTCTTCGCTTTAGTATGAAGTATTGATACTGCTGCCCCAGACAATGTCATGACTTTTTTTCTGTACCTTAAGCAGCTTTCGAGTCAGGGTTCACGTTCTCGTGAGGCATCCGATATCGGTAATTTAAGTCCATGACCGCCCGAGGACGCCATACACCGTGCTCTTCCCGAATTGTCATCTATTTTAGGACAGTCACAAAACCAAGAACCTGCAAGCTCCTAAAAAAATTTACTTTAAATGATTTAAAACATACAATTAAATATGTTTCTCAAATTATAATTATGACTTCTAGAATATCTCGCGTACAATTCCCCGAGGTAATTAGACAGAGGTCTACTAACTTCGGGCTGGGAAAAGTGTTTGGAATCCGTTTGGGAACAATCCGAGCTCCCTCAAAGGAAACATCTCTTGAAGCCGGAGCCGCTTCTCCAGCAGAATTATAACAATCTCTTCTCCAGAATCCAGGACTTCCTTTCAAAGCTGGAATTGATTCAACATTTTAATTGTGGTGTATATTGTTCACAGTATATGCTAACGGCTTCAGATTTAAATATTACGATTGAGTTTACTTTTAGTTGCATTTTCTGTATATTCATATTTTCACAATTGTAATTTTTAGTCTACATATTCTTACTTTCTTATGACAGTCATTGTTCGTCTTATCTCTTTAATGGTTCGGTCGGTAATTTGATCTATTGTCATTTCTCACACCTCTTCATCTTCCTCATCCTTTCGTTATGTTTGTTGCTTTGCGATCTTCTCTCTTGCCTTTCCTATACCAACATTTTTTATAACTGTTTATTTCCTAGCCAAGCTACCCTACGACGAAGCTTTTCACATCACTTAGGCTTCACTGAATCTTCAACATTGACTATAAAAATTGGTAGATTGATATGTATTATTATATAATGAGATTAAGTATAGTATAAGGAAAATAAGCAATGATATCTCCTAACATTAATTTTATTGTTCAAAAATTATGTTTATAATAATACGTGCGATGTTTCATGGCTTTTGCCATATTTGCAAGCCCTTGAATTTACTTCATAGTCAATGAAAATATTTTTTTTTTCAACTAAAAGGTTCGTCAATCATTATTATCATTATCGTATTTCTTATTTAATATAATATTTGAAGTGCTATCAAAAGACATTGTAATGTGATGTTTCTTATTCCTAATCCACATTGAAATGGGAGATTGGTTTAAAAATTGGAAAAATCAACAAAAACAGATTAATTTTATATTGACATCGTTTCCAAAGAAACTGCCTAGTATATAAAAATTTAACATAAGGAAGACTTGAGGCCCAATTGTGAAACTAGAGCATCTAAACTCCAAGTAACGACTAATATCTTTTAACAAACGATCAGCTTTGAAAAGTCAGCAGACCTTTAGCACTTGCACATATCAAAACCGTGCGGAATGTACTGCTATAATTTAACCCAGGGAAATGAAAAAAAAAAAAATTGTATTTTTTTAATCCACATTTTCAGTTTTTTTCTTTGGAGATCTCTTAGCTAGTTTCTCTTCAGTCTTTTCTGAGTCGATTAAGGCCTTTTACATTGTTGCTATACTCTGCAAAAATTAGTAGTCTATGAAATTTGTTATAAAATCGTCTGCCTAATATGTGGATATGATCCAATACAGTGGGGTTTATGTATTCAAAATGTTTTTTTACTGACGTGAAAGTATTATAAATGTTTATAGTTTTGATTGAAAAGTTATAATTTTTATAGAACCGAAAATTCGTGACATGTCTGTAAAAGGTTTTAATAACAAAGTATTGTATTGAATTTGTCTGATTTTTAAAGTCCATCGTTCAAGTAATTGTTGTTTTACTTCATCATTGATATGTACCTTAATTTCTGGTTCTTATTTTTTCATTATTATTTCCATATGTAACTTCTACTTATTTTCATCTGCTGGAATTATCTTTAATTTATTTTCAAAATAGGTTTTTAAAAAAAAAAAAAAAAAAAAAAAAAAAAAAACATGCATCTGTCATTTTGGATTTTTTGTGTTTCAAATCATTTTACTTGAAAGCATACATAATAATAACGACTCCTATTAAATCTAGAAGTTAATTAGTTCTAACACTAGACCTGATTTACGTCTCGGTCTACATCTGAACCATCAACCTCTGTATTCAGCTGTAATTAAGAATTCGTTATCCAGCCTAACGACTTAATTCTCCCTTTTTAGGAATTGTAATGCTAACACCAGTTATATTTAACTGTTCCTAGTCACGCGATTCTTCATTACCCCCTGAGTTCTTCAGTCGAATCTTCATTCTTCAGGCCAAATATTCTCAGCTATATTAAATATTTTAGAAGTTTAGAAGTCCCTAGATGTAATTGGCATCTGAAAAGATAATCAAAATTATTATATAAGAATATTAAGTATTATATAAGGAAAAAAAAGCAATAACGATCAAAATAACTGATTTCTTCATTAATAAAAATAACGAAAATAAAATAGAATACTTAAGCAACAGTAAAGAAATGACAGATAATATAAATAATGCATTATCATCAAAAGCCCATAGATCTAATCAAAACATTTCTCAAAAAATTACATACATACCTGGACTAACAAATGGAATATTTATTAAACTCAAAAAAATTGACTTTAACATGAGAACAGCCCCATTAAATAAAAACAAAATAATTAAAATTTAAAAAAAAATAACGGAATATACTCAATGCAAAAAAGCAACTTGATTTACAAAATTGATTGTAAAAAACATGTAACAATGTATATATATATATATATATATATATATATATATATATATATATATATATATATATATATATATATATATATATATATATATATATATATGTTCATATATATATATATATATTGGCAAAACAAAATAAAAAGTGGAAAATATTATCAAATAACGTAATGCTTATATAAAAAATGTTAAAAACATAAGTAAAACAGCATTGACACAACATGTCATAAATAACAATCAGCCATTTAATTTTTAAGAAACTAATAATTTTTAACTAGTAGTATTTTACTATAGTAACTATGAAAACAATAATAAAAGAAGAAAAATTTTAGAGTCAATTTTCATCACAAAAATTATACACAAAGCAGCAAGTTTTAAAATAGATATTACAAAAAACAAACTAACCATATATTTAAAAAAATATATAGTAGAGAGGGAGAGAATTTAAAAAATAAAAAATAAACATAGTATGATCCTAACCAACCTTCGTACCCAACTATAAAACTAGCCTCGCCACGGCTTCACCCGGTCTCATAATTTTATTATTTTCAAACCTTTCTTAAACTATGAAGACTATTTAGTTCAAGTTTGGTACAGGTTTGTTCAGTAGTTTTCGCGGTTAGTGATCGCAAACGAAACATGGCTTCTCCTTTTATATAATAGTATATATATACAAATAAATAAATCAGTTTCAATGTGGATAAGCAATAAGTAACATCACATTATAATGTCCTTTAACAGCACTTCAAATATTATATTGACAATGAATTAAACTTAAGGGCTTGAAAATATGGCAAAGCCATGAAACGTCACCTATATGATTATAAATATAATGTTTGAATAATAAAATTAATGTTGTAAGATATTGCTTATTTTACTAATTTAAAGAAGAATAACAGTTCTGTAATTTCTTTTTTCATTATTTCTAATATAAGTTTTGACAATTAGGAAAAGTACAGCAGGGAGTAATGGAAATTGAACTTTAGGGATAGACTATTAGGCTTTCACAATATTTTTTTATTACAAAGTACTTAAAATTGTGGAAGCTAACTGTAATAGCTGGAATAGTGCCTAGCCCAGACTGGGCGTTGATCCCGCCACCGGCGGACTCGGAGTTATGATCTCCGTCAGGTTGTAGACCGTGTTGCCGTTGACTTGTACGACTTCCTGGATGGCTCCGACCCCCGAAGAGTTGCCGATGGCCGAGAGGAGGGGGCCGACGAAATTGGTCCCTGTCACGGAAGGGCTCAGGTTGACCACGTCGAAGATGGAGAGGCAGGAAGTTCCGTTCCTTATGTCAGGGAGGCAGAGGATGCTCGGGTAGTAGCAGCACATGTTGCTGTTGCTACACTGAAAAATAAATATAAAAATTATATTAAATCCTGCTAGTCATATTAGTTTTATTAATCATTATCTCCAACTTGCCGTAGAATGCGTTAGCAACCGTGGAATATTCTTCCGCCATCTTAAAATCGTTAAATATTCTAATATTTCAAAATAGTATCCTTAAGGACGACAGCTAAAAGAACAACATTGGCGGAATATCCTTCGAATAGCTTAAATACAGGACGAAAACAAATATATATATATATGGCCCAAAGATGTCCTTTCGCCATCTTAAAACAGTATTCTTAAGAACGAAAACTTATAAAATCGTTACATCTTGAAAAAATATGTAGTATCTTAAGAACGAAAACTAATTTTAAGTGGGGAAGGTCAGCGGCCAAGGATGTCCTTCGGCTTTCAAATATCTTCAGATTCTGGCAGATCTGAAAAATATATTATAATAAACAGTCATACTGAGACCAAAATAGCCAAGTAATTATCTGTTTAAATAAATTGATATTTGTATTGTTTGCATTTCTCAGGAAATCTGATTCCAAAACCCACCCAATACTCTAGTAATCAGCAGCGTTTTTAAAATATGACATTCAATTCTAATCTCTTAGAGAACTCGATATAGTTCTATTTAAATTTCTATTAGAAACTAATTTTGTAAAATAGGATAATGCTAAAACACGTTTAATTATTTTTTAAAAGGAAAAAAAAATGAGGAAAAACTGTACTTCTCTGGTCTTACAACACTTTAAAAGATAATCGTCTAACAAAGGAATACTATCAAGAGTTAGTTTAGTTTTGACTTAAATAGGCCATATAAATCAGGTAATCGCCTAAATAAGTTTTCCAACTTACGTTTATGATATGATAAGTGACCTAACGTAATAGAGACTTAGAATTCCAAAGCGTATTTTCTTTAAATATGAATTATTTGTGTTATTTTAATTATATTAGATAAACTATATTTGCAATTAAATTAAATTATGTATAAATAATATAATAAAATAACAGATAGAGCATTAGAAGTTGATGATGATGATGATATTGCTAGTAACGTTCTATTTAACAGAGACGCAGTCCTATAGCAATGTGTAGAGCCAAATAACGAAATAAATATATAATTATGTGGCTATAGTCTTAAGTTAAAAAGAATTTATTTGGAATTGCTATCAATAATTTTTTCAAAATCTTATGATTAATGTGATTAACAAGGTCGTTAAAAACAAAACAAAAAACTTCATATAGTTTCCGACAACTTCAACGTTTACTGAATAAACGTACTCAGATGTCTATAAAATAGGAAAGACTCATTAACATGACTTGAATCAGGTCTATATGGACATACGGAATGATTTTTGTGGCTTCACTAAAGACAATTCATCTTATATCCTATCCAATCGTTACAATCTACAATATTTGAAATAATCCTCAACGCCAATTACTATGTCACTAACAAACATCCATTATGATCTTAGTTCCCCAAATTTTGCTGGTTTGGCTCAAACCATATAACTTACTTGAATATAATACTAAACTACCCAATTCCAGTAGTCTCCCAACTTGCTTCCCATTTGATTCTGGATCCTATATCCATAGATTATATATCTTATAAAATGATAAAATTAAATAAAAGAAATTTGTTAAAAAATATTTTTGACTTAAATTTGAGTTTTATTCATATTTTATAGCCATAATCATGGTTTGTTTAGTATTTTAGTTGTTTATGAAAACTAGTAGAATTTATTAATATTCTTCCTTTTTCTTGTAACGATTTTTTACTAAATAATTAATTTTATTAATTTATGATTGATATTTTCTATTGATCTAATAGTTATCAAAATTAGGTTAGTGGCAGGTTGTTATGATAATAAAAAGTAACATAAAAAAACATTAGTGTCCTAGAAATTTTCTTAAGTGGTAATTTTATGTAGCTTTAAAGTTGATCACGTTCTATACTTCATGAGAATGAGCACAAGAACGTGACCAAAAATCATAGCATGAAAGACTTTCACAGCTATCAAGAGGCAGGAAGATCAACAAATTAGAAAGTATTTATTGATATAATTGATTCATTAGAAGTGGCTTAAAAATTTATTGCAACTCTAACCATAAAAAGATGTCTTACCGGAATACTAATTATTTGAATTGTATTACTTCATCTTCAAGGTCCTATATTTTTTTTTTTTTTTTTTTTTTTTTTTAACATTTTGAAATAATTATAAAATAACTAAACTGTCGAAAACAATTTTTTTAAAAATAAGTTTTCCTTTCACAACACCCCTATAGAGACTTTTTTTTGAAGAGGAATAATAAACTATATAAAACTAATACAACTATATAAAACACCTTATGGATTATTGATTTCGTTAAACACGTGTTGATTACATTAAAAAAATAACAATAATTTAAAAAAGCCCAAAGTGGAATAAATGTTACTAACTTCCTAAAAAATAACATTTTCTAATATTTTTAAATATAGAATACATTAAAAGACAATGAATATTTAGTTGAAAAGTTTTATTTTAAGAAACATCGAAGGTGTAAATTGATTCAATATATTGATTCTCTAAAAAACACACGTTTCAAGAGGTGTTGGAAAAATATAACCATATAAATTTTAAGAAATAGTTTTTAGTGACAATTCATTGAATAATTGTCAATACTTTATTGATTGAATACTTATATTCGACCTAGTTTTAAAAGGCTGTTAATATAAAATTAATTATAACTTGATAAGTTCTTTGGGGTTCAAACTAACCTTCCAATCCTAGCTATACTTTAAGCTAAGAAAGAAAGTTCACACGAAATATTATTCCTGGAATGTATTTAACAAGATAGTTACATTAAAAAATGTAAAATAAGTTATCTATGTATATCTTTTAAATTACGGACAGAATTGAAAGTACTTTTACACAGTTCAGTTGTTGGATTTATATGGAATTTTATGATTGATTTTCTTTGGCTAGATAGTTTTTTTTAAGATAGGGCGTCAATTACTGTCTGGTTTACCCTATGTTGTTGAATTGGCCCAAACAATCCATGACAGGATCCATACATACCCAAACCCACTAGTCTCCCAAACAACTGTTTTTTTCCCAATATTGTTAATTATTGTGAGCACATGTTCAACGTAATATTATAAGGCTCTTTCATAACTTATCATTAAGATAACTTTTTGCATCATGAACATATCATTTAGTCAGTTTTATAAATATTATACCTATAATAATGATAATTACATCGATATCATAATTCTGATTGATGCAACACTGACCGCACAAATATCAATTTATAAAAACAATAAATTAGTTCTATTAAGGCAAGTGAAAGGTATTCAAGATTAATCAGGTTTGCCTGATCTTGCGTGGAGCTGATTCTTTCGTAACGGAGTTTTGTAAACTAGATCTTAGATACTGTTCAACAATATAAATATCTTTATAATTATCTCGTTCATTTGTCAAGATATTTAAAGACAAATTTCGAAAGCCTGATATCATCTGTTAGCGCACAATTTTCGCCATACTCTCTGCCCCGGACGCCCTTATACCCCAACACCTGGTTCCCCGCAGCTGTAGAAGACGCCCGGGCAGATGTTACGATGGGAGAAGTATCCTCTAATTTGCCTAATGGTGGAGCAGTTAAGTGGATAACGTGTCCCGGGAGAGAGTTAGTGTTTAATATAGAGGAGTAGTGTCGAGTGTAGCCGCCACTATAACTCCCAGCTCTCGGTTCTAGCTCAGGACTTCGCACCTCGCTCTGAATTACCCAACTACTAAGTGATAATCCTTTCTTCACTCC
Organism: Euschistus heros; assembly: GCA_003667255.2. NCBI lineage: Eukaryota > Metazoa > Arthropoda > Insecta > Hemiptera > Pentatomidae > Euschistus > Euschistus heros. Next base: position 2,023,148 of record RCWM02000166.1, read on the forward strand.
ACGAATATAGGTATGGAATAATATTAACGTTTCCATATTTCAATTTCCGTACGACTTCTTTAACATTTCCTAGATACACGTTCAAACCTTCCAATTAATTACGAAAGACTTATTTACAAGACCGTGATTAGACCTATATGGACGTACGGAGTTGAGCTTTGAGGCTTTACTAAACAATCCAATCTCTAAACAATCTCCTATTCAATCTTTACAATCCAAAATCATTCGAAAAATCCTCAATGTGCCTTACTTTGTCACCAATAAATTTACTTATAAAGTTCTTAATGTTTCATATGTAGCTGATTTACCCCTAACCAGATTTTTCTCCTTTCACAGTAAGATCCCTAACCACTCAAATCCTCTAATTTCTCAACTTGCTTCCCACAACATTCCCAATAATCCTCCAAAGCCTGAAAAGAAGATGGCCCAGAAAGATGCTAATGTAGAATTTTTATTGAAGTGCTACTGATGAGTAGTTTTTTTTTCAAGTTTTAACATGTTATTATAACAGTTATCAACGCATTTACTTAATGTATATATTTGTACAGTTGTAAATTTCATTAAATTGATATATAAAAAAAAATCCTTATGACTTCTTTAACATTTCCTAGACAAGCATTCACACCTTCCAGTTAGGTACAAGAGACCCTTTACGTGACATTAATTAGACCTATTTGGACACGTACGTAAACGACTTAAAAGTTGAACTTTGTAAACAAAGACATACAAACAAATTCGCCCCTTAAACCCTAAGATTCACTCCAATAAAAAAATTTTTCGAAAAATCCTCCTTATTTTGTCACAAATGAACTGATCTACAATGACCTTGATATTGCTAATTCAGCTCTAACCAGATACCTTTCCTGTCACAATAAACTTAACTCTCACCCAATCCATTTGTCATCAACTTGCTTCACATTCCATTCCTGACAATCCTCCGAGCCATCTGCAAAGATCACTTCGTATCTTCTTCTATTGAAGAACTTTCATCAGAGTGCTGCTATTGGGTAGTCCCTCTACAGGTTTTTGTCATTTCATTACTCTGCATTGTAATTACCACATATTTACTAAATCTGTTTTTGTAATACCATTGTAAATTTCAATTTTTTTTTTTTTTTTTTTTTTTTTTTTTTCACGAAACGGCTTTGGAGGAGACCACGCGGATATCAATTTTTGGCTCCTCTCTTGTTTTTTCTTTCATTATTTTTGCGTGTCTTTTTTTTCTTTCTTCTGTCCACGCCACTCTCTTTTTTGAACTTCTCCTGCCCACAACAACCTTCAATTCCTTAAGTCTGTTTCTATATCTTTCTTTGTCCTGACAGTCCTGGTCCGTTATACCTAATCTTTCCGTTTCTTCTTTCATCTGTTTTATATATCCTCCTGAGCTTTTATATCTACGGATTTTCTGAAATATTTATTCATTTAGTCTTTCCGGGACCATTCTTATCATACGTCCATAGAATTTCAGTCTTCTGACCCGGATTTCCATTTCTATGTCCTTTGTATCTTTATAGATTTCCCGGTTGGGTCTAAGCCTGTATCCTTCTTGAGTCTTTTTGGGGCCATAGATCTTTCTCAGCATTCTCCGTTCAATCCTTAGTAGTTCTTCCAGACTAGGAATGCAAGTGGTTTCTGTCCCGTTTAAAATCACAGGTTTAACGATTGTGTTGTAGTGTCTTATTTTTGCTTTTGTGGACAGGGTTTTTTTGTTGTAAACGTTAGAAGTTGCAAAAGATAGTTTTAAAATTAAAATTTCTATTAATATATAAATTAAAAAAAAAAAAAAAATCATGTATACGGTCAACTGTTTACTGTTGTAAACGACCAAAACCTACTGTTTTCGACTTCAACATTTACGAAAAAAAACTTTCAAATCTTTCTATTAATTACATGGGACTCGTTTACAGGAATTTAATAAGGCGTTCATGGATATCCTAAGTCTTTAGACCTTACAATACAAAATGCTTCGAAAAATCCTCAATGCTCCTTATTATTGCACACGCCTTATCTGTAAATATCTTAATGTTCCATATGCTGCTAATTTAACTCAAAACAGATACCCATCTTTCATAATAAGCTCCAAACCCATTTAAAATTCAATAGTATCTCAACTTGCCTTCTAGCCAACCCTCCTTGGTGTCTGAAACGAAGATGACGGACGGGAGCTTCTAATATAGAAATTTTATTGAAGTGCTACCAACGGGTAATTCCGTTACAAGTAATTGACATGTCATTATGAACATTATTTTCGAATTTACTAAATGAATTTTATTTTGTTGTGTACTGTTGTAAAATTTCAATAAATAGCTAGTAAAAAAATGTTCTTGTCTTTCTTACTCTGAACAGATTTCAAAAATAGTTCAACAATTACCCTCTTCAACGGAATAATTACATTTCTAATTAAACTGCAAATAATATTTAATTAAATTTTTCCTATAGATCACATTATATTAAAATGTAATTCAGGTTGTAATACGTTTATCAAGACGCTAAAACTCAAGTTATATTATCATTAAACGATTATGATCAAGGAATTATCTAAACACAAAAGTTTAGATATTTTGATTAATTATGAAAATTAAAATAAACATTAATTTAAAATTGCCTTTAGATGGTTTTGTGATAAATAATTTTTAATTTTAATTTTTTTTTTTTTGGTAAAATAAATATTGGTATTTTTTTTCTTTTATTTACGCCTGTCACAAAATTATTACATTTCTTAAATTGGTGAATATATCTGTTAATTTAATTTAGTTGCTTAAAACATTCTTTCGTGATTTTATAAAAGAGTAAAAAGCAAAAATTATCAGTGTGTTTGTATTTTAGTTGAATACAATTTAAAAAGTATGCATTGGATACTAACATATGATTAAAAATATGATAAGATGTATTTCATTTTATTTTCTTCAATAGGTGATGCTTAATTCTTTGTTAATTTCTTTTAATTTTTTGAGGTTGCTTGGATATATATCTAGGCCTTTCTAGATACTTTTTCATAACGCTTTGACAGTTGTAAAGTGTAAATTTAAAAATTGTTTTATTATTATAAATAAATAGACTCACAGTAGCAGCATAGGCGAGACAACCAGCAGCACTGCCCCCAATGGCGGTCGGAATGCTCGGTGTGGTGGAGGTAGTGCTGGACTGGGCACTAGTGCTGTGGAGACCCACAATTGACAAAAATATTACCAAATACATTTTAAGAGAATCACAAGCTGAGACTAAACCTAGCCACTTTCACCACTCGGTCTATATAGTACAACTTTATCGCTAAGTCAATGCCGTTGCGATAGTTTGCGGCAAAAACAACGCATTACGGTTTTGAAGTATAATTAACATTTTTATTTTTCTGCTATAATTGGTTCTTAGTCACTGGGAATGATTCATTGGCTATTCAGGTTGGTTAAGCATTAATCATCAATAAATATTTATGTTATTTTTTTACAACTTTATATTTATTTTCTAAATAATAAATATTCTATGGAATTATGGAATCTTTTAAATGTCCATTTTGTTTTATGGTTTGCACAATCCTAAACCATCATTTTCTGAGTAGGTTAGTGGATTAAGACATATTTAATGTTTTTTTCTGCATTAATTCTGGGATTTCAGGCCCAGGTGGGCTGGATTGAGAAGTTTTATAAGAAAATGGAATTTATTTATTGTGTTTGATTTAAAAACTGTTATTTTTCATTTACTAAGATTTATTTTATATATACAGGGTGTGCGGAAGATCGTTGGCCAAAGAGGTATCTCAGGTAGGGAGGTTCATTTTGAACCTATTTAAGGTCACTTACCTATGTACAAGGTCATGCGATTTTTTTTTTTTTTTTTTTTTGCTGTAATTACTAATACATTGTCCATGTAAAATAAAAAAGATTTAATGCAAAAAAACAAATACAAAAAAAAACGGGTGATCGTTAAATCTTCTTAAAGGCTAATATAAAGAACTTCAAATTTAAGTTAAAAAAAAAAAAAAAAAAAAAAAAGCAAGCGAAACAGCCAAATCCGAATTATTGTTATTTAAAGTTTTTTAATTTTTTTAAAGTATTTTTTTGCAAAATACATACAAATATTTGTTTTTTTGCATCAAATCTTTTTTAGTTTTCATGGACAATGTATTAGTAATTGTATTAGTAGTTTTGGCCATTTTTGAAAAAAAAAAATCATTAAAAAACACCGTAAGACTTTGTTTATAGGTAAGTGACCTTAAATGGGTTCAAAATGAACCTTCCTTTCCAAGATACCTCTTTGGCCAACGATCTTCCAAACACACTGTATATACATATATGTTTAGTAAGATTGTTGAGGTTCAGTCAATAAATAAAAACAACTATTTTGGCGAGGTTTCGCGACTATATTGTTCTCATAATCATGCCAATGTGTATTGCCAACAACACACACACACACACACATATATTTCATTTTTTTACACAGGGGTATGAATTCTGAGAATGGCACCAAGTTTAAGATAGTTTAAGTGACAAGTTTTACATAAACATTTGAAAATTAATTAATTACAATTAAATTTAATAATTATGTATGTAGGTCAATCTATAACAAAAGGATTAATAATTCTGCGAAAAATAAACTGCTTGTAAATTAATAGGGATGTTGCCTATTTCGTGATCTCTGCATTACATTTGTGATAAGTACTATTATGAAATTAATATTTATTAGAAATTGTTAGATTTTTTTTTTTTTTTCGTTTCACCCTCTTTGGGGTACGTTGAATCCATCACTTCACTGTGTCCTTTCTTAAGTGCCCAGTACTTCTTCATTCTTTCTGATCTTCTTTTTCTTTCTTCATCTGAGATAAAGGGTTTGGTTTTTAGAGTGGATTTATTACTTCAGAAAAATTTAATTTAGGGATTTTGAAACATAAAAATATTTTTTTTTAAGTTATTAAATATTTAATTTTTTCTTTGAATATTTCTGTTAAGTATTTTACTAATGTATTTTTTTTTTCTTTTCAGGTGAGTCTTGAAATATACAGTTCCACCCCTGGTAAATATACTAGTATTAAAAACCATAAAGGAAAAGATTAGGTTAATTATGATATTGATTATATCCGACTTAGTACATAGAATATATTCAAACCTATCATCATTTATTTAGATTATCATAGCAAGAAAAACAAGGAGCTAAGGTGTGGAGGCGTGGGATATGGAGATAATGGTCGAAAATATAATATTGGACTGTCTGGGCACTATCCAACACCACATACACGGTACATAGGACGGACCTATAATATAATATAATATATATATATATATATATATATATATATATATATATATATATATATATATATATATATATATATTATATAGTTTCTTTTCATTTTTGACTAATCCAAGACTCCATAAACGTTCTGATCTCTTTATTTATTGCTATAGGATCTACTATATCACAATTATCATTCTTATAAGGACATATGGCAATAATTATGGAATTTCGCTTATATCATATTCCCCATAATAAGTCCACCCATCTCACAATATTTTATAGAATCGGCTTTCTATAAAATTATAAAATTATACAAATAGAAAATTTCGTAAGATGAAGGAAAGTTTTATATTTAATATTGAATATTCTAATGCACATCTATATTATTTAGGTTCTGAAGTAATTAATTTACTATTATTGAAAATTCAACACTTAATCAACTATTTAACTAACAAAAAACATGTATTAATCTAAGCAGCGTGAACTTAGCCTTCTCTACTGGTAGAAAAACCAAGAATAAAATTCAGATAGAAACAGATAGAAACAGTATTTATATTTAAAAATATTCCTCAAATTTATTTAAATTCGCTTATATTTTGTCTGTAGAAAAAAATGCAATAAAAACAAGAACTAATATCAAAGTAACTTCTGTGGAAACTTTTTGAGCAATAAACCTTGAATAAGATACTTTATGGTTAGCAGATTCGTAAAAACTTTTTATCGTCTAATTATCACGTCTCGTCATTTTTCAGCGAAAAAAACAAAACAGAATACATTTAAATTATTGCTCATATTACCATAAGAAATAATTATAATAAACTTACAACACAAAATTAATAAATACAAATCGTAAATTATATATTTATTATTACATATAAAATATACTCGAATCCTGAGTGTAGCTAAAACGATTCCAGTAGTTAGTGATAAGATATACTTTATTTTTTATAGCTAATTGATCCTTTATTTATTTATACTTATAGTTTATAAAGTTACAAAAATAAAGTAATTTGGGTATACTTCTATTATTCAACTATATATTTATCCATTCATATCTTTTAAACAAATCATATTGAAAACTAAATACACACGGCATGATTTTCCGAAGGTTTCATATGTCTAGTTAATTAATAATATTCACTTTTATTATTTACAAATTATACAACTAATATGTTTATATAATTACTGGAGAAGCAATGCAACTATAGCCTGTATATGTATAGCACATAAAGGAAATGACAAATTATGGTAATTCGCCCTGTTGGCTAAGTAAGGAAACCACAGGAAACCACCCAGAATTGATAAAGTCGAAGAATAGTTTTTTTTTTTTTTTCCAACAAGCCGACGAAAGAGAAAGTGCAAGCAGAGCATGTCTGTGAAGATGGATTCTAGATTGTGGTAGATGGTTCCTACCTCTAGTCGTAACTACAGACCGACTGAGGCTGCAATGACAACCGCTATTGTTACATTTCTAAATCAGTATTGAGATTAAAATTATATAAAACATAATTTTACGTTATTTCAGATTAAATTAGAAAGAATCCTATACAAAAAGATAACAAAGGCGTTCGATAAAATAAAAATAAAAAAAATGGACACTATAGTAAGAAAAAATAAGGAACTTCTAGTAAATTACGATTGAAGTATAGTTGACTGTTAAGATAAATGGATAAGATAATCAGGGATGCAGTAAAAGAGGAACACCACGCCTAAGAAGAAATACTTTAATACGTGCCGTTTCGCCCTGCCTTGCATTCGTTCTTCTCCTTACCAGTGTGGTTCGGTAGCCCTGAAGAAGACTTGCAAGTCGAAACGTTTGCACGTATTATAGTATTCCTACTTAGACGTGGTGTTTCTCTTAGACAGCATTCCTGATCATCTTCTTCTCCATCCATCTAGTAAATTAGCAAGAAACTTCAATGCAGATATCTAAAAATTATATAAATTTTATGATAGAAATTGTATATGGATATTTTTTAACCTAAAATTTCAAATACATTTTTTTCGTTTCAGACTTATGATTGCAGAAGAGGTAGAAAAACTAAGATGTATATACCATTGTAATATTTTAATTCATGCTTTATGTTTTTTATTTATTTTGTTACTGCAATCAAACACCTTCATAAGAAAGGATACACTTTAGTATCAAGGAACTAATTTTATCATAAGGTACCCAGGGTATAAAGTATGTGTGGGCCTTAGGACAGTTTCAAGACATAAAGGGTCAATCCACAGGTGATAAAACAGAAATTATTTATTTTACCTCAGACATTTATTGGATTACCACACTCAAGTTATTAGATTTTTAAGCCAACTAATTTATCAAATAAAGAAATCATAAAAATTTTGGGAACAACCAATGTACGTCTTATCAATGAATTTTTTTTTTCTCTTTCAAATTTTGATCCACACCTTTTATTGAGGTAACAATAAGTGAATTTGATGGTATTGTAATACTGCAGGCCTTGTAGGTGTGTGGGAGACTAGCACTCAACAGTACCTCCTCCTGGCATGGATTAAAGAGATTTATTTGAGCAAATCTCTCATCCAGCTTCTTTTAAGCCTTCTGAGAGTATTTCCAGGTATGCCAGTCGTGGCCATGTCATTAATGAGTATGTTGTTATGTCCATAACGTCTGTCGGGAAATTGTCTATGTATATGTTCCTTTACTGTGGGTACTTCTAAATCAGTGTGAAGTGTGTGGTGTGAAATGTACCAAGGTGATTTCGTGATTAGTCTGAGTATTTTTGATTGGGACATTTGTATTTTTTTAAGGTGCGTATTTTGTTTGCAATCCCTATTTAATTCTATATAATTCTCTTTAATTATCTTACTCCATATTTAAAATTTCAATTACAATTCTCTTGTATTGATTGAGTTGTTTCTAGAAAAAAAAACTGTTTTCATCAGTACTTCGATTCTGTTACTCACTAAAACCAACCTTCCTGGAGAATTGTATTGTCTACACAGAAATACGTTTCTGCATATACATGTTTGTTGTTAGACATATGCTACGCATTATAAAACGGTAGAGGGGCCCGGGGCTGAAAGAGAATGGAGTTTTGTAATGGTAATGGAGTTGTGGATGTATAATTAAAACTTCTAGTGGAGGTGTTAATCAAAAGTTATCCCACTCCCTGGAACCAGGATCCTCCGGCTGTCAGGGCAGGGCTTCCGATTATACCGTCTTCTGTCCGGGTCGCATTCACGATCTACAAAGGACATAACTTCCCTGTGTTTTATCGTCAAGGAAGGCAATTAAGAACGGGGTATTTACAAATTTACATATTTATAAACTTTTTATTAAAGATAAAACGTTATCTAACAGGGCGTATAAAAAAAAATGACTGTTTTATCAAATTCCTGCGTTCAAAAGTCTGTAAATATCTTAATGCTATTTATTATTTACCGATTCTTAATAATCCCTTTAGAACATTTTCTAAGCTTTTTCTTCCGTCCACAAGTACTCGCGAACTTGCCAGAGAGTGTGGTGTGTCGAAAGATACTGTTACTCGCCATCTTCTCTCCATGGGGAAGGTGAAAAAGACCTCTAGACTGGTCCCTCACAAACTTACTCCTCAACAATCAGCAGTCGAACCAAAGAAAAGTTTACAGAACTTCATGGGTTTGATTGAACTTCTGCCTCATCCACCATATAGTCTAGACTTCGCACCTTCGGATTACTACTTGTTTCGATCCGGAAGTTGAAAATGCTGTCCAAGAGTTCTTTGACAGCCATCCCAAGGAATGGTATCAGCGTGGGATCGAGGAATCGGCTAGCAGATGGGTGATGGCGGTAGATAACAATGGACGATACTTTGAGTATTATTTGAGTATTTTATTTCAAAGAAATAATAATACAAATATTTGTTTCAAAAACGGTCATTTTTTTTTTTATACACCCCATTATTAAATTAAATTTTCAAAATTTCTTCGAATTCATAAGTTACTAAAAAAAAAAAATTTAGTTATCTGAAAAATGCTGATCAAAAATCAACTCAAAAAGTTCTCTCTTAGCCTGAATCATTACTTATGATAGGCAACGATATCGTAATGCTGACCTCTTAAAGGTTGTTTTATATTATCCGGAAAGACACGGCACGTTTCAGACAAGACATTAAGACATTTCTCGAAAAGAATATTTTGTCGGAACCGGCACGTGCCGGACCGTGTATTTTTCGTAGTATACTTTACTTTCCGACTCCAACAGTTCAGTCCTGCAGTGACTTTGCCCCGTTCCAGTTATTTTTCTGCATTTAAATTTTATCCCAATTTTTTTTTTTTTTTTTTTTTAAACTGGATGTTGAAAAATTAATTGAGTGCGTAAGGAGTAACACCTTGAACATTTGATATTAATATAACAATATAAAACAAAAGACCCACTACGCCTAAATCTTCGGTGGAAAACCGGGCAAACATAATGACTAAAGACTAGTACAAAGTAATATACTATAAATAACAAATCATTAAAAAAAAAAATATCTCCGCTTCGGCTGTGCTCCCGGTCCGTACTGGAACCCGCTTTGCCTGATAATATAAATACGCCATGTATTAGTCTGTGCCGTGCCTTGTCTGATCCGCTACGTGTCGTGTCGGATGATATAAAACTAGCCTTAGCTGCCTTACTGTTGTCGGTATCTAGTAAAGGATGATACGTAAAAGTTTTAAAATTAATAATTTATGATTTTTTTTTATATTCTACATTTTTTCCTGTCTTTAAACCTGACCTGTGGTTACATGGCACAATATAGAGATAGTGAACATTTCCATTTTCAATTGAATTATATTGTACATATAATTGTCTATGTCATTGTTGATATTTGCATTAATAATTGGCAATCAACCGTGGAATGGACTCCTGGTCCGACCTCTGTATTCACAAACGACTACATCTAGTCCTTAGTGAACTTGATGTAGGCTTTTAAATATTCTAAAACTAGTTAAAGCGGGATTATTTTTAAAAGACGGAGAGTGCACCGGATTATCCTCATTAGTCTCGTGGTTCTGTTTTTTTTTCTCGCTTTGTCCCCGACCCCAAGCTGAAATAGTCTTTTTTAAATCGCTCTAACAGCCAACCGTTCTCTCAAATGGGCCTTTTAATTTAAATAATCCTGTCTTCAGTCTATTTTATCTGTCCGCATTTCTACATCTTGTATTTTTTTTTTCTAGTCAATGAAGAATTATTTATTTGAATTTAATTATGATTAGAGGTATTTTTGCTATTCGAAATAACGAAAATTTATTCTGAATGTTTTCAATTTTAAGAAATCGTAATAACACTGCTTAGTTAAATATTAATGCTAACTTTATCTCCTTTGTACAATACAAAAACGATGAAAGGAAGCTTCAGCGAGTCCCCGCAGCGTCCCATCCCAGCCACGTCACTGGTGTTAAAGCCATTGGTGGCTAAGTAAGGACGTGTTGTTAAATTATTATTTTAATATCAAACAATCAAATATTTAATTTGTTAGTAGCATTTTAATTAAAATTTAGCGAAGCCGGTTTCCAATGATTATATTATATTTTTCATAAATAAAATTGACCAAAGAAAATCAAAAATATCTATAATTGAAACTCCATCATTAAATGTTTGAAAATCGGAAAAAAAACAAAAAAAAAACAGTGTTAGTTACTAGACGTCAAGTGGTGTAATAGTCCTCTAACCTTGTGTGAGGATCCCAAGTTGACCTTAGAGATGAAGTCATAGTCAGATCTGTACAACAGGTATTAGCAGGATATTATTTAAGGTTATTTTTAACAGTTTTTAATAGATTTTTGAGGCTAAACCAACTCTATTATTTAAAATAAGTTTCTTTTAGTTAAATAGAGAGAAATAGGGTATTGCGAATTTTGCAAGTTATAAATAGTTAATTACGTCCTAATTACGTAATAAGAAAATATATATTTGTTTTTAATTTCTATTATTTTGACAAATATTATAATATGTCACTACTAATGCACTGATTAGGTTTTAATTTAATTAATTACGTAAATTTTATTATTAATTTCTAGCTCTATATAACACCGTATCATAGTAACCTCCCTCGAATGGTGCTCGCCACCTGTCGGTAGATTATCAAACTTCACTGCGCACCACATACTTGTCGCTTTTTTATGACAATTTAAATGAAAATATGCGGATTTTATTATTGCTATATCTTCCTTGGACTATGAAGATGATATAGTTGAAATTTGGTACAGATTAGTTTTGTACTTTTCGCGGTTAGTGATCACAAACGAAAAATGGCTTGTCCTTTTATATAATAGTATAGATTTAAAATAGGGTAATTGTTATGTTTTTTTTTTTTCTTAAAGCCTTCTTTGATTTTGTAATTCATCGTTTTACTTTCTATTTTAATTAAAATTATTATTTCTTTAAGACTATAGTTTCCCAGCATAATTATTGGGATGCGAAAAAAGGAGTCATTACATTAGTAAAAATAACCTTAGTACTGTCTAGTTTGTTTATGTATTTATTTCTAGTTTACAAATAAATCATTCTTCTTTTCTTTTGAACAAAACACATGCCAATCGTTGTCAATTGTTTAATTTACAAAACTGATGATATAATAATATTATCTACTTCATTGCTTGGATTTTTTTCGTCGAACGCCTTTTTAAATTTTATAAGTATCGAGAAATTCGACGTGAAGTTCTCTTGTTTTCGGAAGTGATATGATCTCATAATAAAGACTTATCGTATATGTTAGTGATAGAATTAATAATATTTGCTTGGCAAGCCGGAATAGATATCATATTTAAGTTTTAATAAATCACACCTCTTTGTTTCGACAATCACGTCAGGTATGCGGTTTGAATTCAAAATGCCAAAGATTATATATAAACTATCACGTCTTATTAGAATCAATTAACATTTCCTAGGAAGATAGTTTTACAATTACTAATTATCATGATACTAAAGAATCCTTTAAATGACTGTAATGTTTGTTCTTACCTATACGTTTTTTTGCAGTTTGCAATATTATCCAACCGCATAGCTCCTGCATGCTCTAGATAGGTTGCGTATAGAAACAACTTGTATCCAACTTGAAGTTCACATGCAGGTGAACTGCATTCCACTATACGACATTATCAGAGCAGTAAATGAAATATGTAACCGGAATATTGCGCAACAATCATGCTTCGGTTGGCGCGTGTGCTGCTAGTATACTACTCTCTCTCTCTCTCTCTCTCTCTCTCTCTCTCTCTCTCTCTCTCTCTCTCTCTCTCTCTCAGCTTGCTTGCATATCTGTTCCTTGGCCAGACATCACATTACTCACACTTGAGTATCTTTACTTTCAATGATAATTATACACTTTTAGGATAGAGGATGTATCCTTGCAAATATTAATATTACGTTGGTTGTTCCCCTCCATCCGTCGATATTATTTCTCTGGTTCATAAATTACAACCGCCCATCGCCCATCCTATGTTTCAATTCAAGTCCTTAATCCAATCAAATAAAATAAAGAACTTTATTTTTTTTTTTTCACCTTTTTCGCAATGATACAGTATTGAATATATTTTTGTCTCATTCCTCTAGCGAGAATTCACTTCATCTTCATATCCGACACTTGTATTTTACGAATCGATTTCGTTGTTAGTTACTAAGTTTTTTGTTTTTTTTTAATTTCCACCATTTTCGTTATTAGCTTATAAAGGATTTTTAGTTAATTTTAACGTTATTTTTTTATATTTCGTTACATTGATAAATTTTAGCACAACTTTTCATATTATTTCTTAAATTATTTTTATTACGTAGAGTATGGATATTGATTTGGAAGAATTTTTGAAAACAAATATTCATTATACCGTCGATTCATAAAATATCTATTCGTGACGTGCCTAAAACAATAAAAAAAAAAATTAAAAAAATACTGAACAGAATCAAACTAATTCACAAAAGGAACCGTTTTCGTTTTGTAATCATTAAATATTTTTCATTCTATAGCAGTAAATTAAAATGAACTCTTATGTTTTGACATGAATATGTCTTTTGTTTGGAGGTCTATAGCTTTTTTGTGCATTTTTTTTACACCCCCCTCCAAAAATGTGTAACGATTTTTCACAATTATAATTTTAAAATTTTGACACGCTTTAGCTCTGTTGGTATTGCTTGTATCAACCATTTGAAACACAGATTTCTCATCACAAATTTAATGGTAATTTTTTTTTTTTTTTTTTTTTATGTGTACTATTTTTTGCTAGGACCTTCTGTATAGGATCTATATTGGTTTGAATGAAAAAAATCACTGTCTGCCTTTATTTTCAAGTATTGGAGCTTTTTTTTTATCAGACCTCTGTTGGTGTGGCTCTGATCAAAAAATGTTCTGAAACGTTCCTTATCAGAACAGGAGATTATATATACATATTCTTGGCTTGTTCTTTTTCCCAGTAAGGAAGAAATTTTGTTAGTTTTTTAAAAATAAATTTAAACATTTATGGTATGGACTTTTATAAATTAATTTGCTTTTACTTGAAGCACGAGGATATAATGGAAAATAAGAGATTTGATAATTTTTAAATAGGTTACACAACGAATGTTTATAGGAAGAGAATTTCATTTGATTGAGGAATGAATAGGATTATATATATATATATATATATATATATATATATATAATATATAGTTTTTATATATATATTTTTTTTTTTTTTTTTCATTTAAAATTTTAATTATTTTTCACTACCCAATGTTTGTGATTTACAATTTTTTTTATATATTTTAAAATGAAAGGGACCTATTATGTGTTGAAATCAGATTTTTTTCTTAATCTGATTATATCATGTACTTGTAAATCAAGTTGAACCATGTAGCTGTTTATATTTCTTTCATTGTATTAGTAATTTACACGCAATAACTTAAGTAATGTTAATACTTATTTAGTTTTTCCTTTCCTCGATATTCGAAATCAAATTGTATTAAACTATAAATGCAATATATATTTTTATTCGCTTGTATTTTTTATTTTTGTATTAGATAAGATGACAAACTCATATAGACCCGGTGTAATAACGTGCGTGGCACATGACATCCTCTCTTCCTGGCGCCATATATTAGGGAGGGGGGCGTCATCGTAAAGTTGTCGACACGAGGAGAGGAGGGAGGAGGGAGAGAGGGAGAAGAGAGGATATTCGGGGGAGGGCAGTATACATTCGCTAATAAAAGAGCCGACAAAAATGAGAACGTTTAGCTGAGGAGCGTAAAGATGTCTTTTCTGGTCGGGGGGGGGGGGGGGGTAGAGGGGAAGGATGGGGGGGGGTCGTTAAAGTCCTCCGAGGATGAGTAAAACTTTTAATGGTAATTAGGACTGCGAGTGACCATCCTCTTCGGGCCTTCCTCTCGTAGTAACTTCTAGCACTAGTACCTTGCTGCTAGGTGATTACTACAGTTACCTAGCCAAGTACACATTAAGGTATATTGCATGGTTGTATCTGAGTACTGTTTAGTTGGTTCGGACATTATAAATATAAATAACTTTATATTTGTTTTTATTTTACTTTACTATAAATCAAACATTTATTGAGCATTAAAGAAAGAAAAGGATAAACTAAAATTAAAAATGATTATAGTATTAATATAATACGTATACATACATGCATACATACATATACATAATAACCCTATGAAAGAATCGTTTATTATATTAGGTTGATGCAAAAATAATGCAGGATTTTATTTCCGTTTCATTATTAATTCCCATTGTGTAAACAAAACTAATCCACAATGCTAAGTTATACACACAAGCCTATTTATCTCGCTTACTTTCCTAAATAATCCTTTTTTTTTAACATTTAATTCGGTCCATTCAGTGCCTCCAGACAAAATGACGTCTAGGAGCGATTTTCGGCAATTTACTTGTATGAGTTCAAACTCGGTCGAAGTGCTGCGTAAACGGCTCGAAATATTAATGAAGTTCGGGGGCCAGGTACCATTAATGAATCTACAGTGCAGCGATGATTTCAAAAATTCCGTAGTGGAAATTTCGATCTTTCAAACAAAGAAGGTCGTAGCCGTCCCTCTGCTATTGACAACGACCAGTTAAAGGCAATAGTTGAAGCTGACCCCACCGAAACTACTCGAGAAATAGCGGAAGAACTCGATGTGGCTCAATCAACAATCTTACACCATCTCAAGGCAATTGGAAAAACAAAGAAGCTTTTACTGAATACCAAAAACCTGCATTATTTTGGCATCGACCTAATAGAATATGTGAGGTCATGCCAAGCATGCAACCACGGTTGTAGGCCTTGCTTATTGAAAAAAGATAAATATTTAATTATATACTTCTGAGTTTTAACAAAAATGCAAAGACAACCATATAAATAACAATAAAAAATGCACAAAAAATATTTGTCAATAAATGCGGTTCTGTATAACTTCGATATTCTATAATGACGTTTATTTTAGTATCACTATTATTTTTAATTATAATTTATTCTTTTTTTGCTTTAATTCTTATTAAATGTTTTATTTATGTAAGGTCAAGCAACCTTCAACCATCTGTTAATTATTTATCATCTGTGTTTATTACTTTATCTTAACCTTCATTAACCTATTTTAGTAGTTAATACTAAGGAGATGAAATGGTCAGAGGTGCAGTCAGGATGAATAAACACGGCCAGGTTTTAAATGAAAAACTTATATTTTGGCGTGCCAACGTTTCGAATAAAATAATTTAAATTAAATGATATTATTCAATTTAAATTATTTAATTATTTTATTACAACTGTATTTTTGACTAGCCTTTGCTAATATTTTGTATTCAATTATCTAATTAACTACAGATATTTTTTCTTTTTTCTTTTTCATTTGTATATTATTTTTATTATTTATTTATTTATTTTTTTAATGTTTGTATCATCTTGGTCACATCCAATTTTTGTTATTTTAGCCCTGATGAAGACCTGCAAGGCAGGTCGAAACGTTGGCACGCCAAAATATAAGTTTTTCATTTAAAAACTGGCCGTGTTTATTCATCCTGACTGCACCCCTGACCATTTCATCTCCTTAGTAAAAACTCACAGTCAACAATACAATCATCATTATTTTAATTGTTGTTTGCTGTAACTTACTGTTGTATTTACGTGTAATTTAATTTCTCAGACCGTTAAAACTTGATCTATTCAATGAAAGTAAAAAATTAAATTACACGTAAATTCAACAGTAAGTTACAGCAAACAACAATTAAAATAGGTAAATGAAGGTTAAGATAAAGTAATAAACACAGATGATAAATAATTAACGGATGATTGAAGGTTGCTCAACATTACATTTATAGTAAAGTAAAATATAAATAATATATAGTATGTATAATTGTTTTTATTTGGCACTTTTATATTTATTCCAGAACGACAAATATACAGAAATTTCAAACTTTTATTTCTATTAGGTACAAGGACATCGGCACATTGTTACATAAGTAGCAGGATCTTAAATGTGGTTACCATCAAAGGAAACATACAGATCTACTGCAGAAGATTTTACAGTTGATTTTAAGGTCATCCCAATAAACACATGCCCGCAAAAATTATGTCCAACAATATCCGCAGAAGGTTGAAAAAAGAGCTGGATGATAGATCTAGAATAAAGTGAAATATTTTTAAGACGGAAGTGCCACTGGACAATGCTCCTTATCATGCTTCCCAAACCAGAACTTTTTCACTTTTTATAGCTGTAAAATGTTTATAGCCGTTGTCATTTTATATGACAGTTGTGTGTCCAATAAATAAAGACAAAAAAAGGACCGTTATTTTTTATTACGTACATTTTTATTTGAGAGATTAAAAAAACAATATCCCTGGCTGCTGCGAAGAAATCAATAACACAAAATCAAGCAGTTTTCCGCGTGCATTTAGTTTATTTTTATCATATATTATCATTATAGTACTTTTTTTAACTTGTGATTTCGGTGTTTATACAAAATCAAACATATCATTTCTCTTGTGCGTTTACGCTGTAGGTATAGCATGGATTTCTAGTGTAGTTGAAATATTTAATGGTAGTCCAATAAAGATCATCTTTTGCAATATTCCTACTTATTGCTATAAATCGTGGTAGAAGTAATATTTATCAAAGTTTCTTCTTATTGAAATGATTTTTTTTCGTTATTCGAAGTTTCCTTGAACCAAACTCCTCCCTCAGCCGGTTCCTCCATTCCTCTCTATCCATCGCTTCTTCTTCTGTTAATGCTCGACCAGCCATTCAATTAGCCACAATATCTCTCCACTTGTTGCGAGGCCTACCTCTCCTTCTCCCCCTCTCTGCTTCCCATTCATAAGCTATTTTTGGGATTCTTTTATTCTCCATTCTTTTAATATGGCCAAACCATCTTTGTATCCTTCCCTCCATTTCCTCCAGAATATTCCTCTTAACTTCCATTCTTTTATCAAAGTTTAAGATTAAAAAAAAATGTATTTTAAATTCGACATAATTTATTATTTATAACTTGTCAAGTTAGGATCCCACTATTTCTCTATTTATAATAAAAACGTATAACTTATATTATAATGAACGTACGTAGTTTGGTATCAAAAATCAATTTAAATTTATTAAGAAGACTATGAAACAACAAAAAATACAGTCATTTTTCAATCACATATTCCTTTTCCCTAATAACAATCTTTAATCATATCCTGTTAATACCTGTTGTACAGATATGTCTATGACTTCATCTCTAAAGCCAACTTGGAATCCTCACACAAGGCTAAACGACTATTACACCATTTGACGATTTTGTATTGCAGGGCAAAAGAGTTTTATTTTCATTTAGTTTGTATTATTATATAAACTGTTTTTTTTTTTGTTTTTTTTATACAATTTATTGAAATTTACAACTGTACAAATACACATTAAGTAAATCAGTAGCACTTCAATAAAAGTCTACTCAAGAAGATCTCTAGGCCATCTTCTTTTCAGACTCTTCAGAGGATTATCGGGAATTGAGAGGGAAGAAAGTTGAGAAACTAGTGGATTTGAAGCTTACTATGAAAGGATTGGTATCTGGTTTGGGCTAAATCGGCAACATATGGCAAATAATATTCTAATTATATATATTCACGATTTCCTTGTAATATAAAAAAAATATGTATCATAATAAAACCATATTTATTAGTAGTATTGAGCAATATTATTAATTATAGATGTATAAAAATTTAATTTGTGATGATGGAGCTCAAATGGTGAGATAATAAAATCTTTAAACTGATAAGCTCATAAGGTCGCTAACAGACTGTGACAGGCTCGAATAAACTTGGTTAATATATTTGCCTCCTCTTTGAGCACTAACTGTATCAAAGCTTTCTCTGATATTCTCGATACTGCAGCTTGGAAAGGTGGGGATCTTATTTGCTAGTTTATAGTTTGTTCAAGGGAGGTCGCTAGTAATTTTAATATGTCTCTGAAAATTACTCAATGATAACACCTACAGACTCCGTATTCCTGAGAAGGCTGGCTGAGATTAGGTATTTAGAATATCTTAAAATTATTTTTAAAAAAGCAGAAAATGAATCCTCCACCCCAATGTGACCTTCTATACAACCTTTTTCTCCGTCCTTATATCGTGCCAGTAATAATTAATACCGTCCGGTCCATCAAGATTAAACTTTTTTTATTTACTAAAAATCACCCTGGACAAAATGTGGCTTTCCTGAATGTGTTTTTTAGCAAACTGTAAGCGCCTTTAAAGTGATGTTCTTTGAGCTGTGGTTTTCTGATAATTTTACGATATTTTAGATACCTGGTCCTAGCTAGCGAATTCCGTACTATACTGGTACCATAACCAAGGTTAAATCGCTTCACAATCTGTGAATATGAAGCACCAGTTTTTGATATTTTCTCTTAAAATGTGGTGTTTAATACGCTTGAAAAATCCTGGAGGGCTTCCAGTTCTTTTATTTTTCCCGTAGTGTTCTGGTACTAAATTCAAAAAGTTTTTAACAACACTCTGAGTGCGGTTTAACTCGCGTGCAGTTTGCCTCTGTGTCCATACCGCCACTTTTTAAGCCAATAATCCTTTGCTGCTCAATTGCACTTACTTGAGTCCCGCGTGGATTATTTTTTAAAAAATCAATGACACAAACAATCTCTTTTTGATGTGAAAAGGTGGACTGAATTCAGTCATTAACATAAAAGAAATTAAAAATTTACAATTATTATTACCCTGAATCTATATTTATTCACAATGTAAATAAGATTTGTTATCATGTTTTGTTGTTGTGAAGATTATATATAAACAGAGACAATGGTATTTAAATGGTCTCTGATATTGTTTTTATATGGAATTATGTTTGAAATAATACTTTGGTTACGTATTGTATTAGAAATTTTAAAATATTTAAACTTTATTTATTGAGCTTATAATTATTCACAGAACTGTAAAAGTGTTTTATAAATATATAAACCATAATGGAGGACAAGAAAAAAAAAGAAAAAATTGGAAAATTCGTAACATATTGCTCATCTGGCGGAACATTGACGTGACTGCGAATTTAGTTTTAAAAAAAAATAATAATAAGATTTATACATCAGAAGTATTCCCAAAAGCTTAATACATCAGTAGAAGTATCGACTGAATTGTATTCTGGCTTATTCACTAAGTTTATAGGAATATTAGTAATACATACCTATAATATTTGTTAAAGTATTTCATTTTAGTTTCTCACTTCTCCCGTAGAATTTCATTTTTTACAGTTATCTTCTTTCCACTTGATAAGCGATATGAACTTCTTATAGAGGACTATTGAATTACTGAATGTGTTGAACGAATCACTAAGAATGATGACAAGAATACTAGGGAACCGTAGATTGAACTTTATAATTTTATTTTAGGGTTTCTTTAATTATAAATAAATCGTTCTAATATAAATTACTTAACCATTAATGAATTGAATATAATTCAAGTATAAAATATTAATCTACGCATCGTAACTATCTCCCTAAGGGCTTGGAATTTGTTCCGGGTCAAGACTCAGTGGCTTTGCGATGGTTGACTGGGGACGAGCTCCGCGAACTCCTGCGGCTTTGTTGACCTCAGTGGTTCCCCACGCGTCTTGTGTCTTCTTGGAAGCTTTGTTCCCTCTTGAAAGGGAGTTTGTTCAGGATGTTGGAGTCGGAGTTGGGGAGATAGTGGGTAGGATGTATGTTAAAATAAATACATGTCTCGAACCAAAAATATTTTTACTTTTTTAGCATATATCTTAAAAATATGATCTTTCTTATTTCTTTCAATATTCATATGATTAAATAGTCTAATGCTCTTAAAAATCAATTTAGTATAGATAAAAAAAAGTAATTTTTTAAAACATAAAACCGACTTAAAGATTAAACAATGTATAATCTTGAACTAAAAAGTAAAAATTCATTTTTAATCAATTCGAAACAAAGAACATTAAAGGAAAATCAACAAAATTATCGATGCTATACCTATTCACATTTTACGATGATTTTTTTTTGGACTCGGTGCCATCCAAAAAGGGCAGTTTTGCAACAAACTTTCGAATGGCATAAGACAGCGGTATAGTGGTAATAAAATAGTGGAGAGATCTTTACAGTTACGTACCATCTTTCGAATTCAGTTTGTTTTGATTAGCACCGACTATAAATACCATTATTGATATTAACAACTGTACATCAATATACATCAAGTAAATTTGAGGAAATGATTATAATGACATGTAAATCACTTCTAAAGAAACTATCACTTCAATAAAAGTTCCAAATAGGGGGTCTCTTGGCCATCTTCTTTTCAAACGTCTCGGTGGGTTATCAGGTATCGAAAGTGAAGCAAGTTAATGGATTTATGGATAAGTTTATTTGTGACAAAGTAAGAAGCATTAAGGATTTTGGATTGTAAGGATTGGATACGAGAAGAATTAGATGCTTTAGTGGAGCCCCAAAGCTCAATAACTGCCATGTAAATGAGTCTCTTGTAATTTATTGGAAGCTTTGAACGTCCGTAAAAAGTTAATACACAATACACAATAGCATCTCCTTATGAGATGCGAAATTCTTTTTTTGAAATTTACAAATGTTATTATGTATATTTATGAATATTAAATCAAACTTTAAGACAGTATTCTTTTATAAAGTTCATATTATATAATACAACTTTAACTATATCGTTGTAATGTGACATTTCTTTTTTACTACTAATGTAATCTTTTTTTTTTGTATTGCCTAATTAAATACCACTTGTTTTTTAACCTTCTCTCTTTGTTTCAAAGTTTAGAATAAACAAATAAAATAGAGAGAAATTAACATTTTCCTCTCCACTTTATTATATCTCTTGAAATAATATTTCCCTCAGTCTTTTCTCAGAACCTTTTAACAGTTGTATAAAATATAGCAACGAGTGGGAAATCCAAGCAAAATGGTGAAACGGCTACTTTATCTTTTTCCTTGAATATTAAAATAATTATTGTTTTGTGTAATAGATTCAGGTTGGTATTTTTATTTTTAAAACATATGTTTTTAATATCAAGAATAATAGAACAAAAAAACAAAAGAATGTTTGTAAGTCAGAACGACTAAAGCCTTTTTAATAGCACATTTAGTAATTGTAACTAAAAATACAGATGTTAATTTGTTTTATGTTATAAAATAACTACCTTTATATGAAATTCATTGTTAGTTTCTCTAATAATTGTTTTTTTTTTTTTTTTTTTTTTTCAATTGACTTATCTTCGGGGAAATGTATCAGACAATTGTAATCAAAAATAATCTTTTTTCATTTGTTTTCAACTCTTTATATATTTTTAAAGCTCTATGTGTACATTATCTATTTTGTGCTATATCGTTCGACTTTTAATCCTTTATCAAGCACTGAATATCCTTTTTAATTTATTTCGAAATGAATTTCGTTTCTTTGATTATTTTTTTTTATTAGGTGGTTGTATTTGACAGGCACCTGGAAAAAAAAAGATAAAAAGAGGGATTATAAAAGGAAACCTGCTATAGTTTCGATTTAGAACTTCTAAGCTCTATGATATGTTAAAAAACAACTAAGGGTTTTTCAGATGAAGGAAAAAACATATTTAACCCTTTTCACTGCCAAATATCAACCTCAAGAGCATTAAAACGTTAAAAATTTAAAAATGAAATGTACGATTGCAAGTTTATTTTAGAGTATATGGTATATATATATATATACCTATAATATATTATCATCTATAACTATTATTATCTAATTATTATTTAAAGACGTATATAATTAATATATTATATATTGTTGATGAACAAAATTATGACAAACAAAACATGACTACTAGAAATTCTAAAAAAAAAACAGAATACGAAGAA
Source organism: Euschistus heros (assembly GCA_003667255.2). Classification (NCBI taxonomy): domain Eukaryota; kingdom Metazoa; phylum Arthropoda; class Insecta; order Hemiptera; family Pentatomidae; genus Euschistus; species Euschistus heros. The sequence goes on from RCWM02000166.1 coordinate 2,045,676, forward strand.
TGTGTAAACCACTTTATTAGGTTTGCAAAATAATAAAAAAAGAGCTATGGAAAAAAAAATTATTTTCGTGATTCTAAAAATATTTTTCTCAAATTATTGTTTAATGGGCCTCATTTTATAATTCGATTTAATATGCTAAGAATTTTTAGCGAATCATTTTCTAGGTCAAGACTCGTTTGATCTGATATTTCCTTTTTGATTTTTTTGATTTTTTTTATTCTGTGCCTCTTCTCAAAATCTGGTATAAGATTATAATTATGCTATCGTTCTAGATCCTGTTGGATTCCTAACTGATTATTAACTGTCTGGATTCTAGAGAATTTTATGTTCACCTGTAGGGTAGACTTTCACAAGAGTTAGAGAATTGTGTCATAGTTAACATAACATTATTTTATTATCTTCAAGTAAGTTTAGAAGTTAGTAATGGAGGTTTCTGCCAGAAACGGTTGGTTTAACGAGAAAAATTTGTAATAATGAATTTCTACATCAGCATTGTAAATTCCTTTTTTCAAGATTCGTTCGATTCAGCATGAGTACTAGCATCAGTTGAATTTCCTCTATTTACTCTAATTCGGTAAGGAAAAAGGAGTATTTATATAATTATTAGAAATATAGTTATTAACGATTGGTTATAAAAGATTAATTTAAAAAAAGATTCTAACAATTAACTAAAAACACTGAATATGTTTATTGCTTAAAAATAGTAATTGCAAATATTACTTTGATATATTTATATCATATTGTATTGTAGTCGTAAATTCGTAAAAATCTTATTTATTTTATTTTTTTATAGAAACAAAAGTGGGTTCCGTACTTTTGTTTTTCAAGTATTATTTTAATTTTCAACCAACACACTCACTGTATACAGGTTTTTCTCTATACGGAACTTATTATTTATAATGCTATTATCAGATATATTATATTATATATATATATATATATATATATATATATATATATATTATATTATATATATATATACGTTTTATAACAATAAAATATATTTTTATCACATCTCGAATAGTATTTTTACAAATCTCTTAAACTTCGCTCAGGCAAAGCTTGACGATTTCTTTGTCACTTTTTTAAAAATTTGTTTAGTTTCAAAGGTTAATCATTCGGTTACCCAAATTCTCCTTTTAATACGCAGCCTGCTCTAGGTCCTCACAACTTATATAAGCACTTTCATTTTGTCTCCTTTGGTACCAACATGTTCGATTTCTTGTCTTATATTTTTAAAAATTAATATATAAAATGCTGGTGTTATGAATTTTTTGTTTATGAATGCTTAACATTCGAAAATAGTTTTGGAATAAAAAAGTTCCAATAGAAGTGGCAATTAATTCATCAAACCTAATTTTATTGATCCTTCTACACCATGATAGTGTGCCAGCTTTTCACTGTGTACTTTCACATAATGTAATATTTTTTTTTTTATAATCAGGATATTCTCCAGGTTTAGATACCATTCCAGATCTGTCTGACAAAAGAAATATCAGGAACTAACGACTTGGAAGATATGATATACTCAGTCTTAGCCGTAGTAGAGGCACGTTCGCACTTTGTCTTAGGCCTTGTTCTCATTAGTTCTTCTCTTATATCTCTTTATTAATTCCCGCCCTGTTGTTTTGGCTTAGTGAGGATATTAGGTGAAGAAGAAAAAAAATAAAGTCTGGGAAAAAAATACCCCTAGGAATAATAATGATACATTAACGTTTTTTATGTTAAGACATATATTGTATTTTATGTATCTTCACAAATATTAAACTCACATGTCTAAAGGCAAAAATATAAAAAATTAAATAAACTTTAATTACACTATCTTTGATTAAAAAAAAAATTAAATTATAAGAAAAAAAATATTACTAGCAAGAAATGAATTTTTTCTTAAAATAAAAAAAAAAAAGATATACATACATATGTAAAACATTATTCACCTAATACATTATTATAAATGTATATTAAATTATATGAAATGTTGTAAAATGGAGAATTTTTAATCTTCCTTCATGTCTTATCTTCTTATATAGCAAGGAAATCATTTTAAAATCTGTTGAAGTGCTAAAACGTTTTTTTCTGCTGCTGTAATTATATATAAGTAAGCTCATTTTATTTTCCGTATTAGTCTGCTCACTGTAATTACAATGATTGTTATTTAAATAGTAATGAGCTGTAGAAAATTAATCATAAACAGAATATTACTTACAGTTAGATATTACTATTGCAATTAACTATTACATTGCCTGATATTCTGCAAATTATATACATATACTTATAAGACAGTCCCTTCTTGTAATGGATTTTAATATATTCCTGTCGAACTCAATTTTATTTCAAACAAAACGATTTGAGAGATGTTTCAGAAAGCAGTTGAGATGAATACGCAATATTAATGTAATTTGCTGTTTCGACGTTTCGGCATCTTTGCAGGCCTATTTCGGGGGCTAAAAGAACAAAATACGACGTGTTTGTGTAAAAAATGAATCTATACAAAAATAATTTTAAAAAAAGTTATTAAGTAAATAAGTATGGTTTTACGAATGCAAATATAAGGAGAAATCAACAATTAAATAATAGCGATAGAGTGATTCATTCATAAATTTATAACTTATTTAAATGAAATTTAAATTAAATAACAAAATGAGTAAGATTTAAATAAAAACATTAAAATGAAATATTTAGAGTATATAATATTATAATAAAATAGAAAAAAATATAAGTATAAAATTAATAATACAGAAATTTAATAGTATCAACAGTATTGATTATATAATTAAGTGTGGTAAACATATGATATCGCTGAAAAATACAATAATTGTTTAATATCAAAATAATGCCATTTAAAAAAATATTTGCATTGATTATATGATTGTACAAAGCAGTACGGTAAGCACAAGGAGAAGAAAGGAAAGAGAAAAAGAAAGGAAAAAGAAAAATTGATTATGATAATATAAATTTTTAAAATAATGAATACAAATAAAATAAGTAATAAATTTAAAATGAAAAGGGACATGAGGATTATTGTTGATTTAATACCTAGGAATAATTCAGCGAAATATACAGTTATCAATGATGGTGTTATAAGAGAGAAAAGAAAGAATGGACAACAAAAAACATAAGGAAAGGTTGTGGAATATGAAGAGATGTGAGAAATGACAATAAATGCATAATTTAAATAAATAAATATTCTTTTTTCTGACTGAGTTCTAGTCTACATACATATATATATACACATATATACTTATACATATCTTATAGTTCTATACGTTTTTAGCTTATATTTATTTTTTTTATTTCTATTTTTTCTGTGCAAATTTAAACATCAAGAATAAATGAAAAAAACAACAAAAAAAACAAGCGAAATGAAATTATTCTAATATAATCAAAGGATATAACAAAGACTTCTTCAAGTTTAATAATATTCCTTTGAAAAATAGAGGTTTAATTAAACTAGTATTATTGTTATGAAGCCTATAATTTATCTTTCATGAAGGACTTGTTTACTTTCAGGTGCCCTAGTTTCCTTTTGATGGCCATTTTAAACAATCTAATCTACTTTTAATAGAACGGTGGAATACAAACTTGTTATCATAACTGGATCAGTATCAACAATGTTAAATTAATTTTTACACTTTAGCTATCATTTGATTTTTTTATTGGTAGATTGCTATTTCGGCAACTAAAAAAAAAAAAAATGCTAAGATTAAAAAAAAAAAAAAATAAAAAAAAAAATAATCTCCAAACTCAAATTTTTAATTCCCAAACAGAAATACAGAACCATGTACTAATTTATTTTAGACATTCCTTTGGCAAAAGCTGAATTTCACTGAGGAGCGGTTAATCAGAAGCGAAAAAGAAATTTAATAAATGTCTTTCGGCGGAAGATGCGAAAGTGGTCCTGCAATTATATCGGCGAATTTCTCTTTCGGGAATTAATCAAAATTCACGCCCCAGGCCTGGTCAGCACGAACTTGATATTAATTATACTAGCCCAATTTTTTCAGAGAAGAATTAAATAACATATATATTTTTTAATTTATTGATTATAATACTTAAAAATATATCCTATCTTCGCACAAAGATCCCACGATTTCTTCCTTTGCTATTCAAGATCACTTACATTTTAAAGAAATGATTCGAAAAATGGAAAATTACTCCAAACAAGCCAAAATATTAAATGATACCAATATATCGTGTTGAAAGTTATTTTGTAGCTGAACTACCGGATGAATAAATTAAACTGGCTTTGAGACGGAGGAAAAAAATTTGGGATCGAACAAACAGTTTCGGAGTTATAGTGAAAAATGTGTTAAATAAACTTGTATTTCACGATTATGCGGGTTTTTTTAGCTTTCTGGCATGAGTATTTTACGGATTTTGATCATAATTTCATATATAGATTCTAATAGTAAATTTAACCAGCCTTGAGATGAAGAAAATAAATTTTGAATCGGTCATATATTTTCGAAGTTATAGTGAAAAATGTGCCAAATGAACTTGGATTTCACGACAGTACGGGGTTTTTAGCGTTCTGGCATTTATATTTTAATAGACTTGATTAAAACTTCTAATATGGATTCTAATAGTAAATTTAACCAGCTTTATGATGGAAAAAAAAGTTATTTTGTATCGGGCTAATAATTTCGGAGTTATACCTGAAAGAGTGAGACTGACCGCAAGTTGGCCGATTTCTACAAATTTTCCCAAGACCACAAGCTCACGAAAAATCGGAGTTGTTTTTTTTCATGTCTTAGGTACTGGTTCTAGCTGCAAATAGTATATAAATACTTTATTCAAAAATCGCTTTGTTGTCGTACTATAGGTAAAATACCTGTTATTTTGGGCGGTTTTTTGGCGATTTCGAGTATGAAGCCGGCGGATGCCGTGGTATCAAACTTCAGATTACTGGACTACTGTTATTGGTAGCACTTATAAAACTTTTCTGTAATAAAGAACTATATTTGAATAACTAGAAAGAAGATGGCCTCGGATCTTATTTGCCTCGGAGGTTTATCTGGAATAGAATGTGAAGCAAGTTGTGATACTAATGGATTTGAATGGTTGTAGCAAACTATAAAAGGATAGGTATCTGACCGGCTTGGGCTAAATCGAAATATGGTACACTAAGATCTCTGTGTATAAGTTTATTTGTGAGAAAGTAAGGACGAATCGAATCTAAATTTATAGTAAAGTAGTTAAGCTTACTGATTATCGTATCGATTTATTAAGTGTGGTATTTTTTTTCTCTTATTTACACTTGAAAAGAGATGTTTATATATAAATTACTTAAACTTTGCAACCAGCTATACTTTTTTATACATATATACAAGGTTGTAGTATTACTAATATTATATTATAGTATAGTGATTAATATACCATGATATAACAGAGACATAATGCAGTGATAATTGGGATATTAACCCGACTAGACTACACCAGCAACATCTGCTAGCCGATGATCCACAGTTAGCTGGGCCACTATATTAGTGTACACACCTGCTTCTGTTGTATCTCCTTCTACTGGACTCCTCTTCGATGCGACCCAGTACCACGATCTCGTCGAATATCATAACGAAGTTATTGTAATTGTTGTTAATACATTTACTTAATGTATTTATTTTGTACAGTTGTAAATTTCAATAAATGTATATTAAAAAAAAAATGTTCATTTTAATCTTGATCTTCCCACCCTGGATTAAATAGGTTGGTAACCTGTACTGTAGGATAACCCGTTCTTTCTGCCCTAGTTGAAATACATAAGGACGTTAAGCGGCAACTAAAAAAATAAAAAAAAAAGTTTTTTAAATAACTGTGAACATTTTACTTAAAAAAGTTATTCATCATGAAAAAAACACCTTTAATAATTTTTAATCACCTAAATCATTATTCACTGGAATGACAAATATATACTGAAAGGCTAAAAATTTCACACAATTTTTTTTTTCTTCAATTTCTTGGATTGAACAAATGAGTCTTTTGTGTCTTCTAACACAAAAGACTCATTTACATGACAGTTATCAGACCTATTTGGACATATGGAATTGAGCTTTGGGGCTCCACCAAACCATCCAACTCATCTCGTATCCAATCCTTGCAATCCAAAATCCTTCGAAAAATCCTCAATGCTCCTTAGTTTGTCACAAATAAACTTATCCATTACTCTCCCAACTTACATATGTTAATTATAACATTATTATAATTGACCATTAGTCAATGTTACATATTTTGCTGATTTAGCCTAAACCAGATACATATCCTTCCATAGTAAACTCCATAACCATTAAAAAAAAATTGTATCTCAACTCGCTACTCATTCTATTACAGATAACCCTCCGAGGTGTCTGAAAAGAAAATGGCTTTGGGACCTTCTCAAATAGAACTTTTATTGAAGTGCTACCAATGGGTAGTTGCTTCACAAACAATTGTCATTTTATTATTTTATGTCATTATCGCATTTACTGGATGTATGTTTATATGTACAGGTGTAAATTTCAATAAATAGATATTAGAAAAAATTCTAACATATTTCAAACTGTTTAGTAATATTTTTAAATACTGCTGTATTTTATTTAGTTAATACTTTTAATTATCCTAATGCATAATACTTTTGTATGCCCTGTTTAAAGTAAATGGGGACGTAAATACATAATGCAACGATGGAATAAACTGCTAAGGCGGGAAAATGAAAAAAAAATCATGTATATATAAAGTGCAAATAACAGCAGGGTGTTTATAAATCTAACGGAACACCAGTTAACAATTAATTGGTAAATTATCACAGAATATTTATCCATTTAATTTATCTGAATTAGGATTAAGTGGGAGTACCGTTTCAAGTGCATATTTATGTAATCATGTTCTTTCTTCTTAATGATTATGAAATTAGTCAATTAGCTAATGCTCGTTTCATTAATAACATAGTTATCATATTTTTTATTTATATGAATCTGATTTTTTTATTGTTTATAAGAATTTTAATTTTCTTTTTAGTTTATTTTGGGTACGATGTGAAGTTGCCATGAAATTTGTCGAAGAGGCAAAAAGGATTAGATTAGGAGCTAGATAAACCTAGGCTAGAATAGTTGAGCAGGCCCTTGAATAAAGAAGTAGCGATCCAATCTGAAGAATCGAAAGGTTGCTCGGAATTATATATGGTGGAATCAGCGATGTAGCTTCTTGTGCCGGACCATCGCTATCTCTCCATGACTCAGTTAGTTTAGTTAATAACTTTCAATCTTAACGCCTATTGGAATTTTTATTTTATTGAAGTATATGTACAATCTCCCTCAATGAAGGGCAATAGGTGAGAGTGCTAAAGATGTATTCATTCATACAATATATACAAGTGCACATACACTGAAAATTAATGATAGTAGAAGATAAAAATAGAACAAATAATAATTATAAATGTAAAACAAATAATTCAATCATAAAAAAAATAATAATAAAAAAGATAGATTCTTACTATATGTACAATATAGACACACTCTGCCTAGGGAACCCCGAATCGAGCTTATTCGCGCATTTATTGGAAGTCAAGGCCAGACCCGAAGAGATCCCAGCGCTGCTCTTTCAGCTGCATCACTGGTAATATCCAGTGGAGGCTGAGTGAGAGCGCTATAGCCACATTAATGGAATTTCATGTTAATATTTTTATTTTATTTATGGCTTCTTCTTTTTTTTTTAACTTTACAAGTAAGTACAATTCTTATAAACAACATAATTTTTACTGAAAAATCTTTAGTTTTTATATTTTCTATTTTTAGAATAGAAGAAATTATTATAGTAGAATTGTTTGTGCTATAAAAAATCATTTAACATGGATACAGTGCTCTGGTATATATTTGTTTGGTATACAGGGTGAGTATCTCTTAGTATAAAAAAAAAAAAAATTGGATGAAACTAGATCAAAAATGTAGTAAAGTGCCGCAAATATTACCTTTCTATTCCAATCCGTTGCAGACATACGATAAATAAAAAAAAAAGCTGTAATATCTCCTTTATATTACATATAAATATTTATTAATGTTTGACAATATTTTCGGATTTAGCATTAAATTTCCTTTAAGAGCAGAGTAAATTTAACCGTGAATTTAACAAATTTGTGACCTAAAGAGAAGCTTGATTTCACCACATTTAGGGAAGTTACAATGTCTTATGTTACTTCAACGCTCACCGTTTTTCGAAAAAACTATCCAAAAATCTGCTAATCTCACAAAAACTTGAAAATTTAATGAACTTTCGAATGATATGTTAAAAGTAATGATTCTGTTTCGATTTCGTGGAGAAATTTACTTTCAAAGCCGAAAAAACATGGTATTCTCATTTGGCATATAGATCAGTTATTTCTGTAAATAAAACATTATGACCATCCCTTAATGGAAATGTGCATTTTAAACATAATAAAGTCTTCATTGGAATAAAAAGCAAAGAAAAAAAATATTGTTTAATAGAAAATAAAGGAGAACTGTCAATAAAGCGACAGAGGATCTTATGCTATTACATTTATATATTTATTATTATTATTTAGGATTTATTTCAATGTAAGGTTTAAAACCCAATGATAATGAACATAGACCTCAATTTTGCCGATAGCTTTTGAATGCAGATATTGTTGAAAAATACCACTTTTTGAGGTGAATTTTATGGGTAGATGAGTCTGTCCTACAGGGGAAGGCATTTCTACCTCTCCAGGAGGGGTATCCTTGGTTTTATTAATAAATAAATGTAATAGCATAAGATCCTCTGATCTGGTGTCACTTTATTTACAGTTTACCTTTATTTTCTATGAAACAATATTTTTTTTCTTTGCTTTTTACCACGCTGAGGAGGAAGGAAAATAAGAAGAAGATTTACTATATATACATATATATTAATTTTAAAATATAAAATAAGAAATCAAACCTGTTGATTCTCACCTAAAGGGTGTGTGCAAAGCTGATTCGATTCTTAAAGCAACCAGGTCCTACAATAAAGTGTGGTAAAATAGAAAGAAAGAGGGGAGTGGATTAGTCAGGTATACTCAATCCTTTAGGTTTTTCTATTTCATTAATTTTAATATTTCTAATCATTCGTCAGCATTTAAAGTTAGGCTGATTTCTATAAAATGTGTTGTTTATACTCCTAATTATATGTTGAATTTGTAGGTATTTTCATTTAAGTGGACAGCAAAGTTGGAATTTTGCGTCATATTATTGTATACCCTTAAATGTTGAAAATAGTCTCTAAATGACTAAAACATTCCGATATAATAATTCATAAACCTAAATGTATTGTTCCTTTTATACCATCATGTCTACCTCAACTGTTACTATTATTTTATCTAATATTTATTCGAAATATTTATTTTGTAATTCCCTAGGTTGTTGAAGAATAAATCTAGAAAACCCGTGAGAGAAGGAGTTAAAAAAACATTTGTCAGAGCTACAGGAACAGGAGATCCATAACGTTTTTTTGATTTGAATACTTTTTAATTGATTACATCGTTTGTATATTTATTTATCCAGGTGGAAGGATGTGTCAGGGCGGCGATCTAGGGATCTGCAAGGAATAGATGATTGATCTGTTCAGGGTACACATATTACGTCGAGTGTAAAATAAGTACTTAGATTGCAAGGTGTAAAATATAAATTATAGTAGATTTCCTCTAACCCAGTATGTTCCTTGGAACGTTAACTGTTAAGGTAAAATATACAGGGTGAGTATCTCTCATTTATTGTTTTCGAAATTCCGTTTATTGTGATCATTCTCAAAATCTCGGAATTTTAGCTTTTTTGTTTTTTTTGTTGGAAGCGGGACGGCTGGAGCAGGAGATTATTACTGTTTGTATTCTTTATTTGTATTAAATGGTAGTTTTTTTTTTTTTTTTTAATATCTATCTTTCCTTTAACTTATATATTTGCTAGTTAAATTTTGTTTAATATAGCTATCCATAATTCGGAATCGTACCTATATTGTAGTTTAATTGATTGATGTTTTAGTTATTTAAAGCAATAATTTGTATTACATTGTTAGTTCAAAGTGCTTCTAGCCTGGGATGTACACGGATGTAGTCAAATAAATAAATTACTTTTTATTCTATTTTTCAAATAATCCAAGTACTTATACATTTTAAATATAATCTTTTTTCAGTAAAAATTAACCCTTTAAGGGTCAAATTTTTGTCAAACCTTTCTAAACAAAGTTTCCATACTTTTCAAAGAAGGTCTAGAAAACACCTAATTTTGGATCATATTGCCATTTGGCAGTGATCGTTCTTAAAGGTTTAAGGTCCTCACAATGCAATCCAGATTTTACATAATAATAAACATATTTTTCAAGATTAGACGTTTTTAAGTCACATTCGACTAAGAAGGATATAATCCATAAAATATATAGGAGATAGAGAAACATGAAGAAAGGGCAGAGATGAAGACAATATTGTGGAGGGATGGTCGGTTGGAGACTACAAGCCTGGGTTATGGCTCCATTGCACTCTCCAGAAGATGAAATATGTCCAGGGCACGCCTAGAATACTGACTAGCAGAAAAACAGAACAGCCGAGAATATGTCCGAAGGCAGATGTGGAAATGGAATCGGTTATTGGAACCTCTCAGTGTGGAGGGAGAAATATAAGAAAAGTGATGTTTCCATTTGCAATAGTTAATTTTAACATATTTTTAATATATATATATAAGCTGTTATTGTATTGAGAAAAATTCTTCTACAAAATTTTATTTGATTTTCCCATTATATTTTCGTAGGTTCTTCTATGTTCATTAGTAAGATAAATTCGATAAACACTTCAATAAATTATTGCTGGATCTACTTTTACAATGAGAAAAGATTTTTAAGCATTAATTAAAATAAATTAATAACTAATACAAATACCAAACGAAAGGGAAAAAACCCTGTTTTTACTATTTGGGAAAAACTAGGATAGTCCAAAATCACAGGTTTTCAGGACAGCTCTTTGAAGTTTTTATTTTTCAGTGTAAATTGATTTTTGTTGAAAAATTTATTCTACAAATTATTTCTATTTTACTATGCAATGTATATATTTTTGTGTATATTCAAATGCATATATATGTGTGTGTGAAAATGCGCAATCAGTTGAAATACCATTGATATTACGACTATTTTTACGCGATGTGTAGGAAGCCAATATGGGGGGCTATCTATTTCAGCTATATGAGTATCTATTTCATTTTAGACAAAAAATAACTTATTGAATTTTTCCTAATTGGTACAGATATACATATGCCCGTAATTAACTCCTCACATCCAAGCTACCATACATTCCAACTTCTTTAGTTGAAATATATGTTCTTTCCAGCAGTAACCACAATAATTCCTCAAATTGATATACTCAGGGTTACTGCACAGGGAACTCTTATCCCATCCACCATTCATCACTCAGATAACCTTTCTGTTATCAAATCGCGTAATCCATTCAATAAAACTGTAAACAGCCTGATTTTAATTTCATAAACATTTAGAATGGAGGTTAATGATTTTTTGTTCTAGTTACTGAAATTGGAAAACCTATTTATGAAATTATTAAGATGGAAAGATGGTCACCTATATTTGACATCCATGAAATTATAAGCTCTTTAATTAAAAAAAAAAAAAAAAAAAAATACGTAGATTTTACTAAAGAAATTATAAGCCTACTAAGATTGTAAGTAGAGTTAATTAAACAGTAAACACAAAACATAATGATGAAAAAAACAACTAAAATTGTGTGCAGTTGCTCTCAAAATGGAATTGGGCTCATTTAAATTCCAGTTAAGCCCGGACAATGCTATTTTAGCAGAGGCGGTTCTCTATATAGCCTCCTGCTTCATAACGTTTTCATCCACATAATATCTCAATAACAAACCTTCTTAAGACCTGAAAAAAATTCTGAAAACACTGGAGGATTTTTATCCTTTAGGTTAGAAATATCTAGTTTTGCTCTAAGCGGATAATTTTTAATAGCAGATTACAGAAAAAAAAAATCTCAAACACTAAATATTCCATAATAAGGTACCTTAATATAGTATAAAATTAACAATTAATATTCACAATACTTAGCCATTTTGTAACCACTGTTTTATTTACGCTTCCCTAGTGTGCATACCTTTCGTTTTGTCTCCGTGTTACTAGTATATGTGTAAAGTTTCCGTTTGGTTAGTTAAAACAAATAAAGAATACAAACAGTAATAATCTCCTGCTCCAGCCGTCCCGCTTCCAACAAAAAAAAAAAAAGAGCCAAAATTCCGAGATTTTGAGAATGATCACAATAAACGGAATTTTGAAAACAATAAACGGAAAAATGGTAATGTTTGGGCCCCTTCCAAGCCAGTATGATCACACAAAGCGGTTAATAACATTAACCGTGATCACATTATGCGGCGTTGACTATATATATATATATATATATATATATATATATATATATATATATATATATATATATATATATATATAAATATAAGATTTTTTTACTATTTTATATTTTCTAAATAGAAATAATTTATCCCAAATATTTTAATGAGTACCGGCAGTCTAAATTTTAAATCGCCGGTAAGCGGGGGGAAGGAAACGCGATAATAGAGTCTAAATATCAAGTCGGCCGAGTGGTCTGAATTTCAAAACCCCGGCATTATTCATGAAGGAGCTAAATTTCCGCCATCTGGGATGCAAAATGGATTCAAAACCTTCAATGGCCTCAACGAACGCTTTAATTATTCTACTAACTTCAGAATGTGGGGGGTGAGGGGAGGTAACTTAGGGGCGATATATCGAACCTAATGTGTCTCGTCCGTGTTTATATGCAAATATATCGATCATAAATCGACAGCGGTGAGGTTAATCCAACTCGGGTTGGGGATTCCTCTGTATGTCACTCCTGTTGCTAGTGATGTTCCGAACTTTTCTGTCTAGTTATCACAAATCATATTGTAAAATAATTTTAGTTAGATTGAAATAAATGGTTCATTACATCATTATATTTTTTTAATGGTGCTAATCGCACTAATTAAGTGACAGTAAAATTGCATTTTTTTTTCGCCTTTAGCTGAATGACTGTTATCTGTGTTGAGGAAAATGGAAATAAAACCTTACTGCCACTGAGTCACATCGATAACAGCTTGGCATTGAACAATTTATCTTTGTAAACATTTATCTTATTCTCAACTTGTATAATAAATTAAAAAAATAATATTTGTAGTAGCGATAAAGAACAGTAGAAAGGTACCTGCATACACTTCACGCATTTCGAATTTATTTCTCTTGATTGGAATCGTACTATATAATTTCATATTATTCATTGCGGATGTAAATAAACAAAACATATCTAATTTTTTTGATTTTTAAAATTATTGTGTATTGATTTACACCAATATTAAAAAAAAAAAAAAGATTATATGATTTTAATATTCTTTATTTATACATCTTATATGTATTTATTTTTTATTCACAATGGAGTGAAACAACATGTTGAAATATATGTTGAATATACTGCACCTCCATTTTTATTTTTGTTAAATAAGAATAAACGAAATAAAATAAATGCACAATTTTAAACAAACGTATGGTGAAATACAAAGTTTTTTTTTAGTGAACTTATTTAAATTGAAATAATTTATTGAATAAATGAATCGATTTCAAATTAAAAATTATCATATATATATATATGTGTGTGTGTGTGTGTGTGTGTGTGTGTGTGTGTGTGTGTATTTTTCTGCTGAAATCATAAATTCTTCAGCTTTTCAAGATCGCGTGATGCAGATTACATGATTAAACAATATAATTACTTTAAATGATATGTTAAAAATAGGAGACTGACGTCTGAGGGTTTTTCCTTGCAACTTAATTCTCAAAATTACCGTTCTAATTTAATTTAAAAATGATTTGTAGTTCAAGAGTTGTGTTAGTGCCTTGCAAGATAATTCATAAAAAGTATACTGATGAGTTTTTCATACTCTTTATTAACAAAATAGAATCGCTAGATTATTTTTTTTTTACTTATCGTTATAAAACAAGTACTCATAGTGTGATTCATGTTAATATTTTTTTTAAATATATATGTATTAAATATATAATATTTTTTTTAAATTATAAATATACAGCGTGGATTATGTAACTGATAAGTGTTAAATTATACAGACAGATTCCAGTCTGTAGGACACTTTTTTTCAAGAGTGTTCCGTTAGAATCTATTTGGAACACTATTTGACTGTTAAACAAAATTAAAATAAAATTTTTTTTTTAAAAATTGTTGATAATTGGGGATAATATTAAGACATAGTTCTAGGAGCTAACGAACCTTAGTGATAAAAATAAATTCATATAAATATTAGCATTTAATAATTTTTTTTTTTTTAAATACTGATTTTGTTCTCGAAAATGTCGTGTATCGAGAAAAAAAAAAAAGAATAAACAATTCAAAACCTCATCTCAAGTATTTTTTTAAATTTTGAAATATGTCATCAAGGCAAGAATTTCTCAAATCTTTTTTGGCCTCAATAATCTACAGAGAATAAATAAGTATATCACATTGTGTTTAATATCAGGTCAAACTACAACAATTTTACCAAGGTAAAAACAAATATAAATACATTGAAAAATAAAATATCCTTTATATATTATAATTAAATTATCTGTAAAATGCCAGGATTCAAATTCAGCCCACATTGTTCCGCGGCCAGAAAAAAAATTATACTGCAGAGGCGGTCCGTATTATCATAGCATGGTTTGCTGTATAGTATATGAAAACAGCTTTTTGCAATGCAGTGCTTATCTGATAATTTTACTATAAATTGCTATCAAAGAATATGTGGGTTATCCCGGGCTTATTATGTACAGTCCTATACGAAGCCTCCTACCCGAGCCTACCCGCGGTCGCCATACCAATGAGGCTAATATAAATTCATGTATGTGGAGCTGGAGCGAGGATCGCCAAGTCTTAGCCTTTGATCGCCTACCAGCTGCTCGTCAACTAAACATAGGTGGAGTTCCACATTTTTTTTATTAATTGCTAATTTTTTTGATCCTTATATATTATCGTACGTACTTTAACTATCTGTCGTTGATAACATGATCCAATAACATTACTATATCGAAATACCAATATATCATAGCGGTGTTGTGGTAAATTGAAGAAATATTATTTGAAACTTCATTTTAAGGCATAACTCCTATTTAATCATTAAATTTCTCTCTATATGTTTCGGAGTACACTGCTCCATCTTCAGGATCTACAACTTTAATTATATCCATTAACAATACTATATCAACTGTGCAATCTAATCTTATTCAATTATGCTTAAATTTCTTCTTCTACTGAGTCATTTAAGCTGTCCCTACCGACTTATATTGATAGTTAGTTGTTGATAGAAAAATAGTTGATTGATTATTTGAAACATTATTATGTGCGAACATTAAGGATTTCAGAAGGGGTCTTAAATTGTAAAGGCCGGGTTCGATTCAACTTGACTCTGGGGCTTGTTTAGGAATCCCTAGGCTGAGTGTACATTTTGTATGTACAGAATGATTGTATTCTAATTATTTTTTAATTTGTATTAATATTTACAACTTTATAGAACATATACTTCTAGTAAATTTGTAAAAAAATCAATACAACATGACAATAACTTGTAAAGCAACCACTTTGGTGGCACTTTATTAAAAATTCTATTTTAAAAGGTCTCGAGGCCATCTTCTTTTTAACTTTTAATATGACATTTCTCTTTATTATTATTATTGTTTTGTTTTTTTTTCAATTTATTGATCTTATTTTATGCATTGTACATTAAGGGGTTTCTTTCTATTTTCAGTTTCTTATTTCACGTATTGTATGAATAAATTCATAACCATCCATATTTCTTATCTCTCTTAATCGAGACAGATTGTAATGTGACAGATTTACTCAATACGTATATTTAAAACCATTCCTTTTTCTTGATGAAAGTTCAATTAAGTAGCTGCATTTGTTTTTTTGCTATTACTATCGTGCTTCATACCTCTAATTGGTAGCCTCGGGTTACCCCCCCCCTTATCTTGTTGCCCTGACGATGAGTTAATTACAGGAAACTGGATCGTAGATAAATCGATAATTATATCGAAGGCCGTAAGTAGATCGGAGCTGTGTAACTAAGGCTAAGGCCGGGGTGGCTACTTGAGGCCACCTCATTAGCCTTCGCTCCTCAAGCCCTTGTCAACGATACTTCTGGACAGTACCAGTCCTCAGCAATTACCCTTTTCACTTAATTTTTTTATTGGTAATGTATTTTCATTTGTTTTTAATTATGAATTTTCCGACGCCTTGGAAGGTTATCGGAAAGAAAATGGTGAGAAATGAGGGAATCTTGAGGGTTGTAGAGGGTATGAGGGGAATTACGTATTATTTAGAAAGGTGTATACAGTTGAGGCAAACCGGCTGCTCATATTAGTTAAAATTTTTGTGTAAAATTGGTGTAATATTGTTGATCTTAATAATATACATGAATGATGATCCGGGATTTTTTTTTTAATCAGATTGTATTGCGAGTTGAATAATGTTGGTGTGTATAAAATAGTGTTGTTGAAGGCCTCACCTGAGGATGGGAAAGTTATTTAAAGAAGTAATGTAGTAGAAAAATGTAAATTTATATAAGGGGTATATGCACAACTGACGTGTTTATATTTGAACCTTTTTGTCATAATTGAAAATAATTTCATTTTTTTTTTAATTACATATTATTCATATTTTAATTTTGTTTTCTAGAAACTACTAGTTCCCTACTTATAACTCCTCGTTATTGCAAGATTTTCTATGTTACTTTCCATATTGGTGTAATCGGGCTGGTAAAGTTGAGATTAGCGTTCTGTTTTCCAACAAATAAGCTGAAAACGTAAAACTTTTCCCTGAAATCGTTGTTCGGTCCTACTTTTTCCCCAGCTGATTACTCTAGTTCTACACCTTCCTTTTCCTATCTCCCCACTAAGGTAGAGGGAAGACTCTCTCAGGATGATGTTTGCCTACCCCGAACTGGAGGAGCGGGGAGAGTTGCCAGTTGGAAGTTAGCTGACAATGAGCAGGGCCAACTTGACTGAGGGCCTGATTCTCCAACTTGACTTCCCAAACTTCCTCGCCCTTTTTACTGCCAACTGGTGTCCTCCTCCAGGAAGGGGGGGGGGCTGTCGATATTGCCACTTCTCAATTCTTCTCCAGGAGTCCAGAACCGGGAACATTATCGTCGCGTCTTAGGAGTTATTGAAGAAGAAATATTTTCAGTTAAATCAGATGAAATAAAATCCAAAAGAACGAATTTTATTATTTTATTTTTTGCAATGTGTTCCTTTAATTATTATTATTATTATTGGTTGAAAGAAATACCATACAGCGGAAGTCTTTCTTTATTTATGCGATATTCATAATATCTTTTATGTGTTTACCATGTTTTATTATTATACAAACAACTACATTAGGAGCTTTGTGCTTTCTCCCCCCACTTACAGTAACCCTGGAAGAGGGGCGTGTATTTAAATATATGCACATGCTCCATGCAATTAGCATATTACATGTTTAGTATTTTATAAAATATGTGAAATTTAGAAATAATTTACATTTAAGTTTTTATGTTGAATTTTGAATAGGTACAATAAAGAATGTAAAAAAAAAAAGAAGTGAAAAGTTGATCGTCTACTTCACTTCTTTGAGGAGTTCTAAATCACATTCAGTGAAAAAGAGCTTTGTGCTTATTGTTAATTGTTTTTATTCAAACTAATGTGATAATGATTGATAGTTTCGAATGTTGAACATTCATCATTTAAAAAAAAAAAATTAAAAAATCAGCACTTTGCTACACATATTTTATTCATTAAACGGAAATCTGTATTACTTAACGATTTTCTTATTTCTATCAATTCACAAATATGTATTTGTATTCTGTTTCTAGTTGAAACTATCAGTATTAGTTCCACTCCCGAGTTTTTGTTGAATTTATGGTTACTTCATTTAAATTGATAGAGAAGTTGGAGTTCTGCTTCTTATCATCGTATGCTTTGATATGTCCTGTTAATCCATCTTTGATTTATTGATCTTCTAGTTTTTTTCCTTGTATTTAGCTTTACAGGCATTACATTTTATTTTCCATACACCGCTTTTTTAGAAAATCTCTCTTTTTCTTGTTTAGGTAACGGGGAATGAGATGGCATTTTAAAATGCTGGATTTAGACCTAATTTTTTTAATTCCTTTCCAACTTTGGTGGATATTTGGCCGTAATATGGGATCAAAGTGTCGATATTGAGGGTATTATTGTCCTCTGGGGGTGTTAGGTATATATTAATAATAGTTGTTTTACGGATTTGTTTTTTTTTTAGAATGTTGTCAATCGTGATTTTAGTGTATCCTTAAGTGTATCCTTTAGTGTGTCCTCCAAGAGGACCTTAATAGCATTTGCAAGTGGGCCTATGATAACAAGTTAAAATTAAATGTAGAAAAAACGCAGGCTATTATTATAGGTTCTAATACCCATTTGAGATCCCTTCCCCACCTCCCGATCCTGTCTAAGAACTCCCAACCTATTCAATTCCACTCCACAGTTAAAAACCTTGGTATTGCCTTCGACCAAACCCTTTCATGGAAACCTCATATCTCCCAAATTTCTCGACGGGTTATATCCATCCTTAAACTATTCCATTCTTCCCAGGACTCCCTTCCGAAACCTACCCGTCAATTTTTGGTTTCTTCCCTTATCCTACCCCGTTTTGACTACAGCTGTGTGGCATATGGTGGGTTGACGGCGGAACTCGAGAGTAAACTAAGAAGACTAATGAACTGTTTCGTTAGGTTTATCTTTAGGTTTCCAATAGCCTACCACACATCACATCTATATACAGAGTTAAAATGGCTTTATCCTTCATCCCGCAGAAATTACTTCCTAGCCTCCTTCCTCTACCAATCCATTAATGCTCGGAATCCCTCCTACATCTATAACATCTTCCAGTTCAGATCCTCGGTCTCCTCCCGCACTTCAAGATCTCGCTCCTCAGACCTGTATACTTCTTCCCATAAGAGTACATCATTTGACCACTCCTTCATTTCCCGTGCTACTTCCTTATGAAATTGACTACCCTGTAAAATCCGTAATGCTCCATCTTTGTCCACATTTAAATCCCTTCTCTTTCAATACCTCCTTTCCCTCCAGAATGATACTGACTACCAAAACCTCACTAAAAAAAAAAATAAATAAATAAAAAAAAACAAAAAAACATTCAGTAGATGTAAATAGGTTTTATTTTTTCTCCTACAATTATTGGATTTTTGTAATTTTTATTTCTATTTTTGTTCTTTATTTGTAAAATTGTAAATAGTTAACCAGATTGTTAATTTATTTTATTTCATCTTATGAAAGCTAGACTCATTGTATTTATTTATGTACGTTATATTATTCTGAGGGGACATCGTCCCATAATAAAGTTTTTTTTCTATTCTATTCTATTCTATCCTAAATTGTATACTGTTCCTTTCTGAGTTTCGTTCAAACATCTTCAATGTTGGACTGAATTGACAGTGGAAGGATAACTCAAAGGCAGACTTAGCTAGAGACATAAAGAGGGAGGGATCTCTGGAGTCCACTGGAGTCTGTGTACGTTCCAGGTGATTTAGCTGGAACTTGTGGTCTCGGCGATTCCCAGGCCCCTATTTCAAGCTCCATTCGCTAGCAACATTTCCTCTTCGACTAAATTGCAGTCCCCTTGACCCGTGTCACGCCCCCTCTTCTGTGTATCTTTTCCCTCAGCTTGGGTAAATATCTGTGTACCCTCTCAGTTCTTTATGAATGACAAACATAACTAATGTTTGCTGTTTATATATAATTGTTTGATTTAAGCCTTTATAAAATTTCGTATTATTGATCTCCTCAATCAAAATCATAATCAAAACTTGTTATGAGTTTATCTAAATGATTTTTCTAAAAAAAAAAATCTTTAATGACGTTTCTTACAACCTAGCTAAAAAAAGTAGTCTGAATGGATAAGCAACTTCTAATAGCTGAAAAACAGGACTAAAAATATCTTTCGAAAAAAGAGAACTGATGACCACAGATACAAACTTCAGAAAGAAAATCGTGGAAACTAAATACGGGCCAATCAAAGTAACACAGAAATTTAAATACCTAGGGGAGATCATCTGCAGTAGAGGATTGGAAAGGGAGAGCATGATGGAAAAGATCGCTAAACTAGAGAGATTAAGGTTTGTAACCAGTAACATTTACAATAAAAAGATCCTGTCCATAAAAGAAAAGATCAGGCACTACAATACTGTAGTAAAGCCAGTTCTATGAGCATATAGAAAGGTAATAATGCCTAACGATATAGACAGAGAAAGACTTAATAAGGCTATTTTTGCCTGAGAAATTTTTGGGATTACAAGAGTGCACAGGGATACATAAAACAGCTAAAAGAGGAGACCAGCAAACTGAGGATTGAGGACCGAGACTGCCTTGATAGTGAAGAATATAGAAGGAAACTACAAGGAATAGCGGTTCTTGTGGACAGGAAGGAGCCAAAGGAAGGTATGGCCTAGACAGAAGAGAGGAAACGGAGGCAATCAGAAAGAATGAAGGAGATATGGATGATGAAAAGGAACAGAATTAAAAATCCATCTTCGTAATATTTGCGTGGTCTCTATGGCCTTTTCGTGAAAAAAAACAACAACTTATAATAATTTGTCTTGTAAAAATTTCTATTCGATTGGAGGGTTACATCTGGGCTGATCATTTGGATTTGTGTTTTGACTGGGTGGGTTGTTGGTACTTTGCTGTGACTTTTATTATTTATTAAGAATTTATAGTAAAAGGTTTGTCTAGATAATATTAGTGAGTATATCAAACAAGAATTGTTGATATATTGTAAAAATATGGGAAGTAGTTTTCGACGTAATAAAGAGATGTAATGGATTTTATGTGAATTTATTTTAAACCTCCCCTATGTCGAGACCGTTCATCAAAATAAATTTTACGAGTTGGAGCATATCGATATTCATGTGGAGCTTCGATAGATCGTGAACCGGACTAGAATAATAAATAGTTATTGTCCCTGGAAAACCACACTCATCCTCACTAGCACACTCACGAGGGGTTTTCCAGGGATCTTCTCTTTAGTCTATCATATTTTATATGTATATTAACAATTTTCCCAACATCATCACACGTTAGTGAGCCGACTAATTACAATTTAATCAATCCTTAAGAGAATTATTATTATTATTTTTTTAAAACTATTTATTGATATTCACAACTCTATACATTATATAGAGCTCTAAATTCAAATACTAACCCAGTCTACAGAACTATCAGCCGTCTGGATTTTTCTCCAGAAGAGTATCTAACTTTTAATACATGCATACACAAAACACGAGTTTAAGAATTTTAAACCCACACGCTGTAAATATATATTTAAAAAATACATCCTACACTATTCAAGATGAAGAAATCTGCAGTACCTGTAAGCAACATATATCTAATAGCCTATATCATTTTCTTCTCCTGTGCTCGCCATCCAATGCATATAGAGAGAGATACCTGCAGCAATATATAACTGATTCACCTCCTTATGCAAATATAGAGAACATTCTCAATATAGACAGTATTGAAAAAGAAAATTATATTTAAAGTATATTAATTATTAATTTTTAATTATGTAAAATTATGCATTTATACCAGCACATACTAATAATGTGTAGTATGTATATAGTAGGAGTAATATTTTACTTTATTTACAATGCGAACTTTACTAGGATGTGTGGTCAGCTACTCATAAGAAGTATGTACTAAATTGTTTATATTTTGAAATATTTGTACAAGATCTTTTTCTTAACAAATAAAGCGATTATTATTATTATTATAACTCTATACATTATATACAAGTAAATTTGAGAATAATGAATACAATGGCATGCAGAGAACTACTCGCTAGTAGCATTTGTTATTTTCTCCTTACTGTTTTACAATTACTTAAAAATGAAATATAACAAAGTTTTATTTCACTTGGTGCTGCTGGAATAAAATAATTATTATCTGTTCATTAAAATTTCCAACTGTATCAATAGAAAACAAAGTATCTAATTAAGGTGATTACAACGTTCATAATAAAATGTCAATGCTTGTGCAGAAACTACCCACTGGTAGTTCTTAAAAAAAAAACTCTACATTAGAAGATCTGTTCGCCATCTGTTCAGACGCCTCAGAGGATTTTCGGGAATAGATTGTGAGGAGACTAGTGGATTCGAGTGGGAAGCAATTAATGAAACATGTGGTCATCAGCAACATATGGAACATTAAGATCTTTGTGGATAAGTTTGATTGTGACATAATAAGAAGCATTAAGGATTTTGAATTGTAATGATCGAATACGAGATGTATTAGAAGGTTTAGTGGAGCCCCAAAGCTCAACTCCGTATGTGCAAATAGGTCTAATTACTATCATGTAAACAGGTCTTTTGTAATTTATTGTAAGCTTTGAACCTTGTCTAGTAAATGTTGGAGTAGTCAGAAACGACAAGCAGTTTCTTGTCTTTCATCTCTGCTATGTGAAGAGTTATTGAAAAGAAATTTAAAATATCCAATTATTTAAAATCTAATATACCCACTCTTAATATTAAGGCAATATGCCCACAAATAGATAGCCAACAATTTCTATTTAAGTGGACACAACTAAGTTAATTTATACTTAGGCTTGTAATCTAACCGCAGCCGGCAGGACTGAATTTTTCGCCTGCTCTTTGGCGATAAAAAGCTGCTTGGTATTCATTCGGCTCTTGGCTGGAATCTCCTAACTTTTATTGGCCTCCAGCCTCCTGAAGGTTGGGGGGGTCTACTATCTTAGTGTCTCTGCCGCTGAGTCTTAGAACTAACTATTTAAAATTCTTTAAAAAAAAAAAAAATTGTTTATAAAATTTAAAAAACATTAAATGTAATTATTAATTATATATTAACGTAAAATGTTAATGAAATTTTTTCTTTTCCAGAACATCCTTGACAAGTTCAACCCAGGTGCCCGGCAGATGATCAATGCTGGGAAGGCGTACCTCAAGGCTTTGCATGGTAAGTCCAGTTATTTTATATTTTTAGTTATTTTTTTTATACTATATATCCATTTGCCATAGTATTAAAGTCTATTATCAGGGCTAAAAAGAAAAAAAGGAAAAAAAAAAGAAGAAAGATAATGTCAACTACAGAATCCGGAAATATAAAAAGATATTATAAATTTAGAAATAAGAAATGGATTCGATAGGTACGTTATAAAAGAATAAAGAGAGCAAGTCAAATACAAAATATAAGCAAAGGACAAATTTTTCAACCTCTTTATTTTATATTTTTTAATTTTTTTTTAAATTTAACTGTCTTTATCATATTACTACGTACCTACATATTTTTGTGTTAATATAGCTGATATTTTTTTGTGTTCTTCTTATCTTAGCAAATATTACTATTTTTAAATTATTTACGAATTTTCATCTAGAGATAATTTATTTTATAAAATGTATTTCCTTTTTTCATTTACTGTTGAGTTGTTTTCCTGTATTTTTCTATTTCTTGAGTCTGTAGTTGACGTGCTCTTTATTTGGAAATTTTTTTAGCCCTGATGATGGCCATCAAAACCCTATGCTCATGTTGGCATATGAAAGCAATGCGTTGTTGATTTTAAAAATTGAGGCGTATTTTTCTGTTAGAGGTAAAGGTAAAGATATGGCTAGATTAGGAAGGGGAATTTTTTTTTGTACTGCCGTTTTATTTCTGATTTTATTCATTTATTTGAGATTTTTGAGCTTAAAACTTAAGGGTCATCAACGCTCGTCTGTTCTTAATAGGAAGTTAATTCAATTTATCTATATTTTATGATATAGCTAGATACTTTACAGAGAAAAGTAAAGGAGGACTATCATTTTTTCAATTATTTTTTCATCGTTTCCCAGCGCCTTTGAGATGTATCGAGGTATTCCTGATTCAATCAACCTTTTGGTATAGTAAGACCACTCGTTAAACATATGGGATACTGAAAAACCATCGCCACACATTTTACATTTGGGAGGAGCCTCTCTGGTTATAAGGTGAAGGTGTGTAGTTCTTGTATGGCCAATTCTCAATTACGTTAGGATCACTTCTTCTCAGTTTGAGTTTACTTGTTGGGCTGCGATCCCACATTGTCTGCCACTCTAGGGATATCGTCTCTATAAGTGAGTGTTTCAGTTCTAATGCCGTTAGAATCGGTTTTATATGTGATTTAACCATTTTTGGGAGAAAATCTTCCATCTTAAGATAATCTACTAGGAAAACTATTTAAAAAATTAAATTTGAATATCAGAGCATGTTTTGGAATTTACGCCTTAATTTGTTTTATTTTATTTCTTCGAGTAATCCCTCTAAATTAATCTTTTAGGTAGATAATAGTTAATTTATTTTAAGAAAGATGTTAGAGTAATAAATGACACTATTTACTTCCGAATTTAAAAAAACAAAAATTAACTATTTGAAATTATTCCATGTACAGATCGCTCCTATCTTAACTACAACTGAAATTAATGCTTTATTTATCACCGTTGTACATGATTCACTCATATACTTATTATTTCTTTATATACTACTAGATACGTCATTGTCGATAGTGATACATTAGGAAAGAAAGAATAAGATACTTGTATAAAAACAAGGAGAAGAAGGTTAGGAGGATCGATCGGTGGAGATATCCGACATTAGGCCCCGACAGGACGGGGTACATGGGATAAGGAAGACACCCTTAGCCCCAGACCCGGGAGATGGAACCTGTAAATCCTCCTCCGATAGCAGATGGCTAATAAAAAATAATGGCGACGCTAAAGGGCGATAAGTTAGCTCGACTCCTAACAAGGATCACTCAGATCTTCATCTGTGATATCCAATTAGCTCCTTGGACATTTCCCAATATCTCCTTCATTTTGGGTTTTTAAGAGAAAGTAATAATTCAATTTAATAAAAAAAAAATTAAAATGTTAAATAATTATTAGTTAAGAGTATCAAAAAAAAAATTTGTTGTATTGCTATATGGGTCATTATACCATTATAGTACAACCGCTTGTAACAAGAGGATTATGCCTCAACGGTTTGTACTTCACACATCAGTTTAAAATATATTATGTGCAGGTCGTAGGTGATGAGATTTCTTCACTTTAGGTGCCGATATCTATTTAATGATACTTTCTAATGAATTTGTTCTAGATTCCTATCTCCCTGTCTCCCTGGACATGTCACAAGTCAAGTTTACAAAGTTCACCTTAACTATTTATACAAAATATTGATGTCGAATTGCACTATTATGAAATAATGACCCATATGAAATATCTGACGGATGTTTTCGAACTATCATATGTATAGATAATAAATAAATAAATAACATACTTCTATATGCAGTGTATAAAAAAAAATATAATTCCAAATTTTTGCATCTTATATAAAAATGAAAAAAAAAATAGCTAAGAGATATAGCACAAATTTAATATATTTAAAAAAAATAAATTAAAACTAGTATTACAGTAAAGATTTAACCCTAACATAAAAATATATTTAAAGTTAACTCAATCATTTAATGATTAAGATTTTTATAACCTAATTCACGATTTTCTTCTAATTTATAAGTTTATGAACAAAAAAGAGAAATATTTTTCAACCTTCGAATTTTTTTCTTTAAAATACCTCACATGCGCTGCTCTGCCTTGGTATATTCAAATTTTTATAATTATAATTATAAAAAAAAATGTAACTGGTTTAATTAGTTACATATTCCCTCGAATAAAATTAATATATTATATATATATATATATATATATATATATATATATATTATATATATATATAAGTTAAGAATTATATATAAGTCTTCTTCAGGGCGAAATCACTTGTTTTGTTTATTTTTTTTTTTTAATTCTGTAAGCTTTGGTTGGTCCATATCATTACAATAAGTGCATTGATGTGGTTTATTTGACTCTAATTATTAATTTGATTATGATGGATGGAGTCATTTGTTCTTTTTATCCTATAATATATATATTTTTTTAAATTACATGAAAAACAGTATCATTTTTTAAGCGGCTTTTCGTTATGTTCTCATTTTTACATCCCATCCATTATTTTTTAACCTCCCTCGGTTCAAATTAATGCTTCTGATTTCCTTGGCATTCCGAGCGAGAGCACATCATTTCAGGTGAATAATGAAATAACTAGTATGTTGAGGCAGGAAGCGAGGTAATATTTCAAAAACTTTTTATACTCTTCCAATGTTATAGATTAATCTTCATTTAAATTGAATTATTTTTTAGTTTAATGATTATTTTTTTTAATGCACTCTTGTAATCTTATTAAATTATATTGCTTATGAAAACCTTTTTATTTCTCTTTTCCCACCACATGATTTCAGGATGAAAGACTCATTTTGATTATGGACATTTTTTTTTTTGTTGTAAATACAGAATCAGATTCATGTCAAACATTATCTCACGACGAGCAATATGCCCCGCCGATCAAAGTCATTGTCAATTATCTCTTCTATTAGTTGCCCTTTCAGATATAGGCGGCACGTGTTCGTCAAACTTTTTCTGTCCATTTGTTTTTTTATTATACTGGATAAAGATATTTTTGTTCTAGTGTATATATAGTGGATTGTACATATATCATCTTTATGTTGGATATTATTTTGTGTAGAAAATCTTGCGAATATTATAACATTGGGGTCGTTATTCTACTAAAAATTTCTTATTTTAATAAAAATTTATTAAAGATGGTACGTTAACAATGAAGGAATGTGTTTTACTTAAGTAGTCTTCAAAAAAATTACAGTTTAGTCATAAGTATACAATATTTTCCAAATATAAACAGAACATGGACCGATTAAATCATACTTTAACCTGTTTTATTTGATTCAATAAATCTGGCTCATATTGTAGAAGAGCAAGGAAAAAATCTCTGAGCTCTTTTTGCATTTTATAAATTAAATTTTATATAGGTTTATTTATTATTTTAAATTTCGAAAACAGTTTTAAGTGAATGACAAACAAAAAACACCAAATCATGTTTTTACGGTAATAGGTATAGCTTTTTTTTTTTTTTTTTTTTTTTTTTTTTTTTGCTGCCTCACTCAAGGGCAATGAGCAATATAGATGACAAAGACTCATTCACACAATATGTACAATGATATCAAATAAAGTAAAAGAAATGAAGTAATCAAATTAAAATAAACAGCCTCTAAATATACAAGAGATAAAATAAAGTGCATGTATAGTAAAAGAATGATAATGTCCGATGCGAAAAACTCGCCTCGGCCTCGAGAAAATGGACTGTATGGGAAAATATCAAAACGAGGTTTCGCACCTTTGGGGAGATATTATTGAGAAGGTAGCATAAACAAATAATACATAAGAAACTTCCCACCTTGTTATTGCCGCCGACGGTCTGTACGGAGGCCTCTGAAATCGTCTGCTTCTCCCAGGCTGCAAAATTTGTTCAGGCTCTCCTCCTCTTGTATCACCACTCATTTAGGGAAGAACTAAATCTTTACAGACTGGCACAGGAAATAAGATCACTTTTAAAAGAGGAATAGGGTCCTAGAAGACTGTTTTGTCTTGGTCAAAAAAGTGATGGAAGACCATGAGGTCTTGGGTAATTTAAATAGGTGCGTACTGGAGCACAGATGCTAGAAGAAAGAGGAATATTCTAGTAGGGATTAACGCAGATAAGGGCTAGTTGCCCAGAGATCCATAGAGTGCGTCAATGAACAGTATATTAAAGTTTTTCTCCTTTACCCCCCCCCCTCACAAAAGCGCCGATTGGCGCGAACACACCGCCCACCAAAATTGGGATGTTGCCCAATTTTAATCCACAAGTTATACAATGAAAATGGTGGGCAGGCAGCAAAGAATTTATACAATAAAATAAAGAAACGAAAGCCCAACTTGAGTAAAGAGGAAGATAAACACAAAAAAAAAAAAAAAAAAATAAGAATATTGTAACCCGAATGTGTGCACAATTGTACAATGTAAAGAAAAAGAATCAGCCCAACTGGGCAACAATTATATAATGTAAATGAATAAAATTAAGGAAGAAAATAAAATTATCATAAATACAACCGTACTCTATATATAATAATTACAAACATTCCGGGGAACACCCCGATCCAAGCTCGCTCAATTAGGAGGGCAAGCTGGGCTCAGAGTTTCCAGCGCTGTTCTATCACCTGCAGCACTAGCAGAATCCAGTGGAAATAGACACTATTAGTTTACAAATCTGAATTCATCTTTTTTTTTATTTAAATCATGTAATGTCAATATTTTTTTTCTTCAACAAGAACAAATATTTTACTTTTTTTTTCTTGTTTTAAGGGTTTTTACTTGAAAATTGTAACCATAACAGTCATAGTCGGCTAGGAACGTTTTGAAATATTGGAAATTTTTTTAAATATAATTTTTAATTTGAAACGTTGTCACACAATAAAAGTATTTCTACTTAGACCTGGTGTTCCTCTTTGACTGCACTCTGATTATCTTCTCCAAATTTTAATTTAATTGTTTTAAGAGCCTTTCTGTCGTTTATGAATTTTTAGGCATTTTTAAAGTATATTGTTTAACCTACGTTTGTATATGTTTAACCTACGATTAACGTAAACTGCCAATAATTATCTTGGAATCCAACACAAGTAAGGGGCGATGACAATCAAGTTACTATTAGCCGCCATGGCCAGATGAATTATTCATCCTAGCGACAAAACAACTCTAAAAAAATCTTGCTCCCAGAAGGGGAGGGGGTAGAGGGGAGGGGGCAATTAGGGGCGCAGTAATTGCAAGAAGATTGACACAAATGAAGAAGATCTTCCCCTCCCCTCCCCGCCTCCCCCTCCACTGTGCAATAAATTGCCTGCTCGGGAGATATTGTAGCCAGAGCCCATTAGCTCTAACCTAGCCTTCTTCAGGGTTCTTCATCCCACTCTGCCATTATAGCTTATATAATTGAGATTATTGTTAGAACGTAGAGTAATATTGTCAGAGAGTGGGGTAGTGTTCTGTCAAAAAATAAGTCCTATTTATTTACAATAGAACCTACAATATACTGCAATCTAGAATACAATTTCTTCTTAAAACTTCCTATTATACAAGTTTTTACAAACTTGAACAACTATCATTATTTTAATGTTGTTAGGCTAGAAGTTAAAATGTCCAAAAAACTTGGATTTCTTAACAGTACACGTTTTTAACGTGTCATAGCTATTTAAAGGGGTTTACTAAAAAATTCATACTCAAGGTCTAATAGTAAATTTAACCAGCTTTCAAATGGAAAAAAAGTTTTTGATCGAACAAATAGTTTCCGAGTTATATCCAAAATAGCAATATTTTCGCGGACAAGTTCTCAAAGAGGTGTTGAAGCCCGCCAGTTTCCGCTTCGGCTTATAGCCTACTGAGTGTAATTTAACTGTTATTTAAATCAGGCCAATTTTAATCCAAATTTCACTAGAAATGCACCCGCTTGGGACTGCAAGACTTGGCAATCCTAATTGTACCTGTCAAGGACTATCAATTAAGATTATCACTTCCTTTACGCTCGTCTTTTTAAAATAAATGTGCTATTGGCTCCTAGACCTTAATCTAAGCTTTCGAGTTTGGCCAACAACATCCTCACAACTCTCTTAAGTTAGGTTCTTCATCAACTTCCTTTATAAAACGCGTGGTTTTAGTGACTGTGAAATTTTCTTGTCGATTTTTTGAGGTATCAGTGAAAGGAAAATTATTTCATTATTTTGAATAATCTGTGATAACTTTGATGGCCATAACCATCGCATTTATGGCCGAAGCGTGAGCATGATAAAATTTTTTTAAATTTAATTTTAATAATTCTTATTTTCCTTCTACTGATCTTTTAAGAAAAGTCTATAAGGTATATTCGTCCTCAGTCAACAGTTATACCTCTTATACTGTTCTTGTTTACATCACTTTATGCCATTAAGTTCATTTTGATCGAAAGAATTGCAAACAAGTTCTGAGGTTTACAGAGAGGCATGTAAAAAATTGATTCAATTGGGTGTTTTAATTGAAAATATATCAATAACATAAATATAAGATTTTTTTTTGATTTTTTTATTCTTTTATTAATAGAAATTTACAACTGTATTTAAAAAACACATCAAGTAAATATGCGGTATATATGAGACATAATGACTTGAATTAAACTTGTAGAGTAACTACCCATTGGTAGTACTCTAATGAATATTTACAAAAGAAGATCACGGGGCCATCTTCTTTTCAGACGCCTCGGAGGATTGCCAGGTATGGAATGGGAAGCAAGTTGTGCAACAAGTGGATTTGGATGAGCAGTGAGTTTATTATGAAAGGAAAGGTATCTGGTTCGTGCCAATTCAGCAACATATGGGATATTAAGGTCGTTGTGGATCAATTCATTTGTGACAAAGTAAGGAGCATCTAGGATTTTTCGAAGGATTTTGGATTGGAGTGATTGGATGCGGGATGAATTCGATGGTTTGGTGGATCCCCTAAAATAAGATTTAAATTCCATTATTATCTAAGCGATAAATTATTACTTTATACTCATCCCAATAATTAAAAAGGAATGATAAAATATACTATAATCGATAATAAAAATATTAATTGTTACAAACCTTTTATAATTTTATAATTATAATTTTTACAAAAATCACCACAGAAGAATAATAACAGACAGAAAGAAAATAATAATAACCATCAACAAGGCGTAGCTTCACGAATTTCAAGTTCTTCAAGTTTAAGTTGTTATCTAGAGCTATGAAGATCTATTGAAGCCAATTGCCTCATACTGTGCGGAAACTTATTGCTCGTCTTAGTGACTGTCGTAAACTTAAAGCATTTGAAAGAAAACTTTTAAGAATAAGTGGCACAAATTTAGTGGAGGGCGTGGGGATAGTAAAAAGTACTACAGAATTAAAGTTTATTAAATAGTTGAGATAATGTTATTTTATTCGAGCGAATACGCTTAGATACGCTTTCCATGTTGCTAAAATTCAATAGGAAATTCACTTAAAAAAAACATAAGTAAGGCCTGATAATAGTTGGAAGGATAACGTAAAAATGACTTTAAGAAACTAGGAATTAGAAAAACTAGGGGCATTTTAAACAACAAAAAAAAAAAAAGTTGATAAATAAATATGTAAGAATATTCAGAAGATGGCCAAGGGCAACACCTATAGCGCTATAAACTAAATTATCAGAAAGAAAAAAAAAATCTTATTGGAATTTCACATTGTTTATCAACTAGACCTGTCACGAATATAACACAGACATTATCACTTTAATATCCTAGTCGCTAACCTAGGACTAACACCAATAGTCGCAACGATCTGACAGATCACTTCTTGAAATTCAATCGTTTTAACCGATGACTTCATCACTTTTATTTTTCTCATTTACTTCATTTGATTTTTAAAGGAATGCACATAATAATAAACATTTATAAAATAAGTAATACAAATATTATTCATCTATTATAACAACTTTAAACTATTTTTCTGTTATCACAACTTTTTAACTATTATTTATTCCACTAATTTTATTTTTACCGCTATGACAGGCAATTTTTGAATGTTCTAAACATAAATACATTTTTCATTGTCAAAAAAGTAATTAGTCAGCCTTCGTTTAATCACATAATGCACAACGTCGCCTTATAGAGCCGCGTCCTTCGTGACTTGCTTCAGGTGGAGCATCCTCTTTTCTATAATATATGAAACATAAACAAACTCTTATCTATAAATGAATTATCGGTAATGCATTCCTCATCACTAGATACACCATCTTCGTGCTCAGTATCTGAATGCTCAATTCTTTCTTCAACAACGTCTGTTTCACTTTCATCAAAATTTTCTACATCACTATTATTCTCTGTATTACATAGAATGATTTTACGAATCATTTCAATATCGTCTGAGTTTTCTAAATCGAAGGTGTGCTTACTATTCATAATGTAATAATGATAGAATAAAATCTGTCGCGTCATTAGTCGCAATGAGCCTAATAGATCTTGTCCCGGTAGCAGCGGAATAGAAACTTAATAACTAAAACTCTAGAGACTATTGAGGACTTTAGAGGATTCGTATTGTATTGAGGATTCGACCTCACTAATAATGCATTCGAGGAATGTTAGTTGAAAGATACTGAGTCGCTTATCTCATTATAAAAATCCTACTTGGAATACTGCGCAAATAATACCTTGGGTAATCTCTCAGATCGGTTAAATAAAGTCTGAAGGGTTAAATATCAGCGTTATTCTATGTCATATATTATATTTTTACCTTATTTTATATTGTATGTATTGAAAGATTTTTTTAATATAATTTTATATTTTTTATCATACAATAAATCACATTTTTTATTCTAAATAGCAGATCGGGTCTATTCCTTGATCTAGACTTTGAATTATGTGATCCTCTGTTTCTTATGCCGGCTCCTATTCCAATAAAATAGTCTAGTGTCCCTTGAGATTTTGCTCAATTAAGTACGATATAGGCTTATTTGTATTTCCTCGTATAATATAAGGTATCCGATGATTGGATATTCGCATAGGGATTTTTTTAGTATTTTGTATTTATAAAACACTTAAAAATTATAGGTTTCATTTAAATTAATCAACATGTGTGAGGAAAAATAGTTGGATTGAAATTAAATTAAAGTAAGTGTAATGTTGGTGTATGCTTGGTCGTGGTGGTTCGCGCAATACCTTCTCTGCCTTTCCAGCTTAGAGAGTTACTGTTTAAACGGAGCGAAAATTATGGTCGGAAAGAAATGTGCTCTTCAGTATTCTAGGCATTTACTCCTTTTTCTTACGAAGTATTCCTTTATCGTGTTTAACGATTGTGGTGTAAATAAAAAAATGATCAAATAAAATTTAAAAAAAATTATTTGACATTCAATATTTAATATTAATTATTATTTAGTATATTATTAGAGATTTAGAGCGTACCTGTGCTATATATAATGCGCTACAATACTGGTGTGGTCTACTGCTTTGATGATCCTCGAAAATTGTTAAATTAAAAATTAAAATAAATATAAACTTTTCACAAACTGCCTACCCAGTTAAAAGCACAACAGTTTATGTTTCAGTTCCTCAGCAAGAATAATCTGACATGACAAAAAAAAAGGCCAGCTTTTGATATAGAAAATAACTACATTGGGTCTAACTGGAGAGTTGAAACAGTGCAGAGGACGAACTGTATTAAAACGAGCGGTTTCAAAAAAACTGTAGATTTAAAAGGCACGTTTTATTGAAAGATGAAAAAGTTTGTGAATTAATTTAACCCATCACAAAGGCTGGGAGTATGCAAAACAAAAACTGTCCGTATGAAGTGCCATCGCTGTGAAATGTTTGACTCCACAATTGTATGTGCTTGAAAGCTTTGTATTTTTTTTCGGTGTGAATCGTGTATATTCTCTAATAGCTTAAATACTTAATTATCTCATTACTAATGTTATACCTTTTTATATTTATATAAATAACTATTCTACAATATTCGGGTTATAGGTCCTCCTTTTAACAAAATATATATATATATATATATATATATATATATATATATATATATATATATATATATAT
Source organism: Euschistus heros (assembly GCA_003667255.2). Lineage (NCBI taxonomy): Eukaryota > Metazoa > Arthropoda > Insecta > Hemiptera > Pentatomidae > Euschistus > Euschistus heros. The sequence goes on from RCWM02000166.1 coordinate 2,079,285, forward strand.
ATATATAACAAGTAAATGTGAGGAATATGATTAGAATGACATATCAAACACTTGTAATGAAAACTAAGCTAAGGAGTTTAAATTTACCCTTAAATAAAACAATACCTATTCAGATCTATCTTTTGGTGTTTCGTTTAATTTAGCATAAATTTGTATTAATAAATATTAAATTTTATAAAAAAATTTCTTGCCTAATATCATTATATATCTGCTTTTTGCATAAATAATATTTCCTCTTATAAAAACTTCTACATTTATAATAATAAAATAAATTATCAAGCCCAGATGCTACTAAATAATGAATAGGCCTCTGAAATATATGAATTTGCATATTTCTCCTAGCCAACTAAAACATCTACATCAACATTTGAGGTATTTGGAATCAATTTGGGAATTTTTTACTATGTATATCTGTGCATATGTTCGCCGTAAATATATATTTTTACATATTTTGAACTATAATTGCATATTTATCTACAAATCCGGCATATTAGCATTTGGCATTTGAATTTGTTTGTTCTGAGCATACAAAAAATAAATATATAAATTATATAGAATAGAAAAATAATTTTATTCTGGGACAAAGTCCCTTAAGAATAACAGATAATTGCAGGTATAACTAAATTAAATCTGGTTAGAGATATAATGAGCTACAAAAAAAGAAAAACAATAATACATTAATGACACTATGTACATAGATGATATTTAAATAAAAAGAAAAGAAAAGAAGATAACATTCTACAGATTAGAGGAGATAGAATTAAATAAGAAAAAAAATAAAATAAAATGATATAGAAAAATCTTTTGGTACAATGATATGATTTGTATGTACAATAGAAGTACCCAATGTTATATTTATGGAAAGTTAAATTTTTATTAAAAGGAATCTCAATTATTCCAGAACTGAATCCAGCAATGCAATAATAATTTTTGACTAAGTAGTTAGATAGTTAGCAAGCGTCAGTCTGGATGAGAAGGAGGTATTGGAAATATAAATATTTAAATGTTTTCAGGGATTTAGCTTGTCTGATGTGAGGAGAAATGGAGTTCCAGAGGATTGTTGAGCGGAAAAGGAAGGAGCGTTGGAATATTGAAGTTCTATGGGATGGGGTATACAGATCAGAAAGACGGGATCTTGTATGTATTGGATTGACTGCAGATCTGAATTGGAGCTTATTATAAATATAAGAAGGTTGGAGGGTATTGATATATATATATAAAAGAAATATGGAAACTCTTTCTATTCCTCCCCCCCCCCTAATGAATAGGTTCTTGATTGTTCAAGTACTGATTCTTCCATTTTCACGAACTTTCTATCGCATTTGCTTTTTTTAAAATTGTGTAATCGAATTAATCTCTCGTTCCGCTCAAATACTTGAAATATTACTTTGATTATTTTTATTTCCCTTCTTCCTACCATCATATAATTATTCAGTCACTCACGTAGTGTCCACCAATGCACATCATTTATTAACTGTTTATTTGTGTTCTCCTAAAATGCCGAAAATCACTCTCCTAGAAATAAGAAAAATCTTTTTTAAATATAAGTACGTGAGTTGGCTATAGATAGTTTTACTGGTGGTGGACACGTGTTATATTGTTTTTTTTTATTAAATTGTATTAACTACTGCACTGTGTTTGGTATAACTAGCTTTTGTTACTCAAACTGTCACTAGATCAGTAATGTCGGATTTTGATACAAATTTAAGTTGTATTTTAGTCCGAGCTGACATAACCCACCATAAATTAAGCCTTTAATAACTTAAGTTTTATACTGTTTTGTTTCTTAATACCCGCCTTGTATTTTTCTTTTTTAATATACTTCTTCTTATTTTTTCATTTTTCAAAACAATTTCATGCTGGAACTTAAGTGTGTACTTATGTATAAGTATGTATTGAATTTTTTTTATTTTTCTAACTGATGTAGATCATATTTTCGGCATTCCATTACATATTTTACCCTATATAGTTGTAAATATATGTTCATATTTTACAGTTTATATTGCTTATGAATCATAGCCCTAATAATGAACACTGTACTGTAAACAGAGCCATCATTTTAAGCAATGCATTAATATTTGCGAAGGGAGTACAGGGACCTAATGGAACCTTATTATATCTCCACTTGTCAGGTAGAAATCAGCATAATATAATATTCATGATATGAGAATAGGATTGGAGGGGATAGGAGCCTGGATGTGATTGGGCGAGAGAGCTTGTGCAAACACCAATCAGCCAGCTGCATTGTAACTGTCAACACGGGACTGGTCCGTTTTTACTGACGCCTGCCAAGTTTCCCTTCTATCGGGCGAAATATGAAATTACACTCCGTCTTGGCAAGTGTTTGCCGATCCCCTTTTTTGCCACTTGTCGCAAGTAACATTGAGTAACATCAACTTTCTGTTTAATATTATAAACATTCTAAAGGTTCGTGCTTTCAACTATCATGCTTAGAGTATCAAGAAACTCTATACTAGGCTAGTATACTAGTCAAGTTAAGCGGTTATGATCGGTTTCTAAAAATCGACTCATCCCTTATTGAATTATTTGAATATTTAAAGGAATATTTATAAATCCATTCATACAATATATACAACTAAAAGTAAATAAATTATATATCAATACAAAATAGAAATATAATAATAAGTAAATTTATAATTACCTAAATTAAAATATTTAATTCGCACAAACTACAGGTAAATAATAATTGCTCCGTAATGCCCACTTCTGTCCACATTCAAATCCTTTCTCTTTCGATATCTACTTTCTCTCCAGGATGGCACAAGAAAAAGTTCATTCAAATATTTTATTCATTATATTAGTGAATATGATTCTATTAGTGTATTATTCTTAGAGGACACAGCCCCAGACTAGTATAATTTCTATACAGAATAGTATACTTTCCAGACTAATATACAGACTAGTTTATTTTCAATTCTATTCTAAATACATTGCATCGGGCCCGACATGATACCATCCTATTTAGGTACAACTGCCCCATCCCCCACTAATTACCCTCCCACAGCCTCCATAATCCAGCAGTGCCCCCTAGATCAGGGCTAACCCTAGTGAGCAATGTGCGGTCCTACTCCGGGTTCTCCATCTCTGTAATCCGCAATCTTCCGCCAGGCCGCCCCCACTTCCGGTCGGCACTCTCATTGCGATGCTATCTCTATACACTCCGGAGGAAGTAGGGCGAAGGGGAGGTGTTTTCCTCACAGTCCCTTCGGCTTTATCCTATTTTCCGATAAAGGTTTAGTAAACAATAGCGACATTATATCGGGATTAAGGGAGAAACTTTTCAATTTCGTTTTGTTTAAATTGTATCAACTTACTTTATGTAGCTATGTCCGGATCAGCAATAATCTTTAAGGATGCCAGTCAGAACTTGCATGATCTTCATTAAGGTTATTAAACCTTATTTATTATTTAACGTATTAACGTGGGGCCAAATAATCAAGGTAATTTAATTATAAAGAAAATTAATCATAGGAAATTGATTGGATGAATGACATTAAGCGCAATTTAAATTAAAAACAATATATATTCTCACAAAGGATTGACACAAAATTACAATAAGAAACAGTAATCATTTCTAAATCTGGCATCTTACTTGGTAACAAACAAAGTTAATATAAACTTATCTTACTGAATAAGATATGCTATGATGTGGGTAAGGCCTAGTCGGTGGAAGTCATGGTCTCGGATGGATGAGGTTTAATAGGGGCATTAAACCACCCAACATCCGGTGAATGACATCAGAGGGTTGCTGGAAGAGAGTGGAAATGACCATTACTCCTTTAGAGTGACATCGGAAGGGTCGTCCGAAACACGAAGTAGGAGGAGTCGACAAAAACACTGGGTGACATTCTACCCCTGCAGAGGAATGTGGTGGATGCCCAATGGTTACGGTGGTATGTCCCTCCCTTGGTGAGTGATATCTGCTGTCGGTGTGTGCTTCCACCACCTGCTTCAATGGAATCCGGAATATTTCAATTTTGAACGTCACGGTTTTAAATAAGGTATCACGGCTCTATGGAAAGTTAATTTTTCGATGGGAATGTTAAAATATTGTCGTTCTATCTACAAAAAAATGAAAATGTTGAATCACGTGTTCTCTGCCCATCATTCTGACTAAGGTTACGAGCTGATGTCAGAGATCAAATATAGCATTTTATTTTATTTTTTATTGATTAAGAATCAATTTTTTGTAAACCAACAACTTCCTGCCCAACTGTATCCTTTAATAACATTCCACTGATCCCTGTTGAACAGATCCGCTATCTAGGACTCCAACTGTCTAAACGTTTAACTTGGAATCCACATACAAGACTAAAACGACAGGAAACTGCTCGCCGTTTTTTATTTCTTCGACATATACTAGACAAACATTCAAAACTTCCTATTTTCTACAAAAGACTCATTTACATGGCTGTGATTAGGCCTGTTTGGACTTATCGAACTAAGCTTTGGAGCTCCACTAAACGATCTAACTCATCTCTTATCCAATCCTAGCAGATTCTTATCCTTTCACAGTAAGCTCCATAACCATTCATCTCCACTAGACTCTTAACTTGCTTCATTTTCTATTCCTGACATCCCTCCGTGGCCTCTGAAAAGAATATGGCCTCGGGGCCTTCTCAAATAGAACTTTTATTAAATTCCTGAGTGAGTAGTTGCTTCGCAAGCAATTGTCATTTTATTATTTTATCTTGTTATAACATTTACTGGATGTATGTTTGTTTGTTTTTTATGTTCAGCTGTAAATTTCAATAAATAGATGATAACAAAAAATATTAAGAATTCAGATTCATATTGATAAGATGTATATACTCTTGTTTACATCGGAAATTTCCTAATTCCAGAAATGGACATAATACAGTACCTAGAACTTACCTACGAAAGCAGAATTAAATGTGGCGAAATTATTATTAAGAAGGAATAAAATCAGTATGAAGTAGCAATAAGACCCTCCCTCACCCCTCAACCATTGCTTCATTTCAGCACGTTCGTTGATTGTTTAAAGCCTAAAGACTGGTGCTAATTTAGAAATATTTAGAAAAACAATATTAGGTATTTGATTCTGTATTGTAAAATTTGAGGGAGAGATTCATGATTAAAATTGCAGGTGATATTACTTTGTAATCCATCTCAATTCTACAATATTCGGTTTGATTTTTCTTTCGTTTATTAATTTTACAATATTACAAATCTTTAAACATTATGTAGTGAAGACGTGGTTGGGTTTATTAAATTTATAAATCTTAAATTTCGGTTTAATTATCTCAAATATTCCAATAATCCCCGTTGAACAGATCCGCTACCTAGGACTCCATTTGGACAAACTTCTTACTTGGAATCCACATACAAGACTAAAACGACAAGAAACTGCTTGTCGTTTTCGACTACTTCAATTAAACAAACTAGACAAAAAAGTCCCATTTACATAACAGTAATTAGACCGATTTGGACATATAGAGTTGAGTTTTGGGGCTCCACTAAGCCATCCAATTCATCTCGTATCCAATCACTACAATCCAATATCCTTAGAAAAATCCTAAATGACCCTTACTTCGTCACAAACAAATTTATCCACCCAAACCTTAATATACCTTACGTTTCTGACATGGCTTATACCAGATATCTATTCTTTCATAGTGAACTCCACAACCATTCAAATCCATTAGTATCACAACTTGCTTTTCATTCCGTTCTACATGACCCTCCGAGGCGCCTAAAAAGAAGATGGCCTCGAGACCATCTGATATAGTACTTCATTATATAGAACCTTTATAAGTGCTACCAATGGGTAGTTACTTTAAAGACAAGTGACGTGTCATTTTTATCATCATCATCATATTTACTTGATGTATTATATTTTTATATTGTATATACAGTTGTAAATTTCAATACATAACTAAACAAAAACATTGCCTCAAAAATCTTTAAAACATTGCCTTAATTTACATTTGAAATATCCTTTGCTATACATTATAATCTATATTATGATATACTAAATGTTGATTGTTGACACTGGAGTCCTTCAAAGAACTGGGCTGCTCCGGCGACACCGTGGCACCCACAAAATGTCGAACGATATTAAACTTAACTCGGGAGTTGGGAGTGATTGGTTTTTGGTACCTCCTTTCCTATTGGTCGAGGGTGAGTTGTCCTTTACGACCCTCCAGACGCCTTGGTTTTCCTTTCTTTTATTTTGAACCTTATATCAATCCTTTATAGCCTCATCGTAAAGCGACTTATTGTGAATTAGTAAGTGGCAGGAAACCGAACTCCTTCGAGGTGGTCTGTGTCCTAAATAGTAAGGATATTGCAGTAAGATTAAACAAAGCTCAAGTAAAATTCATAAACGAATATTATAATTAATGTATAACTAAAAGAAATAAGTGGTTTTTATTTGGATGTAATTTATGAAACTGCTAATGCAATAAATGAAAATATACAAGAGTTGAAAAACAATAAAAATATTTAGTTATTCATAAATATGCCTGATTACTATCGTTGCTAGTTTAATTGTAAAAGAAAAATATATTAAATCATTTAGGAGTTATGAAAAAAGAGGGCGGGGTATAAAAAATCAATATAACACTCTGAACTAAAAAATTCAACTTAAAACTATTAAAATGGAAGTTTGGATCTGAACTTATAAGAAAGTGCTTTCGATAAATGTGAAACTGTGAAGTATCATGAAGTATTGACTGAAGATATAGAATAAACAGGGATATCATTGTAACGTAATTAGAAAAAAAAAAAAATGTTTTATCAATATTTTTGGTTACCGATTCTCGAATGTTAGAAGATGCAACAGAAGTTAACATGTACTGTTACCCAACTATAGTTTTAATTAGTGTTGGAGATTAAGTAAACCTGATTGGTGTTAAAAGTTTTATTTAAATAACACGAAACATATAACAAAGCACCGCTTTTTTATATATTTTATTTATACCTTCTACTATTTCGGTAACTTTGATAATATTTTTTTTTTTAATTAATATTTTTATTGAAATAAATGTAACACAAAAATAGAGTTGATAATAATAATAAAATTAAAATAAAACAAAGATTCTTCATAAAAATAAAAATAATAATTATTTACAATTATTAAAAATAAAAATAAATGAAAATACAAAAAAAATATGATACATTCATACTCTATATAGGAAGCGCGGTAGCTCAGTAAGGCGATTGACTACCTTGCTCCCGGACCCGAGTTCGAGTCAGACTGAAGGCAGAAAATTTAGCTGTGAATCGAATTCAAGGTCGGGAGACCCTTCTGGGGCACACCCAGCCTCTTAAGAAGTGGGTACTCCTAATTTGGGAAAAACCTGGAGTTTGAGCGTGATTTCTGGCCAAATCAACTCATTAGGTTGATGCAAAAATAATGCAGGTTTTTGGTATTCAGTAAAAACATCGATTGTTTTTCCAATTGCCTTGAGATGACGTACGATTGTTGACTGATCCACATCGAGTTCTTCCGTTATTTCTCCAGTAGTTTTTGTGGGGTCAGCTTCAGCTATTGCCTTTAACTGGTCGTTGTCAATAGCAGAGGGACGGCCACCACCTTGTTTTAAAAGGTCAAAATTTCCACTACGGAATTTTTGAAACCATCGCTGCACTGTAGATTCATTACCTGGCTCCCAAACTTCATTAATATTTCGAGCCGCTTGCGCAGCACTTCGATCGTGTTTGAACTCATACAAGTAAATTTGCAGAAAATCGCTCCTAGACGTCATTTTGTCTGGAGGCACTGAATGGACTGAATTAAATGTTACAAAAAAAAAATGGATTATATAAGAAAGTAAGCGAGATAAATAGGCTTTAAAATGATGTGTATAACTTAGCATTGTGGATTAGTTTTGTTGACACAATTGGAATTAATAATAAAACGGAAATAAAATCCTGCATTATTTTTGCATCAACCTAATACAACCGTTGGCTCAGTAAATCCTTACCGAAGTAGTAAATCCAAGACCCTCCATGGGTTGTAAGTGGTACAGATGTTTTGTTTTTTTTCACACTATATATACAATACAATCACACTCATCCTGGGGAACCCCGGGTCGAGCCTTTTCCCCACTTGTTGGGAGTCAAGACTAGACCCGAAGAGATCCCAGCGCTGCTCTCTCAGCTGCAACAATTTTAGTATACAGTTTTATAACAATAAATATGAACTTCAGTGTTGTTAGTATTTCTAGAAAAAAATAACACTCATGGAATACGGATTTTTACGGTTAAAGGGATGTAGAGGTTGAATAAAAACTTTTTCAATAGCCCAGGGGATGAAAGGGGGGGGGATATGTGCTACTTAGCTGGCAATAATGTAGTGATTCAGTCATATCTTGTGAACGAATTGAAAAGCCACTCCTGTTAAATCTCTTCCGTAAAATGACGCTAATTAACATTTATAGGAACAAAGCGGAGAGTATATCTTGGTGCTACAGTCGGAGGAGTTCTAATTAAAAGTTGCTCCTGCAGGAGGAGTGGAGGAGTGGAGGAAGGTGGGACCTGGGACAATGGAGGGATTGCTGGGCTGTTTATAGCCAAGGGGACAATGTCTGATAACAGCATTACCCGCCCCCCCTCAAATTTATTTTGCATCTCATTAGCGCGGGGGGGGAGGGCTATTGTCCTCTCTCTCAGGATTAACCTTAGCCTCAGCCCTTCCGCTCCCTTGTACTCCTTCTGTATCCTCTTCGCCGCGAGGGTTGTCACTTCCTTGTCTTCGGGGCTTTTAAAGGAGAAAAGGAGATGGTGATAAGTTAACTTATAACAGAATTCAACATTTTATCATTTCAAAATTATAACATTTCGTTTCAAGAATCAAACTTTATACCGGGCATTTGTCGAATCTCGATTCCACCTGGAAAGTCCGCTCTTTCGCGTCCAGATTAGCATTGATCTAAATGGATACCAGGTAGGACCAACTAGCCAAAAGAATTATAGACAATTTTAGAAAAATTAATTAATCTTTTAATTAATAATTAATTTAAGATCTTCTCCAAATGTTTGATACGTGGTTATTATGAAAAAAGTGAGTTAAAGAATTAATTAGATGAGTTACATACAAATAGTAAAAACAATTAACTGTTGTTAAATAAAAAGTGATGTATATTCAATTAAGGGTTGACATAAAAAAATTATATTTAGATGTAAAAATCATTTCCTAAGTGTAGGAAGTCCTGAGCCTTACTAGGAAGTAAAACAAACTTAATCTAATCTTATCTTAATGAGAGAGATGATTTAGTTTCATCGGTGGAAGTAATGGTCTGGGATTAGTGAGGTGTCATCCAAAGCCTCGGCTACAGGTTCACACAGTTGATATCAGATAACTCAATAAAGATTGGGAAATAAAAAAAATATTTTTCCGGTTCTTTTTAAAGCATCATTCCCACTCTAGGTCTAACACCAACTGCCTAACGACTCCTTGGTAGTTTGATGTTGGAAATTAACTTAAGATATAAGTCAGAATATTATAAAGTAAGGGATTAGTACTTAAAAAACTATCCATTGTGTACGGTCCAGTTGCTGCATTTACTGAGAAGTGTTGTCGATTGCGAGCTCCTTTTGTCAAAAGCTGTGAGGAGGTTGCCTACTGCGTACCATGCCAAATATTCGTATTAATTAAAAAATGTATAGGCTGGACGTCTAGCAGTTTCAAAAATCAAACTTTTTTTATAAATCTATTGAAATTTACAACGGTATAAAATATATACAACAAGTAAATGTGTTGGAAGTGAGTACAATGGCATGTAAATAACATGGTGTAATAATATGGAAGGATAGGTATTTGGTTTGGGCTAAATCAGCAACATATGGAACATTAAGATCTTTATGGATAAGTTTATTGGTGACAAAGTGAGAAGCATTGAGGATTTTACGAAGGATTTTGGATTGTAAGGATTGAATACGAGATGAATTGGATGGTTTAGTGGAGCCCCAAAGCTCAACTCCGTACGTCCAAATAAGTCTAATCACAGCCATGTATATACATAGTCTTTTGTAATTAATTGGGAGCTTTGAACGAGTGTCTAGTAAATGTTGAAGTAGTCTGAAACGACGGGCAGTTTCTTGTCGTTTTAGTCTTTAAAAATCAAACTTGAAATTAAGAATCTGTCGATCCTAAATGTCAATCCGTAATTCCACCGATTCTTGAGAAATGGATTGGTATCGAGAATCATAAAATATTTGACTATTTTGCAAAATCATAAAATGTCGTGGCTTTCAGTTTCGATCGTTTAAAAAAATTGCTTTTTTAAAAGTGAATTACGGAAAATTAATCACATCGCCAATTAAGAATAATATACTTAAAATAAAGATTAATATAAGAATAACCATAGTAACATAGTTGAATTATACTTTGTGTTTAAAAAATGTTATGGAGAACGATTTTGCAAGGGGTAAGAAATCCGGGAAGGAAATAGCCAAAACGATGAAGAATTCTTCAAAGGAAGTATTTCTATGTGAATCTCAACGGTATTGTTGAGAGTATTTGATGTGCGAGTATGGGGAAACACATGGTATGGCGCTCAAAATCGTACGAAAGATTTTTCTTTTAATTCAAGTCCATTCTCTGTGATATAAAATCCTATGTTATTAATTGCTTGTTCGGTAATTGATAGAGGTTTGTGGTTTTATTTTATAATAATGATCTACAACATTTTTCTCAATTAAAATACTTAATTAGGTATTCAATACGTTTCAGCAAACAATTTGAGAACTTATCTACGTCTCGTTATCTTTAGTATTAAAAAAATCTCAAAACGCATTTTCTATCGAATTTTAGTTTTGATTATTTTTTTATCTCTCAATAGGTCTCGAGAAATGGGTGGATGGGGTTGTCTCATCACAAAGCTTTAATAATTTTCGTAATGTCAGCTGTAAGATATTGGGCTAAGCATTATCTTGTAGCAGAATAGTGCCTTTTCTAATCCCTTTAGGCCGTCAATGATTGTCAGTCTGTTGACAAGAAGGAAGATTCTTCCCAGAAAACAAACATTTTTTTTTTACAAGAGCATTAATAAATAAAGATATCCGTACAAAGAAATAAACCGTCAAATGTAAGCAGTTTATTATCTAGAGAGTTTATTTAATGAAAACATAAATTCCTGCTTTGATTTCCGGGCAAAAAGGTTTACATAACTAAGGATAGATTAGTAAAAGTATTATAAGACGAGAAGTAAATTTTTCCCGAAGGTCTATAGAGGTCAATTAAAAAATAAAATTAATTATCTTACTCACATTGGCACATTATCACATTATCTTACTCACATTGACACATTATCACATTATCTTACTCACATTCACACATTATCACATTATCTTACTCACATTCACACATTATCACATTATCTTACTCACATTGACACATTATCACATTATCTTACTCTTGAAGAGTGTTAGGCTGGACTTCACAGTCTATATCTTTTATCATTGAGAACGTATTCTTAAACTCCAAATCATGTGTTAATCTTATTTCTTGCTTCCATGAGACCACCTTAAGTGATAGGGGAAAAGTTAACAGGTGGTGATAAAATTTTAGTTTCGATTATTTTGGACATTCTCAATTTTAGCTTAACGCCCTTGATATAAGGTTAATAATGTATCTATCTAAATTTCTTGCCCGTTACTATTAAATGTTTAGTAAGGTTCTTGAGGTTCAGTAAATAAATAAAAACAACTATTTTGGCGACGTTTCGAGACTATGTTTTTTTCATAATCATGCCCTACAGTGAAAAAAAAAATATTACAATAAAATTATATAAGTTATAAAAGCTATTTAAAAACATAAAGTTAGCTACAATACAAGTATATAACGACATGTGTTAGAATAATAAAAATATATATGATCACAGAATATAGAGGAGTATGGAATTACTTATAATGTTACTGGTGGATATGGTATTGACTAACTAAATTCTAACAATTCTAGTCTACAACTGACCTGGGGAAATTTTGAAAAACAGTTACAAAGGTTATGGGTGATTCCCTAGGAAATATTAAGCTAAAAGAACTGGATGGTATTCCCAAGATGCAGGTACAAAAATTTTTATTATGCAATAATTATAAAATTTATTATAAAAATTATTTATTGAAAAATACTTTTTGTTTTGAAAAAACTTATATAACTTATATAATTATATTGTAATCTTGTTTTTCACTGTAGGGAATGATTATGAGAACAATATAGTCTCGAAACGTTGCCAAATAGTTGTTTTTATTTATTGACTGAACCTCAAGAATCTTATTAAACACACACACCTATATATATATATATATATATATATATATATATATATATATATATATATATATATATATATATATATAAATTTATTTTTGCTTCGGTATAAATAAGTCTGTTGGGACAGTTAAAATTCACTTAGAGGCCTTGGATGGGCGATATATTCCTAGAGCGGGCAGTTAGATCTCCCGGGCCATTGAACCATCTGCTCAGCCACTACCTCCTGTATCTTACTGTATATATATCTACTGTGAATATCTGCTGTGTATGTCCTTATCCTTAATCCTTTATGGCTCTCCAGTGTCCCTACGATGGCGTCTTATGGTCCCTACCGAGTCCACTTGGAAATGTTTAATGGCTGATGAAATCGTTTCAGTTATATTGTGAATCGAACTTGGCAATGTTTAGATATTTTCAGATAAGGATAAAAAAAAGTAATAAACTGTATTCTAATACAATATTATTATCTAAAGTAATATACATAATTAGTATTATTGTTGTCGCTTTTTTTAATACCAGATATTAGACTGAATGGAAACTAACAGAAAAATATTCATAAGAAACAACCTGAGGAAAATTAAATTTACTCGGTTTCTATGATTTATAACATGAATATATCTTTTGGCTAGGGTATGTAACTTTTTTTTATAACATAAAGCTTACGTTCAGCAACCCTTTATAACGATTTTTCACCTACATGTAATATTTTGACACGATCTATTTCTGTTGGTGCTGCTCGGATCGAAAATTTGCCTAAAGTTTCCGTATCAGAAGTAATAGATATAAAAGCATTAGATTATAGATAGACATATCATAGAAAAAATTAAGTATTTTTATGGCTTTAATGTATAGTTTCTCACTTGAAAAAAAAAAGTTGAAAAAAGTCTATATTTTCCCTTTTTTTTTGTAGTGCATTACTTCTTCGCAATGTCAATGTTAAAAATTCGAATTAAGGACTCATGAAAAAAATAAGTATTATTTAGATAAAAAAATTTTTTTTTTTTTTTCATTTGTTTTTGCCTTACGACTACAAAGTTACCTTACCAATCTTCAATGTGCCTAAGTTCCTTAGTAACTATTTTAAAATATAAGCCTTGAGGTAAATTTCAAGGGAAAAAATGCATTTTTAAAAACTTTTTTTTATTATTAAGTTTGCTTTCATATTTTTTTTTTTTTTTTTTTTTTATAAATCTATTAAAATTTACAACTGTATAAAATATATACAACAAGTAAATGTGTTGGAAGTGAGTACAATGGCATGTAAATAACGTGGTGTGATATGGAAGGATAGGTATTTGGTTTGGGCTAAATCAGCAACATATGGGACATTAAGATCTTTATGGATAAGTTTATTTGTAACAAAGTAAGAAGTATTAAGACTTTTTCAAAGGATTTTGGATTGGATACGAGAAGAATTAGAAGGTTTAGTTGAGCCCCTTGGTAGATTTAAATTCGAATTTAATACCAACAAAAAAAAAATAATAAATAAAAAAAAACAACTTTTTACTGACAACCTTTTACATTTTCCCCACTAAAATTGTTACTGAACTCCGTTATTAAAATTTATTATTGTAATATAGAAAAATTAATTTGATTACTATCGATTATGTCAGAGGACGTTTGTTATTACTGACTTTGTTCAGCATTTACTCCTTCTGACAATATTTTCTTTTTAACTAGATGTTTCGGGAAATTCTTCCTATCTCCCTACGATATAATAGCAATTTAGACATGACAATATGATATTAAAAGCAAAATAATGTAACCTGAAGTTGGGAAGAACCCGAAGGATGTAGGTTAAAGGACAATATATTAGGAGTAAATGCTTAACAATGTTACTAATTAATTTAGCTACGCACAACCTAACAGTTATATTGTATCAACTGAGATAATTCTATTGATATTCTTTTGTACTTATAGCTGTGAGAACATTAAAAATAGCGGTACACTTTTGTCACAATATCGACGGACGCTGCGGAACAAAGAAACGAAGCAGGGAGATATTTATCTCAGATCTGGCCTCATTGCTCTCGAGCGGCGAATAATTAATTCAGTTTCCTTTTGTCTTCCGATCTTTGTGCTGAGGAGGTACTGCCTCTGCTCCGCTGACCGTATCACCTCTCCCGACCGCCCTTATAGATCTGGCGATGAGCACGGGGAGAGGTTTGTTATATATATAATAGTGATTCTTATTGTTCACAGACCTGAGTATTGTATCACACTGGCAATAAGATGGTATCAATTCGAGCATGGAAATTTTATTATTAGTTATACCATATATTAATTTTTTTCAGAATAATTAGATCTTAAACACTTTCCAGAGCTATCAATAAGAAATTATATTTGTTTCTAAAACAGAATTTATAAAAAATGCATGCTAAGGTTAGGTTAGGTTAAAATTCTTATGGACACTCAACGTCGATGTTTTTACTATAATCACCTAGCATGGTAGGAAGGTTTCATGTAATTCGTCTTCCTGAAAATAACTATCTCAGGGCAGTCATTTACTAGAAATTTTTTAACTGTTTTCGATATTGCATTTACTATTGCACTTTGGTGGATTGTCTTTCAGGTTTTTATAAGTATACCCGTCTTCCTGAGAAATAACTATGGCCGATCCTAAGTCTAGTTGTAACAGGTTCTTCTTTTCATAATGATAAAAGGATTGTTGACTGTTATGATGAATGGAGAAGAAGATGATCAGGGATGCAGTCAAAGAGGAACACCACGTCTAAGAAGAAATTCTTTAATACGTGCCAACGCTTCTACCTGCCTTTCAGGTATTTTTCAGGGGCCCCGAACCACACTTGTGAGGAGACGAACAATAACTCCTTATAACGATGAGTTATCTTTCGTCACCTCACAAGTGTGGTTCGGTGGCCATGAAGAAGACCTGCAAGGCTTAAAACGTTGGCCCGCATTAAAGTATTTCTACTTAGACGTGGTGTTCTTCTTTGACTGCATCCCTGATCATCTTCTCCGATTCTTCTTTTCTATTGTTACGGTTAGAGCTTTTCCACATTCTTGTTTATTTCTTTAATATATTTCAGTTTGTTTACTTCTTCTATGTTTTCCCAAAGCTGGGCCCAGGCCATTTTAACTCGGTATTTTAACCAATTGCAAATGTCAGTTGTTTTTTAAATATTTGTGATGTCTGTTGAGGATATTTCTGCTTCCTTCGCTGCCCGACCTGCTTCTCCATTACCTTTGACTCCCACGTGAGACAGAGTCCAAACCAGCAATACATTTTTTTTTTTCATATTGTTTATCATTGATGCATACACTTGGGCTTTCATTACTAAACGGTCTTTAGCGTACATGTTTTTTAATGCCATTAGAGCAGATAGGAAATTTGCGGATATTACAAAGTTTTCTTCTTCACATTGCATAATATGATATAGAGCCGCACAAATCGCATAACATTCTGCAGTGAAGGTGCTGGTTAGAGGGGGGAGTTTATATTTGATAATGCTAGAGTCTGATACAAAGGAACACCCGACATTACTCTGTAATTTGGAACCATCTGTGTAAATATATTCTCTATTACTATTGCATGCTAAGAGAATTAGATAAAGATGAATAAAAATGCAGCATCTGCAAAAATAGGTTCTAGAATTCATTCATTTCTTAAAGTTCATAATAGCAGTTTTATTATTGATAATAGGTTAATTTTTTTAATTATATCTCTAACTAGTTATATTATATTTTGTTAAAGAATTTTTCAATTTACTTCTTAAGTAAATTTCATCAATGAATACAAATAAGATTTTGATTTAATTTATTGGTATAAGGCAGTTCCTTTTTTCCAAAAAAAAATATTAACACATTCATATTTTAATTTATTTGAGAACACATCGCTTATTCAGTAGAACTGCTAATACGAAATACCAATACAACTGTAAATATAAAATTTGGTTAGTTGATTTTCTTGAAATAAGGTTACAACTGTTTAAAATTTAAACAGAGAACTATCTTCTTTATATATATATTTTAAATCTAACCATTGAAATAAGACTGAAGTATGTTGATACTTTTTCCCTCAAACTTATCGTGCTAAAGGGGGAAAAATGCTTATACTTCCATTGTGTCGAACAACTTCTAAATAAGCATGAATAATCCTGTCGTTATAGAAATAAAAACATTGAAGGAAAGAAATGTTCGATGGATATTAAGAATAAAGAAAAAAAAAAAGAAAGGAAAGAATTTAAGTTCTTGGGCAAAGTTTTCATTTTTCGAACAAAGAATTACTGAAAGACTCCAATCCAGTAATTTCTCTCAGCTCAAGTTTCGGCAATGAAGTTCCCTAAAAAAGAGAATCTCTTTGGGAAGACTTAATAAAAGAAAAAAGAAGATAAAAATAATGAACTAAAGAATATTAATAAAACACAAACAGAGATTCACACATATATTTCACATTTAGTTGTCACCAGAAATTTCATTATATTTGATATAAATAAAATTTCGGAATCCACCAAAATAAATTCGTGGGACGATTTTGATAAAATTTTGTTTCCTCTAAGAAGTAATTCTGATAGTCCGAAAAGATTCAATGTCTTAAATACATTTACATTAATAAATATATTCATGATAATGTTGTATATACTTAAATTTTGATCAAATTACTTTTTAGTTCATGGATTAGGCATCCATTTTAAATCTTCTGATGACCGACATGTGATGATTATTCTAAAAGAAAAAATTGTTTTTAAATAAAAAAATATATATTGTATTTATATTTAAAGTTATTTATTACACTATTAACTATTTATATATCCAATGATGTTCGATGCGTACAATACAATGTACGATAAAATATATACATTTTTTTAGTAGTAGTTTTTTAAATATATTTCTGTTTACCTTTTATTATATCAAGGTTAAAACAAATCTCGCTAAAAACTAAAAGAAATTTTCGAAATCACCACGATTTTTCCTAGGGACTGGGTATATCCCAAGAGGTTCTTCCGATCACGAAGTCTACCCACGGTTGAAATAAAAAAAATATAAATTTTATGCTTTTTAGCCGGACTCGAACTCGGGCCCGTGAGCATGGCAATCAAGTGCCTTACCCCTTGAGCTGCCTGCTGGATAAATAGTTTCAATTATTTAAATAATTTAATAAAAGTTAAACTAATTTTATAATACTTTATTTATATACTAATGATTTTTTTTTTTGTTTCAGGTATGTTGCTTTTTTATGATATTAAATGAAACCAGTGTGGTGAGTTGAAAATTTAAATTTTAATATAACATTTAAATAGAGTTAGCCCAAACCAGATACCTATCCTTTCATCATAAGCTCCATAACCACTCAAATCCATTAATTTCCCAACTTGCTTCCCACTCCATTCCCGATAATCCTCCGAGGCATCTGAAAAGAAGATGACCAGAGATCTTCTAGTGTAGAATTTTTATTGAAGTCCTACTGATGAGTAGTTCTTTTCAAGTTTTGACTTGTTATTATAATCGTTATCAGCTTATTTACTCAATGTATATATTTATACAGTTGTAAATTTCAATAAATTGATATATAGAAAACACTTAAATATACGATATTTAATTTTCATAAAAAAAGAGGTTTGATAGTTTATCTCCTCTGTAATAAAATTACGGTTTATAATGTAGATATTATTATAGGAATTACTAATCTGTTTACTTATGACTTAAAGTTTATTACTCCTTTAACAATATAATGGTTTATTGTTGTTCCTTAATTTTTTTTTTACTTTTTCAGTCTTCTTCAGTACCTTCAGTCTAGAAATTTTCTTACTTTTTCAGTATCTTCAGTCTAGAAATTTTTTAAGTTTTAATTTTTTTTTTTTTTTAGCATCTACTTTTATGAGTTAATACAAATAATGAAATATTTCTTCAATGATTATTAAGTACAAACGGAATGCATGGCAAATTGGTATTAATTTGTGGTTCTGGTAAAGCTGGGAGAGAAGCGCAGGAGGTAACTCCTCCTTAAAGACTAAGCCCCTAAGCCGAGGGCGAAGCCACTACGGTTATTAAGTTAGACTGCGCTTAAAGCCAGCAAACCGCGAGGTGTTCCTCTTCTAATAGTGCTGCCCGAACTGCTGTCCCTGGAGCGCCGGGTCTACTCACGGCTGCTAAGTCTATCCGACCCGCCCGGCAGGACTGTTGTGCGGGTAGGGTATTATGTATCCTGGCGGCGCATTGAGTTGATATAAAGCGTTTTAAAATAATAATTTATCAGTATTTTAACTGAATTCTATAGTTATAGATTTACTTTTTTAATCTCAGTATTGTTATCAAATTTAATAATTTAAATATATATATTAAATTTGGTCTTATTTCGACCAAGAAACCACACAAACCTCTGCTATAGGATTTCGTAACGTGATACCTAGAAGCCATACTGGTTCGTATAGGTCTGTTATATACAGCTGGAACTTAACGTATCTTATATGAGTTTGGTGGATGAAGGGGTTATGTCACATTTAAAAAAAAAATACAATCTAGTTGATTAGATGAAGAATCTATGTGCAAAATAATTAGGCATCAAAATTTGAATATTTCATAGCAACTAGAAAAAGAAGTAGGGGCTATGTAACATTTCCCTGCTAAAGGGAAATTAAAAAAAAAAATAAACTTTAAACATAAATTATTCAAAATTATGTTTTTTTACACAACCCCTTCATATAATTCAAACTCTGCTCATATATAAGCATTTGTAATTTTCTTTGTAACTGTTTTACAATCAATTAAAATAAAAATATAACAAACTTATATTTCACTTAGTGCTGATAGAATAGAATAGTTATTATCTATTTATTAAACTTTACAACTGTACAACGTTTAAAATAACATGTCAATGCTTGTGCAGAAACTACCCTCTTAAATAAAATTCTATATTAAAAGGTCCCAAGGCCATCTTCTTTTCAGACGCCTCGGTGGCTTCCAGGGTATAGAACATGAATTATGTTGAGATTTGAATGGCAGAATATAATAAACATGATTATTTTTCATGATAATTGATTTTCTTAATTAACTTCTAGCTATCTGTTCTTGATTTTATCGTAATTATTTAAATCTATACTCCGATAATTATTTAAATTAATCTAAAATGTATTCATAGAATCAAATAAAACAGTCGTTATTTGTAGTGACAGGGGACGGAGGTGCGAGATTAAAACGAAAAATAAAATTTTGGAATATCTAATTACATTTTGTAAATTATATCTGGTTTAAAATTTTATAAAACTTAATGTGTGGAGTAGAAAGCTTTCCTGATCTAGAACCCATACCATTTAATATAAATAGAATAAATAGCTTTTTTTTAAAGAGAGGCTGATATTAAACTGTACGTAAATAAGATTTTAAACATAACATTTTTTTTTTTTTTACAGCTCGAAAATAAAGAAATTCATAAAATGATAAATCAATAATATTAATTTCAAATGCATTTGAGATGAGCCCATCAAGAAAATTTATGACAATAAATGAATCTAGCACTTTAAGTTTTTGAATAAAATCATTGCATAATAGTAACTGGAAGGAAGGAAATTGCATTTCGTCCGCTTGATATTCGATCCTGGATGCCATAAAATCGACGAGGACAGGACATATGATATTGCAGCCCTCAACTCCTGCAACTACCCCACAGTGACATCCCCTTTTTTTTTTTTTTTTTTTTTTTTTTTTTAATATCACGGAAAATGTCACCCACTCTTATAAAGCATTTGCTTGCCTCCTCCCCCACGTGACAAAAATACCACCCACTCGTGGCCTAACTGTGAGCGATCAATAATCTACATGAGATAACCCGACACTAATGCTTCCGACCTCGTCACCTCCTGCCCTGATAGCGTTAATCTCCTCTCATCTTCACAGCTATTTGCTTCGCATTAAGGAATAATAAACTCCGATGGAGGTATAATTATATAAGATATATATTCTTCGTAGTAATTTGATCCATCTTAGACTTCAAGAAGCACATTTTTGAGTCTATGTATGAACTCTCATCTTTTCTAAACAAAAAGCTCCGCCCATTCAATAAAACATTACTGAATTTGTCTCAAATTGAGAAGTTATAGAGCGATCAATGGAGGCTTCCTACAAATTTTGTCCATCCATCCTAGATGTAGATCCTTGGTGTTGTCGGGAATACGGATTGTGGTCATGTTTTTATAGTTTTATTTAATTATTATTATTTTTGTTGTCAAACTTTGTATTTTAGTTTTCTGGTTTATTTGTGTGAATTTTAGATATCAATGAATTTTTTTTTTTTTTTTTTTTTTTTTTTTTTTTTTTTGGTGATCAGTAATTCCTAATATTCTAGTAGTGGGCAAACCTGCTCTATTATTCTTTCCATTGTATTTTTTTTTGTCTTATACTTTTTTGCTTCATTCTCATCTATCGGTTATTATATTCATTCTATTCTAATCTATATCCATTCATTCTGCCTGTTATAATATAGACAATCAGTGAATCTGTTGAATGAATATATTGATGGCATGTAAGGGATGAAATGGATCAGAACCCAGCAGCATCTGCTCCTGTCTTGATTCTTTTTTCTTTTTCTTTCTTTTTTTTTAGTCTGTTTTACCTTCTTTGGGTGTTTTCTCAGATCTGTGTGGTGGTCATGTCGTTTATGAATGTGTTGGGATGGCCATGAAATTTTTCGTGGAATCTTTTGTAGTGGGTTCGTATTTGTTCTTTAATAGTTGGCATTATGATTCTTTTAATCATTTTTTTTTAATATAAATCAACATGTGATATAAAGTCACCTTATCATTCATATCTGATTAATATCATGCTATACTTTATTTTCACAACTCATTTTATATTGACATTGAAATTAAATATCAACTATTCACTGCTTAGATTGTATACACTTATATACTGTTAAAAATATAGATGGCTTGAATAAAAATAATTATTTCATATTATTGCTCGTATTTCAATAGTATATTAAATACATGAAATAATCGAGTGTGAAATTTCATGATACCTAAACTAAAAATTATGACGTTAAGGTCTATTTTTCTCTATCTTTACTCTGATGTTATACGTAAAATAATTGTTTCCTTATAAAAAAAAAAAAAAAAAAAAAAAAAAAAAAAAAAAAAAAAAAAAAAAAAAAAAAAAAAAAAAAAAAAAAAAAAAAAAAAAAAAAAAAAAAAAAATAGCTTATACCTAATTCTATCCTAGAAAACGCAATAAATTACGGACCGACCTCTACACGGAGGGTAGTTAATTAACTACGGTGAAGTAGCAGGTGCCCTGCCCAGTGTCCTCCCCTCTCGAGTGCTCCCTATCGATTCTGGTATCGAATGACCAATCGAAATCCTGTTTTAGGGTTAGGTGCACTTGAAATACTGCCTCCTAAATATTTTAAACAATAAATTTCTTCTTGCATATAGACTTCATAATTATAGACTTTTATTTACTTTATGTTTAGTACATTATTGACATTAATTTAAAAGGGTGGATTTTTTTTTTTCTACATTCATATTTGTCAAAATTTATTTAGCTATTTTTAAATGATTTTGAAAAATATTAAGTGAAAATATTTATCGTTACAAAATATGCTCACAAGAGTAAATAAATTATGCCAAGATATCTAAATATTCATTATGAAATAAACGAAAAAATAATAAAGGAAAAGAAAAAAGAAAAAAACAAATAGAGAGTAAAAATTAAATTTATTGTTATATAGGTAAATATAGCTAAGCCTTGCTGTATTGAAAATTTCTTTATCTACAAACTCAGCCAGATTAATTCAAAACCAAGCCGTTCTTCTTCTGCAAGAATAATTCATAAAAAATATAAATAAATAAAATATAAAAAAATAAATAAATAAAGTACCTTGCACCAGAACTATGTAGTACGACCTGTTAAGGGCTTTGGTTTTGGGTGCTTGAGTAACAATGTACTTTTACCTCAAATACATAAAGCTGACGGATGTGAACCAAAGAGATTAGGCGGTTTTCCTTTTAATTAATCAATTGATGTACAAAATTTTTAGAACCTGGGTGTGCCTCAGATAGATCTGTAAAAAGTTTAAAAGTTTAAACCAATTTCTGATTTTTTGTTTTAAATAATGTAATTAAACGTAACATTATTGACATTTTCTGAATGTTTAAACAAATTATCATAAATGAACTACCACTGATCCATTTTTTGAAAATAAAATTATGAATTACTCCCAAAAAGCCAGTTCATTATCGTGACACAGAGACGATGATTGGATTAGGTTTATCGTGAGATGATGGCGTTTGGCAGTTCATCGTGTTTCCATTAGCATAATGTATGCCTGTCATTGCTCCTCAGTATCAATTTGATCTCGGTCCTGAATCGTATTTGTTTTCAAAATTCACTCAAGCTGTAAGTTATTTTTTTTTATCACTGATATACATATTTTATCATTATTATCTTTATTATATTTAAATATTTTAGTTAATAGAATACAAATTTTGTGTATTTCAAAATATACAATCAGTATCATAAACTAATAGGAGTGGGTTAATAATAGTGCAGTGGGTTTGACATTGAACTTCTAGCCCAGTGCTCAGAGTTCGGCTGAGGCATATAATTTTTACGTTTGTATCACGAGAACAGGAATTACGGGGTCCGGAGAACCTCCCAGGGCACATTCAGCCTCAATAAAGTGGTTAACCTTTATTGGGGTAGAAATACAGTACAGTGTTATCCAATTTCTAAACCCAGTTAAAGAACAGGTGTTTTATTTTAATTCTTGTTTTGTTTTTTTACTAGCTGTTATTTGAAATAAGTCAAAATAAGTCATATATCAAAACATGAATATGAAACTTTAAATTGAAGTTATGATAGATAATTGAATCTAGAATTTTTAATTAAACGGTCCTGGATTCAAATATTTAGATTTTATTTATAATTGCTGTATTTATATTATTTAGATATAAATCTTAGCGTAATTATTATCACTCATTTATTCTGAGAACTTAATATTAAAAAAGTGAAAATTTAATATCATTTTATCGAATATCGAAACATTATTGTTTAACTATATCGAATAAAACACTTTTGTGGAGATATTTTTTTTCAAAATCAAAACATACATATTGCTTAGTTCTTGTTTTATTTGACCTGATTTGACCAATGGCAAATATTTACAGGATGCAGTATAATTTGAATAAAGTAATTTATTCTTATATCTAATTGTATATACCATGTATTGGTACGGGTTTTTAAAAATCACTCATTTTGCTTTATGTTTAGTTAACTCTTTAATTATTTATTAGAGTAAATTCAATTAAGTTCATATACTTAATGGATTCAAGAAATAATGTTCAGCATTTTTAGTTTGAACCCTCGATTTCCTCTCGCACTGTAAGATCCTGCTCCTCAGTCCTGTATACTTCTTTCCGTAAGAGTGTATTATTTGACCATTCCTTTATTTCCCCTTCGAATTCACTACCCCATAAGATCCGTAATGCTCCATCCCTGTCCACATGTAAATCCCTTCTCTTTCAATATCTCCTTTCTCTCGAGAATAATTATTAGCGAACCTCCATTGGAATATTTTGTTCATTCTTTTAGTGCAGGCGGTAGATGTATATACTTAGTATATATGGATGTATATCCTTTTCTTATATATATGTTTATTTTTTTATTTATGAAATCGTAAATATTTACTCAGATTGTTGGCCTCTTATATATTATCCTTTCTTAATCAGACTTATTGTATTTCAGTTTTAAGTACATTGTATGATTCTCAGGAGACTTAGTCCCAAAATAAAGTTTATTTTCTCTTCTATTCTATATTTCAAACCAAAATATTTCCTCTAAATCTTTAATCAGACATTTTTAAGGTATTTTAAATCAAATAAACAGTCAAATTTTAGGCATTCTGGTCATAATTTTTTTTTTTCTTTTTTTAATAATTTTCCAACTTCCCGAGAGAGGGACATATTTTCGACCAATTACAATATTCTGGTAATGAAAGTGAATGCAAAATCACAGTACTAATCAATGTAGTCAATTTTCAATCACTCATAAATAATTATAATAAATTTCAAACAGAATGATGAAAAAAATCGCAAATAAAATCAAGGTGATAAAATCGTACTACTGTAGCCAGCTGGACGAGCTGAAGTGGTTAAAGTGATTGGATGAATTTGGAGGCACGAGATTGTGCCAATTGGACAATTGTAAATCCAAATGGAATATCGGCAGATGCAGAACCGGGAAGCTACACACAGTGACACGTGCGTATAACAAACAAGTTAAGTGGCGAGGATCGAACCTTTGATAGAGAGAGGCCGGAGTCAAACAGAGTTTGAGCTAATCAGAGGAAAGAGGTCGCTGCTGTGTTTGCACAGCGCACCAATCAAACGGCTTGTCTGCTCTCTGATCAGTGCTCCTGTCATTCCATTGGCCCAAAATGCAATAGTTAAGGGCCCAGGAATTAGTCTTTCTATAATTTTAGCAGTTTGTCCGGTTATGATTGATTTCATTTTATTTGTGATTTGCAAAAGGCATTGTTACTGATTTTTCATCAATATCAAACTTTAATTAGATTGTAAATATAAATACTTAGAATAAAACAAACAATTCACAATATTTATATACATTTTTTGAAATTTACAAGTGTACAGAATATATACATCAAGTAAATGTATTCACAACGATTATAACATGTTAAAACTTTAAAAGAACTACTCATTAGTAGCACTTTATTAAAACTTCTACACTAGAAGATCTCTAGGCCATCTTCGTTTCAGACACCTCGGAGGATTATCAGGAATGGAGTGGGAAGCAAGTTGAGAAACTAACGGATTTGAGTGATTATGGAGCTTACTATGAAAGGATAGGTATCTGGTGTGGGCTAAATCAGTAATAATGGAACATTAAGATCTTTATGGATAAGTTTATTGGTGACAAGGTAAGGAGCATTGGAGGATTTTACGAAGGATTTTGGATTGTTCTTCCGATGATTGAATAGTTCTAAAACCATTAATATAAAATATTATCTCAAAAGTATTATGAATTGGATAATTCTCGGAATCTAAAATATATGTTTATGGGGTTTGACTTAGTTGTTCTGTTGTACTACCTTTATTAAGTAAACTATAACTATATAATATATATATTATAATTAGATTCTGAGACTTCAGATCCGAAACCTTCTTTTGCGAAGGTTTGATTTAGTATGTGTTATAACACAGAGAAAATTTTTGTGTAAGACGTATAACGTAACGTAACGTAACGTGTATTTTACCATATAGTAAGACGTATAATATGGAAAGAGCAAGAAATTCTTAAAAAATAACTATTGAAACAGTTAGAATATATTGTAAATATTCATGTAATTAGATTTGGAGTGTTTAAATCAGAAACAGAAATATTTTTTGCGAAGGTTTGATTTATGTGACGTAGCAACATGGACACAGGGAACATGGACCTGGTTCTGGCGTCTGTTTCGGTTGATTTCCTGTAACTATTGAAACAGTAAAACGACAGAATATATTTGACATATGGACCATGGCGATGCCAAATGAGTAAACGGAAGCTTGTATCTTTTTAGAACTCTGAAAAGAGGGCTTGTCTCAGATGGTTATAACGCAGTACAGTTAATGTATGGCAATTTATTCGCGCGATTGCTTTATGGCCGAATTTCGTGTTAAAAAAAAAAAAAAGGACTGAAACTCGTTTGTCAAAGGACTTTATTACAAAGAGGGCAGTGTTTCCTTTATGAAATAGTAAGTATACAGCCACTGGAGCTGGAAGGGGTCGTGCTTCTTCTCTTCTCCAGAAGGGGGGGTAGAGAGGGGGGCCCACGATTTATGCCCCTCTTCTTTCTTCTTCTTTCCATTTTAATGATTTACGAAATATGGTGGGGAGTGGAAAACTGCCCATAAAACGAATAATTTTCCGGAATAAAAGAATTTTTAAACAACTCTGGAGCTCTGGTAATGACTAAGCGCCTCAACTGATTTTGTCGCTGTGGTAGGAATATATTTTTGACTGGCCTTATTGCATGTATTTTGTTTTTTAAATTATATTTTAGTTTAAGTAAATTATTTTAAAAACATTTAAATATAGGAAAATGGGAGTAGAGGAAATCGGTAAACCGGATATATATATATATATATATATATATATATATATATATATATAGATATATATATATATATATATATATATATATATATATATATATATATATATATATATATATATATATATATATATATATATATATATATAAAAAAAGGCTTACACGGGGAAAAAAAAGGCTTGATAAGGGTGGGGTGACCAGGACTGGCCCGAAGCAAATGTCACAGCTAACTTATCGAATTGAGCCACTCGTCCAACCGGTAATATTATCAGTCCATTACTAACTAGATAAAACTAAATATTATTGATTGTCATATTATAATAAAAGAAAACTATAAATATATTCCCTTTTTGAGATTCTTAAATGAAGGACATAATTTAAAATATTAAGTAAAAACTATTGTGGTTGGTTGTATAATATAATGGTTTGTCTGGGATAAACTACACGCCCAACTTTAAAAAAAATTTATATGAAGTGCCGACGTTTCCACCTGGTTTGCAGGTCTTCTTCAGGGCTAAAATAACGAAAAAGCCCTGAAGAAATAACTATTATTGTACTCATGATACTTTGAACGATTTTGAGCTAAATCTTCTGAGGTTCATGATATTAAATATATAATATAATATTAACTTCTATAATAAATAAATTAAATAATCTGACTTGAAATAATTATATTCATTGAAACTAATTTAAATATTGTTTTTTTGTATATCCATTTATTGAAGCCTACAACTGTACAAAATTTAATCATCAAGTAAATCTGTTCATAAAAATTACAACAGCATGTCAAAACTTGAAAAGAACTACTCATTATTAGCACTTCAATAACAATTTTACTCAAGAAGGTCTCTTGGCCATTATCTCTTCAGACTCGGAGAATTATCGGGAATGGAGTGGGAAGCAAGTTGAGAAACAAGGGGATTTGAGTGGTTATGGAGCTTACTATGGAAGAAGAGGTATCTGGTTTGGGCTAAATCAGCAACATATGGAACATTGCGTTCTTTATGGATAAGTTTATTGGTGACAAAGTAAGGATTATTGAGGATTTTTCGAGGGATTTTGGATTGTAAGGATTGGATACGGGATGAATTGGATAGTTTTGTGGAACCCTAAAGCTCGACTCCGTATCTCCATATAAGTCTATGGTAATCATAGTCAGGTATATGAGTCTTTTATAATTAATTAATTGGGAGCTTTGAACGTTTGTCTAGTTAATGTTGAAGTATTCTTCAACTAATAATTTAAATAGTAAAAGCATATTTAGTAATAAATAATTAATAAAAAAAAATAATTAAAAAAAAATTAAAAATATAAAATAAAGAATATAATACAAATATTTTTTTTATTTATTCCATCCTTATGTAAATTCTACTTTTTGAAATTAGTTTGCATAACTTGATATGCAGTTTTATTGTTGCTTTGAAAATTCATCACAGCTATACAAGGGAATACCTTCGATTAATACCATATATTATATTAATGTATGCACCAATATTTATCGTGACGAATTTGTTCTTATTAACCAATTATAAAGAACCTTCTTAACGCTTTCATTAAGACCTTTAACAAGTTGCCTATCTTGTACAAACTATAAAGAGCAAGCTTATTTGTTTTTTAAAATTATTGTTTAGCAAGTTTTCCTTGGCAAAATTATATTTCTGAACAAATTGGGGCCCTGAACAATGTTAGGAAGAGTTGAAATTAATCTTCGTAAGTCTGTTGAGGGGTGAAAGAATTGAACTAAGGGTGTTCCCCCCCCCCCCCCCCCCGTAGGATATGAGATCACGTGTTGTTGCTGGTGTTGGTGTTGGTGTTGGTGGGGTATAGCCACTTTCCGCCCTCGCCTCGCCGACACCTGCTCTCCTATTTGCGGCCCCTACCTCGCTCCTACTTTAAAGTGTAACAGCATCTTTATAAATGTAATTTATATTATTTATGCATTACTTCTAGCAGTGTTATTTTAATCAAACATTCTTTTATGCCCAAGTTGTTGATTTTATTATGATTATATATATTTTTTTTGTCCATTGATCTCTCCTGAACAGATCCGCTACGTAGGATTTCATCTTGACACACGTTTTATCAGTAACCAGCATAGGATACTTAAAAGATCTGCTCGTCGTATTCGACTACTACTACATTTACAAGACAGTCATAACACGCAATTAATAACACAATACCCATTTACGTGGCAGTAATTAAACCTATTTTTACATAAATAGTTGAGCGTTAGGGCTCCACTAAACCTTCTAACCAAGGTTTCAATAATGATTCTCAAATCTAATCCTTACAATCCAAAAATTTTAATTGATTCTTATTGTCACTAATGAACATATCCATTACGATCTAAATGCCACACATGTTGCCGCATTGCTCTAAACTAGGGACCTCTGCTCCCATGATAAGCTCCTAATTCTTCCAGCTTGCTTTCCACTCGTCTCCCGAAACTCCTTTAAGGATTATCGATAGAAGATCGCCTATGGTAGATTTTATTGAAGTATTACAAGTTATTTTAATCATGTTTCCTCAAATATTTTTCATTTATGTATTTTATACAGTTTAGAATATCAATAAATAATTAAATAGAAAAAAATAATTGCTGAAAGTATGTTTTTTTTTTCTCATTTATTGATATTTACAACTGTACAAAATAATATACATTAAGTAAATGTTTTGATAGTGAATACAATGACATGTAAATAACTTGTGAAGAACTACTCACTAGTAGCACTTCAATAAAATCTACACTAAAAGGTCTCTAGGCCATCTTCTTTTCAGACGCCTCAGAGGATTATCAGGAATGGAGAGGGAAGCATGTTGGGAGACTAGTGGATTAGAGTGGTTATGGAGCTTACTATGGAAGGATAGGTATCTGGTGTGGGCTTAATCAGCAACATATGGAACATTAAGATCTTTATGGACAAGTTTATTGGTCACAAAATAAGGAGCATTGAGGATTTTTCGAAGTATTTTGTATTGTAAGGATTGGATACGAGATGAATTGGATGGTTTAGTGGAGCCCCAAAGCTCAACTCCGTACGTCCAAATAGGTTTTATCACAGTCATGTAGATGAGTCTTTTGTAATTTATTGGGAGCTTTGAACGTTTGTCTAGTAAATGTTGAAGTAATCTGTAGAGACGGGCAGTTTCTTGTCTTTTTAGTCTTGTATGTGGATTCCAAGTAAGACGTTTGTCCAAGTGGAGTCCAAGGTAGCGGATAGTTCAACAGGGATTAGTGGAATATCATTAAAGGATACTGTAGGACAGGAAGTCGTAGGCTTACGACGAAGGGTAAAGGTTATTTGGTGAGATTTTTTTGGATTTATTTTGATTCTCCATTTTAGACACCATTCTTGAAGGGTTAGAATATGGGATTAGAGTGTTTGGGAGGCAATGAAGGGATCATTGTTTACTGATAACACACATGTGTCATCAGCGTAAGTAGTGAGGACACATTTAGAAGTAAAAATAATTCATTAATCATGGAAATCAAATTTTTCTTTGAGTTGCCATCCTTTTTATACTAGAAGGGCCTGTAAAGAACCTGCCTCAATGAGGTCGCAAATAGTCTCATTAATTATTAATAAAGGGACATTTAATGAATCGATCTTATTATAAAAATAGAATTATCTGTTGAAATCCCCCCACCCCACCCCCACCCCCGTTCTGTAGGAACAGAGAACCTGAGGGGGAGTTAATTTAGTTGAGAAAAAAAAAAAATCTGGAAAAGTTTCTTAACCTTTTCTTTTTTTCCCTTATTTTCTCCCCCTCCCGTGGCCCTCCAACCTTTTAAACTTTCATAAGTTCACGATTTTTAATTTTTAATTAGCTTTAAGGGCCATGAATTTTTATCCTTTTTTTTTCTGGTTCACAAGATCATGTCATACATAAATACATATACACTCATACTAAAATATTAAGATTTCCATAATTTAATAATTCGTAATTGAAGGGTTTAATGGATGAAGGATTTAGTTGTGTCACATTTTTTTTTTTTTTTATATAAATACAACCTAGTTCATTGGATAATTAATTCATGTTCAGAATTGTTAGGTAGCAAAATCTTAATATTTCAAAACAAATAGAAAAAATGTTATGAAGAAGATAAAGGGACTATGTAATATTTTCTTAGACTATGTAAAAAAAAAGAAAAACTTAAAATTGAGTTTTGTTTTATTTTATAATTTTATACTTAACTTAATATACATGTTTTGTGCGAGGTCACATGTGGTATAGTGGTTAGCATAGCAACCTACTAAACCCAAGATCGCAGGTTCACAGCCTGGCAAATGACCTTAGGATTTTTTAAAGGGAGTAAAAAATCCTTAGCCATGCCGTCCTTCGGAAGGGACGTAAAATGGGGGTCCCGAGCCTGTGCGATGTCAGGTACTCGTTAAAGATCCCTATCCTAATTATACCTGGATAGGCAAAATTTAGGACTCCCACTGTAGCATATGATTAGCCATAGCAGCATAAAGTGACGTTAAACGAAATTAACAAATATACATGCTTTGTGTATATGCATGTGTAAAATAATAATTAAGACGAAACTCAAAAAAATTATATAAACATTAAAAAGGATTAAGTATGGTGTATTCAGGAATAAATAAACTCCCTTCCAACTGTGTTATTTATTACCTGAGGTACACCATGATGGTATAGAAGGATCAATACAATCAGGATTGATGAATTAATTTCCACTTCTATTGGGATTATTTTATCAGAAAACTAGTTTCGAATGCTAAACATTCATCTTCAGTTCTAAAACATACAACATTTTTCCAACACATCAGTACTATGTTACATACTCTAAAGTTTTCAAAAATGTCAGACGAGAAATCCAACATTAGTACTCACCTCAGAAGATATAAGAGATAAGTGAAATATATCCATCGTGAGGAGGGGGAGGGGCAGTTAGTTTAAATAATAGCTAAAAATAGGTAAGTTAATTTAACTTGCCAGCCCTCTTCCCATTCTCACAATGGATATATTTAAGGTATCTCTTAGATCTCCTGAGGTAAGTACTAATGTTTGATTTCTTGTCCTACATTTTTGAAAACTTTAGGGTATATAATCCATGTAACATAGTGCTTATGTATTGAAAAAAAATTGTATGTTTTAGAACTCAAGATGAATGTTTGGTATTCGAAACTAGTATTCTAATAAAATAATCCCAATAGAAGTGACAGTTAATTCATCAATCCTAACTGTGTTGTTGCTGATAGGAAAACACTAAAAAAAAGTGTGATTAGTTACGATAGAGAAAGTATATTTTTAAGAGAGACAAACTTAATTCAAATGAAAAACAATTATTTAAATCCTATATATGACTCGTTTCTCCAATATTTTAAGAAAAATAAAAAAATTGCTCGTTGTATTAATTTAATGAGACGTAAAGTTCGCTTAAATCAAACGATCAACCGTTTGCTAATCTAGGTGTTGAACTGCTATTTTGCAGTGGGAATGGAGTTGTTATGGAAGTTATCGGGCTCGTAATAATTTATCGCTAATTTTTGACAGTCAAATTATTGTTTCCCAGTCAAAGAGAAATAATATTTTTTTTTTTATAATGTATAACTTGTTTTGTTTTTTTAATTGTGATATATATATATATAAAATAAATAGCATGATTAGGTCATTTTAAAGCAGTCCCGGAATTCTTATTTTCCTTCTGTTTTATTTCATCCCTAAATCTTTATCTTTTCCGTTTATTATTTCAAACAAATGTTCTCTGTCAATAATAGTTTTCTGGTTATGATCTTAATTTAAATATATAGACTCAGGTTGAATTGCCGCTTGCCTTAATAAATAGGTAGGAGTTATTTATTTCCCAAGAGGAGAGGCCTGGGGGTTGGATTCACGTCGCCTCTGATTCCCTTCCAATCTGTTTGGGCTCGTCCAGTCTAAGTATCTGGTTTGTTTTGTATAACATTTTTTTTTTCCGATTTTTATAGTGATTCTAATAAATCTTAGTTATATGTTACTCAGGTATAGCCGAATGTTTATATTTATGTATAATAAAATAATTTGGTTCCTGGACTTATTCAGACATTGTAGAATTTGTCAGGACGTTGTAGAAATACAGTAATAATCACAGTGATGACAATACACTTCTCTGGTTATAGTAGTTTTGCTGTATATTTGCTCATTGTGTTTAATCCTGCATTTCTACTCAAAGCTTCGTTTTTTTTTTTATTCCTTAGAAAATCGTTTGTACATATTTTATTTTCATAGTTATGAATTCAGTGAAAAATTACGGTTTAATGTATTTATATTAATGACTATTATATTTTATTACTTTTATTTTATTGTTGGAAGGTTTTATACGAATCTCTTAAATAGCAGCTATTTTACATTTTAAGCAGTCAATGTTCCCTCAATTTAAACATCTGAACCACAAGAGACAGCTCTATGGTTTATAATAAATCCACGTATTTGGATAAAAAGATGCTTGATAGAATATTTTAAAGAACAGATACCCTCACACATTTTTCTACTTTCGTTCCTATATCCATACCTGTGAAGAACGTAACTGACAATTAGGCAATGAAAGAAAAGATTAAGCTTAGAAAATATCAGCATGAGCCTTTACTTTCATTTAATTCAACTGCAAATTTGATTCTTTGTGCAACGATTTTTTCAATCTGTCCGTATTAGTAAGTGATGGTTGTTATTAAGCATAAGTCTGTGCATTATTTGATCAACTAACTATTGTTCTGGTTTATTGTAGTGACTGATTTATATTCCTTTCAAATATGCCTGATCTGAAGATGTCTGATATAATAATTTTTATTATAATAAACCAATAAATATAAATAAACTGATACCAATAAACTGATTTTTAATTATTTGAAAAGTTATTAAATTTGTTTGTTTAATATATCGCACTTTCTCTCTTTCTCTGTACTATCTTAGATTTGTTGGTCCGATTACCGAATCTCTAGCCAAGAGTGGAGTGAGAGGGTATGCCTATTAATAAGAAATAATTACAATTGTTCTACTTCTAATGGTAAAATCCATTAGTTTTTAAAATTCACATTATCTCTTCAACAGACTGTTTTATACCCCAACAAACTCATTTACCTCATAAGTATGTACAACTTATAAGGTTAAGCACACTTCCTGACAATCTTTCTGCCTGTTCCAACTCTTTCCAATATGTTAGTATCAGATTTCCCAAAACATCATAATGCAATTACATCTTTTTACGTCGATCGGACAGCTACATACCGTATCAGTAGTATTGTAAGCCGTTTATCCTAAGTTCAAAAAAAAAAAAATGAAGACCAACCAAACTGGACTGAAAATGCACTCATACAAATAAGAAAAATATTGATTTCATATCATATTAAACTCAGAAGAAATCTCTTGGTATAAATCAGTAGAATACCTGTGTTTTACTCTGGACAGTTAAGTCTTAATGTCTGGGACTAGAATGTTTGTAGTCTTTCCGTACGCATGTTCAGAATTTCTGCATATTTATAATCCGTTATTTTATCGAGGATTTAATATGGAAATATCTTTGGTTTTAATATTGTTTTTTCTATTGAGTTGTTACATATCTATACCTGGGCTGGAAATTAAATAAGAAATATTTTGTTCCAAAAGGTTTATAAAATCCTCAAAGGAAATAACCAGTCCAGTTATTTTTATATATATAGATTTATTTCTTTTACACTATACATCCATCTTACTGCTTTATAATTACAATTGCAGTATATTAGCTACCTTTTTTTTTTCTTTGGTGTATGTATAGATATATGATGGAAAGGTTTTGGAGTACACAATGGTAGAAAACTGATCTAAAAAAGTTACAATCCTTTGCTTTTTGTTTGTTCTTCTTTTTTCCTTTTTATATATACAATAACTAAAACCATGCATAAAGTATAAAAAATAAAATACATAAATAAAGTTAGACTGATGAAGCCATGAGACAATGGCCCTCGACTGGCTGAGGGGCTTAGTATTATAGTGCCGCTCGAACGGCCCTGATATTCACCGGGTAGGGGTTTTATCCAGGAGAGAGAGAGAGAGAGAGTGAGAGAGAGAGAGAGAGAGAGAGAGAGAGAGAGAGAGAGAGAGAGAGAGAGAGAGAGAGAGAGAGAGAGAGAGAGAGAGAGAGAGAGAGAGAGAGAGAGAGAGAGGAGAGAGAGAGAGAGAGAGAGAGAGAGAGAGAGAGAGAGAGAGAGAGAGAGAGAGAGAGAGAGAGAGAGAGAGAGAGAGAGAGAGAGAGAGAGAGAGAGAGAGAGAGAGAGAGAGAGAGAGAGAGAGAGAGAGAGAGAGAGAGAGAGAGAGAGAGAGAGAGAGAGAGAGTATTAATTTGTGTGATTTTATCTGGAGTGGTTATTTTTATTATACGTTTTCCTATAGTTTTTAACTGTGCATCAATTCTAGTGAAAATAATATTCAGCTGTATATTAATGTAAACAGGAATACGTTGTGAAAATAAAGGGTATCACTATTGATTATTTTTTTTTATCATGATAAACCTCAAGAGAAACCGGGAAAATGGTTAAGGAAAAGGGAAAATAGTATATGTTACTTATGAAAAAACTTTTAAATCACAGATTCCAGATATAAATCATTAATATGAAACATACATACTAAAATTAATATCAATATTATTCTATATCCTTAAAGGACGAACCATCGCCATTAAGGAACTGTGTGGTGCTAATGCTGTTCCCGTGCTCCCGGGAAATCATCTTGTTCCCTCCACACACCCCCGCTTCAAGAAAAATCGCCACTGACACAGAGGATTGCCAACAGAGTGCGCCGGGGGCTGTGGGTACTCAATCTTACTTCAGCCTCTATCTGGGCCTCTCCGCTTCCTACAGTTACTTTAAGTAATAACGTACTTTAGGCACCACATTTAAGGGTCGATGGTGGGGTGAAGGGCCAGGAGTAGGTGGAGTGTGCGGGATAAACAAGGATAAGTGGCCGGTCCTCCACAGTGCGCTGCAACGGATAATGATGGGCTTTAAGATTACGCGTTCTTTGTTATATTTATATTCATTAATGGTGCCCTATATAATAATAATAATATCAAAAACATTATAAAACATACAGACAACACAGACAAATGGAGTAAAAAAGACTTAATTTATAAAAAAAATTGCAAAAACTGTAATATGCACTATATTGGAGAAACTAAACAAAATTTTATAATAAGTCACCCAACACAAATATGACTGCAATAAAATCAATAATAAAGTAAATAACAACAACACTGCACTAAGTGAACATGCAAATAAACTTAAACATGAGTTTGATTTTAAAATACAACAATTTTAAATCATGAAAATAAAGCAATAAACAGAAAAATAATGGAAGCCATATACATAATTAAAACAATAAACCAAGCAGTAAATTATAAAACTGATATACGAAAAATTGGTACTAGTTATGCTAACTTAATAAATAAACTTAAAATATAATTAAAGAAAATATCCATAAATATAAATAGTAATTAACAATAAAAATATAAATATGGGTAACAATACAGTGGTAGAGTAAATATAGAATGTTTGTGTAAGCACCAAATTAAATGGTCATTATGTAAATTAATTAAACAAACAATAACAAAAAATGAACATTGCTAAGTTGGGTGTCTGTAGGGGCAATATAAATGGACTAAGTGAAAGAAATCACAGTTGTAAGTAGAAATTTAAGCATAATTGAATAAGATTAGATTGTACAGGTGATATAGTATTGTAAATGGATATAATTAAACTTGTAGATCCTTAAGATGGAGCAGTGTACTCCGAAACATGTAGAGAAAAAATTAAGGATTAAATTGGAGTTATGTCTTAAAATGAATATAAAAATTAAATTTCCTTCAATAAAATAGTTGATTGTTATATTTATAGTTATTTCCAAAAATAGTAATTTAAAAAAAAAAAAAAGTTTATATTCACAAACGTATCAAATATCATTTATATTCATTTATTTATTTTTTATCAAGAAAACAGTCTGGGGTGCAGTCAGAAGCAAGAAGAAATACA
This sequence comes from Euschistus heros, assembly GCA_003667255.2. Taxonomy (NCBI): domain Eukaryota; kingdom Metazoa; phylum Arthropoda; class Insecta; order Hemiptera; family Pentatomidae; genus Euschistus; species Euschistus heros. Next base: position 2,115,613 of record RCWM02000166.1, read on the forward strand.
TCCAGGTCGAAAAACTCTTTAATGAAGTACTGACGTTTCGGCCTGTATTGCAGGCCTTCTTTTGAGTTTGTAATGTAGAATAATAGTAAGAGGTTATTTTTCCTACTGACTGCACCCAGAGAATGGATGAACCATTTAGAGTTTGCGTATGTTCAAGAACTAATAGGAAAATGCAAAGAAGAAATCCTAAACATGGCAAAACAATGATAGCAGAAGGAGAAAACATAGAGCTCAAAATAAACTATAAGAAGTGCAAATATGTAACAATAAAGGCTGAAGGAGATTTAATAATAGCAGAGCACCTTATAGATAAAGTTGAAACATTTCTATATCTCGGACATCTTATTTCTATTGAGGGGAAAGAAGAAGACATCAGCAGGTGATGTACTCAAGGATAAACTCTTTAGGTTTAAGGACATATATAGATCCTCTGTGAGCCTGGAAATCAAGAGGAAATTCTGGATGAGCACCGCACATCCTGTCATGACCTATGGTTGCATACATGGATAATGGACAAGAAGACTAGCCACAAGTTGAGAGTAACAGTATCTCTGTATGGAGCGATATCTTCTCGGAATATCGAGACGAGATCGAAAATCAAATAAGTGGATTAGATCAAGGACTAACCTCCCAGATATTATGGAAAAAGTACATCCAAGAAAGTGGATTAGGCAGCTTATGGATTGGTATCCTAGAGAGCACGCAAGGAAGAGAAGACGTCCACCGAAATGCTGTTGAAAAATGTTAGTAAATTTTATTTTTATTTAAATTAGTTGTCTTTTTCATTTAATCTTTAATTTTCTTTTATTTATTGTAATAATATTTATTTTTATTTAATAGTCGAAATTTTTATTACTGGCCATTTATTTTTTTGGTCTTATCTTAAGTAGCGGTAGCTCAGTGGATGAGGCAATAGACTGTCAAGCTCGACTTCGAGTCCGACTGAAGGGAAAAATTTATAGAAACTGATATTATATAAATTTAAGCCCTTATTAAAAAGCACAACTTTAAAAATGTTCCACAACGCAGATACTAAAAATCCTCCGTTAGGGGTTAATAGTTAATTCGTTTTCAAGGTAATTTGACTTATCACCTTCTTTTCGGAAACCGCCAAGTTTTTCACAATATAATCTGTTATTTTAATTTAACACGGAATAATTATTTTTTTTTTTTCGTCATCGCTTTCCTTTTAAAGGGATCAAAAACCATTTTCCGCCCTTGATAATATCTCCTATATAATTTTTTTTTTTATTGTTAATAACCGATTGTGACAGATGAAAAGCCTACAATCATTGTTAATAATCCGGTGCCATCGAGCCGATGTCAGGGGCAGTGGTTAGTTCCATTGACAGCTGTCTGTCATCATTATCTCCAATAGATCCTTGTTCATTGTCAGTCAGTGATTACTTGTCTAATGTAAGTTATTTAAAAAAACATTTAAAATATAAGAAATAAATAATTTCTGAAAATTACATATATATGGATAAATTTTTTGACTGTTACTATTAAATGCTTAGTATGGATCTTGAGGTTCAGTCAATAAATAAATACAACTATTTTAGCGTCGTTTCGAGACTATATTCGGTTAAATTGATTTATATGTTTTTTTAAAATTTAAATATTAAGATAAAAAAATAGTAGAATAAACATGTTCAATGAATAAAATTTTGTTATTTTTGTAAAACTTTTTACGTATGGAAAAAATAGTCAAGAGCCGAGGAAATGTTAGGTTCAGATCCCTTCTTGGAAGTTAAAAAAAAGAAAAAGAAAAGTTTATATAACGAATATAGGAGATTATTGGATATATATATATATATATATATATATATATATATATATATATATATATATATATATATATATATATATAATGATTATAATGCTACCGAAAATTTAGTCCATGTTATTTCAGCCGTGGATTGACTACGAGGACAGGAGACCCTCCTGGGGCTAAGTCAGCTTCTATAATGTGGTTACCCTTAATTGGTGAAAACGTAACCAAACAGTGTATATGTTCATTATTATCGCGCTGTAGCCCGCTGGAGATTCTGTATTTTGTACAACCGTATTGTTTATCGCCGCGTTATAGACTCAGTGATCTTACCGCCGCGACAAACCACACCCTGTGTATATTGGTCTCTGTCGTAATTATTTTTCGAGTAAATTAATACTTTTTTCATTGTTAAAATACAATTAGCTATAGAAAAATAAGAATGGATTTCCGCAATAAAATAAAAATAATAATAAAAAATAGTTTTGTTGTATATGTATAGAGTTTTAATAACTTATCTTTTCATTCAAACTAGCCAGCGGTAACTGTTAGAATTTCAATCAGCCCTTTGATAACTGGGAGAGAGGGACAATTAATTTCCAATTAGCCTCCAGCTAATGGCCAAAACATCTTCTGATATAATTTCTACAGTAGATTGATTATTAGCGCTATATTTCTACGGTAGATAATTATAGATTATATTCAGGACAATAGAAATATTATTAACGGTGTAAATCTTCAATCCTTTCAAGAAGATTGTTTTGTTCAACGGCTGGATATTACGGCGAGCTCAGGCGTGATAAAACCAGACTTTGTAATTAGGAACAGTCTCGCCTGCTATGGGATATTGCTAGGGGAAGGGAAAAATTAAAAATTACTTAAACCTTTGGAGAAAATATAACGATGTACTTAGAGGTCAAAAATTGAGCAGTATTTTCATTTAAAAAAAAAAAAACTAAAATAATCTTGCTTCCTCGCATATAATAATAAGCATAAATAAACAAAGTATATAAAGTATATATACTAATATACTTTATACTTTACATACTAATATATAAAACAACAAACCATTTTTCCTTTGTGAACACTAACCACGTAAACTAAACAAATTCGTACCAAAATTTAACTACATTATCTTCATAGTCAAAGAAGATTAAGCAATAACAAAATTTGCAGATGTTCCATAAAAATGTTTATCTAGAGCTTGAAATTAAATATAAAATTTACTTATTTTCAATTATAAAGAGATAAAAGGTGAGATATAGTGATCCCAATGAAGTTAAGAAGTCGACCGATGTAACCAAATAATATAGTAGTGTGGATTACAAACTCATATATTAAAATAAAAAATTGGCTTTCCAGTCATGTTTTTATAATTGCAGATATGCCTGGAAATATTATGGCTATAATTGTCTCTGGAACAGCGACTGGAGAAGTCACATTAATTCTTAGAACCCCTTGATTCTGACTAATCAATCATTTCAATCTAATAGAATAAAATTTCCAATTTTTAATTGAAAACCTTCATTTGCTATTGAAATTGGCAAATCGTAAGGTCAGGCGATAATAGTAGATATTCGGACTAACTGATACGGTTAATAGTATTTAGGACATTCGAAAACTTGAAACTTTTACAATCTAATCATTCTCCTCTGACTTAGCTCAAACCAGATATCTATCCTTTCATAGCAAACTCCACAATCATTCGAACCCATTAGTATCACAACTTACTTCTCATTCCATTCCAGATAACCCTCCGAGACGTCTGAAAAGAAGATGGCCTCGAGACCTTCTAATATAATACTTCATTATATAAAACCTTTATAAGTGCTACCAATGGGTAATAAAATTATTTCTAACATTCTATATAATAAACTAACTCCATATGCTGAGAAAGAAATAGGAAATTACCAATCAGGATTTAGAAAGGGCAAATCCACAATAGACCAAATATATTCTCTACGCACTATCCTTGAAAAAGGACTAGAATTCAAAGTAGCAACTCATCACCTGTTCGTAGATTTTAAAAATGCCTACGACAGCATTATACGACCAAAACTTTATCAAGCAATGGAAGAGATGAATGTACCTCCTAAACTAATCAGGCTGATAGGAATGACAATGACGGATGTTTCATGTGTGGTCCGTGTTCAAAACCATCTCTCCTCCGAATTCCATTCTAATAAAGGACTGAGACAAGGTGATGCTCTCGCCTGTCTTCTCTTCAACATAGCTCTGGAAAAAGTAATCAGAGACTCTGAAATTCAAAGAATGGACACCATAAGCACGAAAATGGTACAATTGTTGGGCTATGCTGACGATATAGATATAATTGCAAGGTCACTCCCAGCACTAAAAATCGCCTTTCTTGCGCTGCAGAAAGCAGCAGTTCCTATGGGTCTGATAGTAAACGCAGATAAGACGAAGTACATGTATGTAGGCGATGGAGCTGGCCCCATAGAAGACAGCATAAATATAGGGCCGAATACATAGAGAGAGAATCCAAAGGGTACAAGAGTTTACATACCTCGGATCGCTCATAAGCTCCTCCAATAATATGTCCCTCGAAATTAACAGAAGAATTACAGCTGCTAATAGATGTTTCTTTGGTCTCACTAAATACATGAAGAGCAGCTTGATCTCCAAGAAAACCAAAACCAGGCTCTATAAGACCTTAATACGCCCGGTATTAATGTATGCCTCCCAGACGTGGACACTGTCCAAAAAAGATGAAAAAAAATCTCCTGATTTTCGAAGGAAAATACTTAGAAGAATTCTCGGGGCCGTAAAAGATGGAGACACATGGAGAAGACGGAAGAACCGAGAGCTGTATGAGTTATATGGAGAGGCGGACGTTGTGCGGACAATTAGACTGAATCGGCTGAGCTGGGCTGGGCATGTTGTCAGAATGGAGGAAAACCAGGTACCGCGAAGAATCATGGAAGCCAAATTGGGTACCCATAGAAGAGTTGGTAGACCGAAGCTCAGATGGATGGATGCTGTTTCCAGCGATGCAAAGAACATCCTGGGTGTTCGTAACTGGACGGCGGCCGCAGAGGACAGAGAAACATGGAGAGTTCTCCTTGAGGAGGCCAGGACCCATCTAGGGTTGTAGAGCCATGAAGATAGATATATAGATAGACCAATGGGTAGTTGCTTTAAATACAAGTGACGAGTCATTTTTATCATTATCATCGTATTTACTTGATGTATAATATATTGTATATACAGTTATAAATTTCAATTGAATAAATAAAAAATAAAAAAAATCATTCTCCTAATAGCGTGAGACAATACTGGAAGTGTAGTTCATCCGGATGTGTAATGAATTTATTTTGTATTTCCTACATGCTTTCTACAATACAAGATTTTAATTGATAAATAAATAAAAATTTAATTATTAATGACTAAAGTAAAGAACTTATGAGAGCCGCTACTGTAAGTCGCTACTGGGATCCATATATATATATATATATATATATATATATATATATATATATATATATATATATATATATATATATTTAGAGAGAGAGAAATAGAGATAAATTTCTTGACTACTGCTATTGGATGTTTAGTAAGGTTCTTGAGATTCAGTCAACAAATAAAAACCTCAATTTTGGCGGCGTTTCGAGACTAAATTGTTCCTATAATCAGTACCCTGTGTCAGTACTCGATACCATATCCACCAGTATCATTGGCATTATTATAAGAACAATGTAGTTTCGAAACTTCGCCAAAATAGTTGTTTTTATTTATTGACTTACTAAACTATAAATATATATATATATATATATATATATATATATATATTATATATATATATATATTTATTGATGGTTAAGTATCGATTTTATATTAGCCGTTGACAAAGTGATTTAGAAAAGCTTTAGCTCTCTTTGGCTCGGCTTTATTGGGAAACTAGACTCCAACTACCAAACTGCTGGAGCTTTGAGGGGACTTTGATTTTTGTTCAGGATCTCCTGACTTTTCCTATACGAAATGGAAATGAAAAAATCGTTTATGCATTACAGTTGTTGCTGTTTTAAAATATAAAATTAAAACATATAATATTAATTAAAGGATTAGGAGAGTAATTCATTTTGAAACTATCTGATTTCTCGTTCAGTGTGAGATCATCTATATGATCAATTTAGTATCAAAATTTATAAATGCTAGTATTATAAACATTATAGAATACATTTGTTTGCATATATTGTAAACATATGTATTGAGATGCAGATCCCTAGGGAGTTGTAGAAGTGCTTTAGGAAAGCTTGACTGGATAATGCATCAGGAGAGGGGGGCCGATAGATCATGGCTGCCTTGATCTATGCAGTGTTGTATTATTCCTCATGGTCTTCCTTTCCTCTTCTGTTTCCTATTCATCTTTCAGATTGACTTTGCATAATTTTATTTCTTGTTTACTATTCTGGTGTTCGCGTACGCAGTTTTATTTTTTGCTTTTACGTACGGATTTAAATTTATAAAACATATTATCATATAGAGATAGATAATCAGATGACAGTGTTCCTAACTCCTATACCTCTTTTCACAGCAATGAAAATAGAAAAAACAAACGGAGATATGGAGGGTTATAAAGAAAATATGCCTTACACATTTAAATAAATTATATCTATAATTTAAAATTTAGAATAATTTTTGCCATCGCTTTGGTTCTCCTGGGGGTGAGATTTTGCTGTAGAGAAGATTTAAAATATTTTTTAAGGTCTCAAAAAATTTTTCTTTTTACATATCACCTTGTTTTTTAAATAAACGTTTATAACTAATAATGGTTAAAGAAAATTACGAGAAGGAAAAGACAAGGAGTTTCGTGGTAGTACTTTTTCTCTTTATGACAATATTTTGCGAGCTTTAGTGGTTGAAAATCCCAGAACTATTAGAGCTCAAGTATAGGACGATCACAAAAATCAAACAAACAAAAAAAACATCGTTATGAAATATTTGGAGCTTAGTCATTGCCTCAACCACCCTTCTCTGCAGACCTCTGGCCTACCTCCTACTATTTTTTAAAGGATCTGAATCCATTTTAAATTATATATGATATATTAAACAAATATTTACAGAAATAAAAAATGGTTAGTTATTCGAAGAAGCCAACTCGTTGGCAGGAATGTATTGAGAGGAACGAAGCTTATTTTGATTTATAAAAATGTGTTCTAATAATTTATTTTATAGTTTTACAGTGAAAACATAAACCTGTATTAATATTCGGGCCATATAATATATTATATATTGTTTTTTGTCTTTAAAAAAAAAAAAAAATTAAAACTGCTCCTGCCTGAAAATTTATTATAAACGGAAGAACAAAATTAAATAGTTTGTTAATATTCTGAGGATGGGTAATACGAGATAAAGCAGAAGATATGTAATAGAAGTTGCCGGGATGCTGTTGGCCTTTATAAGACCACGTCGGAGGTAAATTACTTTTTTTACAAGAATAGGCCCCCGTTCCCGGCAAAATCACTCGTAAATAGTCTCCTAGTTTTTCTCTACCCTCGTGCCCTTTCAATTATTCCCCTTGAAATACTCCCTTTGTATAAAATATCCACTCTTGTACATGGTTCGTAAGGATAAAGGATTTTAAAGGTCATCCCAACTGCTCGATACATAACTGGTCATCCCAAATTCGATATACAATACTTGTAATGCCTATCTTAAAAAAAAATATTTATAAAGGACAGCGTTCACCGAAGTCTACTGATATACAGCGAAACACCGATTATCTGGATTAAAATTTTTAAATTTTACCAAACGCAATTACAAAATTTACATATACTTTCCTTTTCAAGTAATGAATGCTGAAAAGAAAGCAACAATGACATCATTTGAAATTATCCCAAGTAAATACAGACATCTCGCAAGGGAACACTGACATTAGCTATTCATTTACACCCCTCCTTGATACTGGACACCCCACCCTGTCTCATCAAATCTCCTCTATATTCCTTCCCCCTATCTTGTCAGATAGCTCACTAAATGTTATTTACAAGCACAATAGACAAGGGTAGTATTACATCTATTCAACTGCTGGGTTTGTGAGAGGTGATATGTTTGTTTAGTATAATATCATGCTTATATAATACCAACAGGCTCTAGGAAATAAAACGAATAATATATAACAAACCATTATAAAAAATATGTATAATTATTAAATTGAAAATGTTATTCAATTGCTTGAAGTTGTTTAACTTTATAAAATAATTTCTAGTATTTCTATGTGCTAGTAAACTATTTATGTTTTTGTCCAAATTTTTGGAGCATTATAAATCAACTGTAACTGTCTAATTTCTCTGTATTTATTGGGAAATTAAAATTGATGCTCCATGACAGATTATAAAAAATATAAATGGTCATTAACTTCTTTTTAAAAACTAATTTCTAGTATTTTTAAAGGCAAGTCAAGTATCTATCTATCTGTCCACTTTGCTAGCTTTATTAAGAATGAATTTAAGGAGCATTAAAAATTAACTTCGGCTGTCTATTTTCGCTGTGTTAAACAAGAAATAAAAATTGATCCTCCAGGCCGGATTGTAAAATATATAAACGATAATTTTTCTATCAATTCATAGTAATTTGATCTATTCTTTTAACGATTAGAGCTTTTTATACTTTTACTGCATTATTTTTTAATTCTATCAGAAAAAAAATTATATATTTAACAACAACATGCCATAAGTCATTTTTCCCAGGTTTACAGGAGACACATAAAAGGAACTTATTCATATTACTATTATCAAAATACAACTAAAATGCTGGTTTATTGCTTTAATTTATAACAAAAGAAATGAGTAAAAAATAATAAGAAAGTGCCTTAACCTGCCTCTCTCTCTCTTTTTTTTTTTTTTCCTTGGAAATGGATCTAGCGCAAAATTAAGGTCTACACCATTTTTCCCAAAAACTGACTTTTAGCATTTTATTTCTTAAACGTCGATATGACTATCTCGTTTTAAAATTGTATTCTTTTCGAGGTTTTTTGTGATCACTATTCTATTATTTTAGGTAATATTATTAGTTCAGATATTGACTGCTACTTAAGAGTTTATTTCATTTTGGATTTCTTTAATAAATAAAATAATGATAGGCATAATAAACAACTAAACGATTCGTTTATTTATTTTAAGAAGTTACTGTTCATCAGATTATAAAATTTGAAGTTTCAGGGTGGTGTGTATGTTGTGTGCAAAAACATGGAGTTAAACGCTTAACAAATGATACGGAGTGTAAAAGAGATTCGTGAACAACATTACAGAGTGTGGTCTGAGTCGGAGGAATAAACTTTGTTTAGGGCCTTCTTCCTCTCGGTTTTGAAGATTTGCATCCTAAAACTGGGAACAGATAAGAGAAATTCTTGAGCAAACAGAGTTAAGGAAAGTTCTTGTTCATGTAAATTATATCTTATCGAAAACTGGGACTGAAACAAGACTTTCAATAACAAGAAAAGGGAAAAGAAACTTCCAAGACCCAATAGGATCCATATTTAAACTTCGGCAACCGCCATTCTGACTTTTATTAGCTTAATGTGAGTGAAAAGTTTTTTGGTTTTTTTCTATCTTCTTTCGGATAAATTATTTATTAGTAAAGTTATAATTTATTATTCATTGATATTATATTATATAAATCTTAAATTTAACTATGATTAATGTTCCTAACGATTAAAATTTTTAAAAAATATTATGAATGAAAAGTTTAATAATTAACCTGGAATTCAGGTTTTACCGTGAAATATTACACTTTCAAAAGTTTATTATATTTATTCAAATTCTGATGGTAACATGTATGAGGCGTGGATTTCTTACCAGAATAGTCTAATTTCAAAAATCTTTTTTTAAATTTTTTTACTAGATTATTTTCAGGTGGAAAGTTTTCTCCCAAAAGTCGTTAGATCACATTGAAAATGGACATAAAAGAAATAAGCCCTCTTCCTAATCCAGCCATACCTTTATCTTTATTGATCAACTGTGAAAAATTTTCAAAACTGGACTTGGAATTCTACGCCTCATATTCTGTAAATTTACATGGCATTATCATGTTTTGTATATTTTTATTTTTTGGTTATATTTCTCTGGTCTATGTAGAACCTTCCACAATGCTCCTCCTTTTATTTCGATTTAAGGCCGCTCTCCGTTAATTACTCATACCTCGAGTCTCTTCAGATCCATCTCAACGTCATCTCTCTCTCTCTCTCTCTCTCTCTCTCTCTCTCTCTCTCTCTCTCTCTCTCTCTCTCTCTCTCTCTCTCTCTCTCTCTCTCTCTCTCTCTTTCTCTCTCTTCTCTATTTTTCTCTCACTCTCTATCTCTCTCCCCCTTTCCTCTCCTTTTCCTCACTCTTTACTCAACACTTTATGAGATTTCATCCTTTTATCATAGCCCTGTCTTTACTTAGTATCGTTATACACCTTTCTCATATTTTTCTTCCCTATCTATTCGCAGTGAGTGTTCAGGTTTCGCTTCTGTACAAAACTATTGGTCTAAAAACTATCTCATACATTGTTATTGTTCCTGATATGTGTATTATATTTTTATTCAATTGTTCCGTATAATCTGCTCAGAAACTTTAGTAACATGTGATAATTATTTGAAGGGTGTTAGACCAGAAGAGGAAATGTCCAGTAACAATAGTTCCGAACAAACTTACAAAGTCTATATTCTTTCCTATTGGAACGGGTTCTAAAACTCCAAAACATGTGAAAATCCTTTTTCTAGCCTCCGTAAGACCACCTTTAGCGATAGTACCTGGATCAAGCTTACAGGTGGCGATGACATCTCAGTTTCGATATTTTTGGACATTCCTTCTTCTAGTCTTCACACCCTTCATTTGATTTTCTCTTGAAATACTGAAATTTGACAATAATAGTTAATACATGATTTTTGTGAATAGTACACAGTCTTGAGGATCATAATTTTTCTTGTTTTATTGTGTGACAGTACTCTAGAAGTGTGGGCTTCAAGATTTTGCAGACAATATTCACTATGTTCAGTTAATGTGCACAAAAAATCCACAAACGATTTTCTGAAACTTTTGTTAGTATCATTTCTAATTTTATCATTAGTATCGATTATTTTGCAACACTCGTTTTACTCGATTCTCCAACTATAGTGTGTTTGGTCAGGTTCTGCTTTGCTAACATTTCAAGTAATTATTGATTGTTAATATTAGTATAGATAGCATTTGGAATGAAACTAATGGTAAATTTATTTTCATATTTAATAAAAATAGTGGATAACCTTTTTTAAAATGAATTATCCACTGCATATGATAAAATATACGTGTGAGAGACCTGATCGTTTGTTGAAATCTTGTTCATCACGGTTCGATTCTCTCTTACTATTTCGACTTTTTTCCCAATCTTTCGATATAGGATTACACTTATAGAAGTTTCACAAGCTGAGTAGTTGGCCGGGTAGAGAAGTAGCTAGGCACTTACTATCAGTAGCCAATGATTGGATTGGCCGCTGGCAGTAGGTATAATGTGCACCTGTGCCTGTAGAATCCCCTATAGGCGCACATAACCATCCAATCCGATCCCTTCTCTTCCTTCTCGCTGTCTCTATTGCTGGCTATTCGGCTGGCAACAATAGTTCAGCATTAAAAAGGATTTTCTTTATCGCGCACAATCGCAATAAAGCTGAAACAAAACACTGGCGAAACATTATTTTTACTATAACAATCACATTGGTGATTTTTGTCACTACACTTATGGTGTAACAATATTTCATTCCAATTACTTCCTTAGGAAAGCTGTAAATATTATTGTTACAAAGTTTTAGTTTCATCTAATCCAGCCCGCAGGACCAAATTTCGTTTTCATAATTTTTGTCGTTTAACACTCAATCAACACAGCTCTTTAGTATGATAATTTTCTTTGATTTGAATTTTTTTTTGTAATATCTCCATGTGTTTTACTCTAACCTTACCTTTTTGTTTGACATCATAAGAGTGCGTTTGATATTCAAAAAGGTATTATAGTACTACTGATTAATTTTATATTATATATTGTTTTTAATTTCACATTAAATAATGAATCACTTTGATCATTTTTAAAATCACACAGTGATTTTACACATTTTCATTGGAATTATATCCTCTTGAAAACGCTCATTATTTTAAAATTAAAATTGTTTTTTTAATCCTGCCCGGTGGGCCAAATATAGTTGTAATTTTTTAAAGAAAATTCTCACCAATTAAGCTATTTTGAATAATTATTTTTTTTAACAATCTATATAAGGGGCTATGTAATAAACTTTCTTTAGCAAGGTTATAATTATCTTTGCTAATTTTAGGAAAAATATTAAAACTGGTCACATTCCAAAATATGTTTCATTAATGTTAATCTATTTATTAATCTCTATTTAAATGTTTCTTGGGATAATAAGTGACACGACCATAACGCTCTCATTTATTTGCGGTTAAGTGTTGTGATAGGATATCCTAGGGTTCATGGCTTCCATAATTGTGGCATACTAAAAGAGTTTTATAGGCTGATTTTAAACATCGTATTTATACATATAAAACATTTTTTTTTTTCAATGCAATTTTAAATTAATTAGAACATTCAGAAACCAAGTCCTATGATTCAAATTAGTGGCAGAAAACTCGTTTACTTAATTCTAATTAGGCATGTTAAGATATTAAGACTTGAGCGTTTGGCCCTCTCCCAAGTCATCAAATCCCTCTCGTACCCATCCCTACAGTCTGAAAACCTTCGTGAAATACTTAATCCACCTTATTATGAAGTACATAAAACTCTCCATAAACATCTTCACAACTCATATTATACATACTGCATATACACCCAAACTCCACAGTTTCTTACGTTGCTTAATCTATTGGGATTATGATAGGAGTGTATCAGTGATTTTTCCTCCAAATAAGGTAAAATTAATCGTGAATAATATTAATTACTTAAGTATTTAATATTGATATTAAATGAATCAATATAAAAATATGATAATAAAATAATTTGTTATGAATGAACTTTGTTTCATACGAAGTTTTAAATTTTAACTAAAAATATTGTTATTTGTGTTGATATTGTGTTTCACTTATTTATTTTAGTTTTCAAATATGATAATGAAAGAATACATTCATTATCTATATATCTTATTATGAAATACATAGTAATGGAGGAGTTATCTTTCGAAACTAAACATATCCTTTTTCGGTTCATTTTTTTTTTTTTTTGTTCTTATTTTCCGATAAAGAATTGCGAGCTGCATACACTGTGATAGTTGACATCTATCAAATATTTAAATAATATATTTTTTTTTGGATTTAACAGCAGTAGGAGAACTGGTGTAGGTTTTGTGCTCTTTTTAAACTAATTCTCTGATGTGATTAGTTTTGGAAGATAACTCCTCAATTAATTAACATAAGCATTTTTATGACAAAAGGCTATTTATTTTATTTACATGACAGTAATTAGGCCCATTTGGACATACTGAGTTGAGCTCTGGGGCTCCACTAAACCATACAATTCGTCTCGTATCCGATTCTTTCAATCCGAAATCCTTCGAGAAATCCTCACTACTCCTTACTTAGATACAAACAAACTTATCCACTAAGATTTTATTATACCATTATATGCTAAATTAGCTAAAACTAGGTATCTGTATTTTCATATTATGCCCCATAACCGTTAAAATCGTGTAGTATCTCAACTCGTTTTCCAGTCTATTCCAGGAAAACTTCCAAGGCGTCTGAAAAGAAGATGGCCTCAGGCCATCTAATATATAACTTTTATTAATGTACTACCAATGGATATTTGCTTTACATGCTTTTGACATGTCGTGAGCATTATCTTCACATTTGATAGATTTATTTTTATTTTATTTTATACAGTTGTTGATTTCAATGAATAGCTAAAAACAAGAAATAGTTTTGTTAAGTTATGCTCACGATTACATAAAAATACATTAGGTAATTATAGTGAGAGATCTTAAGATACAAGTTTTCTGCTTAATTTCATTAGTTGGGCATAAAATATTTACCAAGTTCTTATAAGTATTTGTGCCTCGTAACTAAGTGTTTGCTTTGCTTCGTATGTTTTAGGTATCACGTTTAGCTTCGGAACTTCTAGTTCGTGTTCTTATAAGCGAGAGGACATCGCTTAAATGTCAGGCCGCATTAACTTCGAACTTAAGATCTGATTAAACTTGGTTCTTTGTTGTTAGTTGTCTTAACTAAACCTTATTGTTTTATTATAACAATAACGAATTAGTTAGAGTGCGGAGTCCGCAAAACATAGTTTCTATACCAGAATGAAATAATCTCAAAAATAAAGGGTCGAATTTTTATACAAATTAATATTTTTCTGGCTAATTTAAACAGGAATAAAAAACACGAGTTCACATTTGTGAATGAAACAACTTGTAATTCATTTAGCAAATTTCTATTTTTTGTATTTTTAAAAATTGTATTTATTTTTTTTATATTTAGCATTTAAATATATACAGATATTATGGTTATTTTAATTTATCATCTCTGGCATAAAAGTAATATTTTATTAATTATTTTTGAAGAGAAAAGATTTGACCCCGGTTGGGATTATTATTATTTCAACCAAGAATTATTTCATAATTTAATATTTTATTAAATTTGGGGGTTTACTTTTTTGTAAATTAATATTTCAATTAATGTTTATGATATTTTTAGGTTTCAATAACTATGATTCAAATGGTAATATATGTATTAAATAAATGAATAGGGGCTTAAAAATACTCAGAAAAGTCTTTATCAGAAGCATTTTCGGAAAATACACTCGAACGTTGGAACACAATCAGAAACTCTCTCAATAGTTTTATTTGGTCGTTCGCAAAGTTCCTAATATAACATTTTTTTTATTTATTTAAACCTGTATTGCGTAGCTTTTTTTTTTACTAGAGCTTTAATGTTTTTTACAACTGACAGACAATTCAGTTTCACAGAAAGAAATTTTGAAGATGCGGTTGTCAATTATAATATATATATTTTTTTTTTATTTTTTGATTGATTGAATGAACTTGATAAAAATTTCCTTCGTATTTAAAATAGTCTATGCTAATTATGTAAATAAATTTTTGTACGAAAAATCTAATTAATGATTCCCAAAAGTGTTTTTTTTTGCTTATTTGGGACCCAATATTTTCTTATTATTTTTTTTTTGAGTGTTTAGTATAATATTAGACTACATACTGAACAGCATGAAATGAAATTTAATGTTATATTTTTACTAGTCAAATGAGTTTTCATTGTTGCTTTTAAACCCAGTTTTTATTTAATATTAATAAATAATCGTAATATAATAAATAATTATTAATTAATTTTAATCATTTTCACTATGTGCAATGTTTTTTTTTTCATGGCTATCCCTTCTAATAAATAAAAAAATAATATTATTACTCGGACTTTTTATTTAAATTTCTACTCTGTGATTTTTTTATTTAGCTTGGTCTTTGTGGGAGGGGAACGTTCAGTCACTATTTTTTTTTTTTTTTTTTTTTTTTTTTTTTTTTTTTTTTTTTATGTTGTTTTGTTTCGATAAATATTCTTGACTTATTACAGATAAAACAGCGGCAATAAAAAGATATCAGAAGTAAAGAGAAACAACAAATAAGGGCTGAGGAGGTTCCCCTGCTGGATACACCAACTCCTGTTAGAGACAAACACCTCTGACCCTCACGTCCCACTCTGATTTACTCTTACCATTCATTCTGTCCAGTGCCCGCCAATTTAGCTGACCCTCGCCCCCTATTCGTTTTATATATATATATATATATATATATATATATATATATATATATATATATATATATATATATATATAAATTTAAACGTTAAAAGATTTTAAAATATTTATAAATACAAAATGAGTTTAATAATTTAATATATCACATCAATTATATTTTCTTAAAAATATAATTGTGTTCATTCAACATTTAAAAACATTCAATTAGGTTTTAATAGATTTATAAAAATGTAAATGAAAGAATTTGTAAATATGAGGACGTGCCGAACTTATCAGGATTTTTCTGCCCAATCTTCTTTTCAGATGCTTAATAAAAATATTTCTAAAATTTAAAGTTATTTTGATTGGATATGCAATCAACGAATTGTAAGAAGATTCTATAACAAAGCAATATATCTGGCTTAACCTAAATTGAAAATTAAATGGACATTTAAATCACTTTGGATATCGTCTGCTTGGAGTTAGAAGTCACTATGTGCATTTTTTTTTTTCAAATTCGACAAAAAGTCATTATGTGTTGATATTATAATTTCCCATAAGTATAAGAAGTCACCAAATAAATAAAGCTGCTATCTGAGAAATTTTTAATGAGCATATTCCCATTTCTTTGCTCTCCAGAAAAAAAAAATGATTTTGTCAGTTATAGACTTTTACCTCCAAGCAGACGATATTTTAGTAAGTAGAATTTGTATGCATTTAAGAATATGTATGCATTTAAGTTTCTGTTTTAAGAACCGGATACTAGAAAAATTAGATGGTGTAGCAAGGGTTTCAAAATACGTATGATTAAATAAGGTAGATATACATTTTTCGATTTCGTTCTTCAAGATAATAGTCTAATTTACCTTATCATTGATTGTGTACCAATATAAGTTTACTTGAAACTAAGCTCTTTATATATGTTTCATAAAACATTTTCAAGCAATGGCGTTTCGTTTGGAGTTCCATTTTGCTGGAGTGTACATCCTCTCTTTCTTCAGACCAGTCAACATCGACTATTCCTAGTATCCGAATATTCTTATCCTTAATGGTCCTCCTGAATACATTTCTATCCTAGGTTTCACATTCTCCAACTTCTCTTGTTATGAAAATCAGTCCTTGTCTCCTAGATCCATTTTGAAATTTGTTTTTTTATCTTTGGAAAAATTCTAAAATTTTCTTAGTTGGTTTGTTTTTTTATTCATTCGCATTATCTAAACGTGCTCTTTATTTATTTAGTTTGATAGGGTTTTTATTTGTTGAAAATTCTTTCATTCATTCTCAGATTCTGTTTACCATTGACCTGTCTTAGGCCTAGGTTCATTCTAACACTTAAACTACCGTCTAGTTACCCTTTACGAAATTTTTGGCAGACGTTCTTGGAAACAACATACATTACTTCAGTTTTGTAGTTTACTACTTTTATTAAAAAACATATCAAATGTGTTTTTTCAATATCCAGTTCTCTATTATTGTTGTTGTTTACCGAGATATTAGGATAGAAAAAAGTATAAATGAAATGTCGGTAATTTTAGTGTTAGAATTTCCCATTCCATTCAGTTCTCTGTAATCATTTGCAGATAGGCACTCCGTATCATACATAAACCCACATACTTTTATCATTAAGATTTTTCGTAAGGTGAGTTTTTCCAATTCGCATAATTATTTAAGCTTTTCGTTTGCATTATTTCTCCAAAACATCCTACTTTATTAACAATTTCAATTTTTATACGAATCTTTATTTATTTATTTATTTAATAATTATCCACTTTATTTTATTTATTTTTTTTTTTGACTTTATATATTTATTCACACCTGTCAAATAAAATTTGACAACCAGTGAATTTGCTGTACGAATTTAAATGGTTTGAAAGGCATGAGAGGGAGCAGAACCCAGCGGCACCTCCAGTCTTTATTTTATTTTATTATTTTAGTCAAGGAGGTCTCTCATCCAGCTCCTTTTTAGTCTTCTCTGTGTGTTGTCGAGAATATATGTTGTGGCCATGTTGTTTATTTGTGTATTAGGATGTCCATGTAGTTTTTCGTGGAATCGTTTGTAGTAGGTTTGTATTTGTTCTTTAACTGTTGGTATGCGTAGGTCAGTATGTAAAGTTATGCTGCTTACGTACCATGGGGCTTTTTTAATTGTCCTAAATGTTTTTGCCTGGAAGATTTGGAGTTTGTTAATATGTGTCTTTTTAGCTGTCCCGTATATCTGAGAAGCGTATGTCTGTCCAAATAGGTTTCAGTAAGTAAGTATAAGTGTTAATTTTTTGTTTAAGTTGTAGAGTTGAACGTTTTGGAGAGGAGTGAATATAAAAGTCTTAGTCTTTGGTTAAGCGTTTTACTTTTTTTCTTTATATGTGGATCCCATGTCATTCTTCGGTCAAACGTAAGGCCAAGGTAGTGTACAGTGTCTGTTTGAGGAATCGGTGTGTTGTCAAGAAAAACTGGTGGGCATGTTTCAAGTCGAAGTGTAAATGTAATGTGTTGCGATTTGTCGTAATTTATATGTACTTTCCAGATATTAAGCCAGTCATGTAATTTTGACAAGTGATGCTGTAGAGTCAGTGAAGCATGATTCGGATTTTTATCTCTTTTTAAAATTGCTGTGTCGTCTGCATATGTCGCTGTAAGAATGTCAGAGCTAATTAATTTTCATCTCATATAATTTTTGGTTTAAAAAAACACAAAATTACTATCTATATTAAAGATATTGAATATCTGTTCACATTTTTTAAAAATAAACTGCGCGGAACGGCTGTGAATAAACGGAATAGTTCTGAGTTTCATTAAAGCTGGCGGAACGAGTCCATCGTTTTCAGTTCTCTAATATAGAAAAAGTTACTATTGAAAAAAAGATTTAGAAGCTAGTGCAGTTGGTTCAACTATTAGTTAAAAGAAAAAAGCTGTAGCTTCATGGAGAACTATTTATATAATTACGCTGACTGCGCCTGGAGTGTAATTGTAATTGTCTTCATCTCCTCTTCTACAATCTCGATTTCACATGCATACGCAATATTAAAAAACAAATTGAAGAAGTGGGTCATTGAAAGCATACCTAATCCGTTTCATTATAAGAACAAATATAATTAAATATAAATAAGTTGGAAAGAAGAGAAAGCGGAAAGCAGTATAACAGAGGATTAAGTACATTAAATATGCTTTTCCTGTAAGCTTTGTTTCTGGTTGTGCTTTAAAGTCTGTAAAAAGTATTTATTGAGTGAGACTGATAAGAACTTTAAAATATTTTTTTACCTTTTTAATTGGTATGTTTTACCTTATCACCACACAAATATTGCTTTATTTGTTTAACTGTTTATTTCAAACTAATATATATATTTAATGTGGTGAGCTTAATTAGTAAAATAAATAACTATAGTCCGATTTTAAAGTTAATACCATAAACATATAGTACAAACTTTAAATTAAAAAAAAAAGTAAAAATCAAAACATGCTCCCCGAATAAAAATGACTCATTTGTTTTTATATTCATATCTTTATTATAAGTAAAGCCCGGATTTTCGTGCAAGAATAATTCTGAAATGTGCAGTAAATACTTAAAATCGTGCGATAAAAACTTAAAATTATGCAAAATAAAATGCAAATGATAAAAAATGTTGAACAAAGAATTCGCTAGTTACGTTTCTCTCCAAAAGGTGGTTTTTATCTTAAAATTTATTGTTCCAGTCCTTAGTAGGGAGTAGTTAAATAATTATTGTCTAAAATACAATAAGAACAAATCGCATATCTTTAGTATATCTTTAGGAGTACATAAGCTATGTGTACATATTACTTGGGAGTATAAATATGTATGTTAGGAATGATTAAACTTTATTTAATTTCCCGTTAAGAAGGCAGAAGAATGAATAAATTTGCTTTGTTTAAAGTAAAAATGTTTACTAATAGTGAAGAGGGCTTAAGTTAATAATTATGTCGTACTTATTAAAAATATCTGTAAGTCAGGAGGGAGAGGCAAATTTTTTTGGAAGTTGGGAACCCGAGTTCCCTTGCTGGAGTCAATCTAAAGTTGATCTTAAAGTTGTTACTTTTCCAAAAACATGAAAGTGTTGTGCATTCAGGATTTGAATGCAGGAATTTTGTGTATTCAAACTGCAGAATGTGCAATTTTATGCATTCAAACTGCAGAATGTGCAATTTTATGTATTCAAACTGCAGAATGTGCAATTTTATGCATTCAAACTGCAGAATGTGCAATTTTATGTATTCAAACTGCAGAATGTGCAATTTTATGCATTCAAACTGCAGAATGTGCAATTTTATGCAGTAACCCCCAAAACGTGCAATTTAGTGCAATATTAAGCTAAGGTAAATTTGGCCTAAACATCCTAATTCGTATAAATAATTTGTCTCTGGCTGATTACGAACTTGCAACAAAAAGATGCAATTGCACGAGAATCCAGGCTCTAATTATAAGACTTTCCACCTTATGCTCTTAAGGAACCGTTTACTCTTTTTGTTTTCCTTTCCTGAATTTTAGTTCATTTATTTATTTTTTATTTTATGTATTTTTATAATTTATGGATATTTACTACTGTATAGAATATATACAATATTTATTCATTGTGCGGTAAAATGATAACATTGACGTTTTAATAACTTGTGAAGAACTACTCATTAATAGAACTACAATAAATGTTCGACATTAGAATGTCCCTAGGCCATCTTCTTTTCAGACACTTCGGAGGATTATAGCTAATCGAGTGAGAAGCAAGTTGGGAAACTAGTGGATTCGTGTGGGCAAGTAGCTTGTTATGGAAGGATAGGTATCTTGTTTGGGCCAAATCTGAAACATCATGATGCATAAGTTTATTTGTGGCATAAGAAGGAGGATTGAGGATTTTAAGGATTGGATTTAAGAGAAGAGCCCTAATGCTCAATTCCGTATGTTCAAATTACTTTCATATAACTTGTTGGAATCTTTTAACGCTTTCCTAGCAAATTTTGGATTAGTGGAAATCCAAAAAAGTTGAAAGTTGAAATCACCTCAATCACAAAACTACTTTTCGATTTCCACTAATCCAAAATTTGCTAGGAAAGCGTTAAAAGATTCCAACAAGTTATATGAAAGTAATTTGAACATACGGAATTGAAATCGAAAAGTAGTTTTGTGATTGAGGTGATTTCAACTTTCAACTTTTATAATATATATTTTCAAATATATATATATATATATATATATATATATATTTTTACTTATAATTTATAAATTCTCACCCTTTTTCGTTTCACCCGACTTTGGGGTACGTTGGAGGGACTTCTGAATGCTCTGTGCCTTTCTGTCAACCCGCTATTGCTCCATTATTTCTGATCTTGCTTTTCTCTCCTCTTCAGAAATTTGGATTGTTTGTTTCGTTTTGATTTTGAATTGGGACCTCTCATTTTTGTCTTAAGTTATTTCTTTTTTTTTTTCATTTTTATCTATTTGCATATTTTCTGTGATACGGAGTTATTTTAAGTCCTTCTCTGTTTCCTTAAACCAATTTAGTTTGGTCTTTTTGTTGCTGAAGTAGTCAACAATTTTTTTAGTTAGTCTATTTGGGTTCATTCTGAGGATTTGTCCATATAAATCAATTCTTCTCTTCCTCATTGTGTCTGAATTTATAATTTATAATTTACTATTCATTATTATTATAAATACTTATTTATATATTATCTGATTACAAAAATAAATATATGAAGACATCGAGGAACGAAACAAGCTAGTTTATTGAATACCCTATGAGAACACAATCCTGCCAACAGAGCGCGGAACAATAACACAGCTGATGGGGGGGGGGGGGGGGGGGGGGGTCCAGACCCCGATATTTTGACCAGGGGTCAGCTGTTCGCTAATGGAGACCCCGCTCACAACCTTCATTTCCCAGTTCGGCCCACGGTCTCGTAAAACCCGCCAATTGTCTCGGTCACTCCAAGTGCCAATCATCCCGTTATATCGTTGTCGTTTGTTATGAATTTCATCACAACTGTTCAATGTCGTCCTCGTTCAACAAGTGGCCATCTTTTATTTAGTATTCTTGCAGTTAATTATGTGTTTTTTCAAGTTTAAGATTTCTGAAGGTATATTTATGACGTTCATTATATATTCCAAATATACCGAGAAAAAAACGTTGTGAGACTAAACCAAAAAAAAAAAAAAAACTCTATTTCTCCCTGACAGGGACAAAACCGTAGGTAATCGATATGTGTACCTACAATTTACTGCTTTTATGTATACTGTTACTGATAATGACACTGTTGTGTAATTTTCAAGCAACAACAGAGCTTGAACGTGCCAAAAAGCTCCAACACATAGAAAATGTAGGCAGAACGATACTTTTTTCATTCAATCCAATATAGCTCGTAAAAAGTAGGTCCCAGCGACAAAGTTTAGTTAACAAAAAATATTCTTCAATAAATTTCTGATCAGGAAACTTGTCAAATTTTCGATTCGAGCAATACCAACCAACATAGATAGGACTTGTCAAAATGTTACATTTGTGAGGGTGAAAAAAACGTTACACTAGAAAACAATTGATCCCCAGGAATAGACATTATATATATATACATTATACATACATATATATATATATATATATATATATATATATATATATATATATATATATATATATATATATATCGTTGTCGTTTGTTATGAATTTCATCATAACTGTTTAATATATATATATATATATATATATATATATATATATATATATATATATATATACACATATACATTGGTGTTTAACCAGTACTATATATATATATATATATATATATATATATATATATATTTAGATATATATATATATATGTATATTATATATATATTAACGTTATTGAGGTTCATTCAATAAAATAGCAACTTATTTTTGGCAAAGTTTCGAGATTATATTGTTCTCATAATCTTTTCCTACAGTGAAAAAACAGGTTACAATAAAACTATATGAGTTACAATGGTTATTTCAAAACATAAAGTTGGCAACAATCTCTATGTTTATATCTATATAAACATCTACAATCTAAATATATATAGAATATGCAATGGAATATTTAACTACATATAATTACGAAATATGGAGGAGTATGAACCACTTACAATGTTACTGGTGAATATGCTATTGATATCTACTACTAAATAATAACAATTCTAGAGCACAAGTAAACTGTGAAAATTTCTGAAAAAAAGGTAAGGGACGGGAATTTCCAAATAACAGGTATTCCTAAGGTACAGGTAGAACGGATATCAGAAATTTCCCAAGTTTAGTTTTGTACTAAAAGATGGACAGATCATTTCAGTGAAGTTCGAATTTGCGAACGTTCAAATAATGCTTGGTACCTATTTCGTTTAATGTTGCTATCGTAACCTCAAGAAAAGAAAACCCGTTGAATAAACTGTTTCTTAAGGGCCTGTGGTCTCGAAGGTCCCCCCCCCCCACTCTCTCTCAGTAAATCTGCCGGGGTGCACCCTCGAGGACAGACAAAAGGCAGCTCTATTTAATTCTTGTTAATGCCGCTGGGTGGCGCCTTAAGGTAGCGCTCTATTATACGGCGGGAAGGCGGGAGATGGGGACTCTGCGGCAATTTAATAGCGCACCCCGCTCAGCTATAAAACCAGGTGTGGGCCAATTACCTTAGCTTAATTTTATACTGATTACTTCTGTCCTCGGGCAACTCCCCTCGCCTAGTGTTCCCAGCCCGGAGTAAATTCGTGGCGGTGGAGGCAGGATTAACTTACAATGATCTCCAGGGGGTGCCGAGATGAAGTGGGGTGAGCAGCTCCAGCAGGATCGTCCAGGGCACACAATTGCCTTTTATATTTAAAGTTGTATTAGATTAAGTATTTGAAATGAGAATAGAAGTAATATTTATTCTGATATTTTATTCTTATCCTCCAACTTTATTAATCAAAAAACTAGAAAATAAATATGTGGAAACGGATCTAGTTTCGTCTTTTCAGTATTTGAAGATCCGTGTATCTTTTGCTTTTGGTAGCTATGTCCACTGAATTATATTTTCAACAATTATATATTTCAATTAATCTCACAATTGGCTGATTTTTCAGTATAATATTTTTTACTCTTTATTTATTTATTTCCCTTCTTTGCCTCTCGGCTACTCGCGTTTTGCAGTGATGACTGGTACAACAATACAACATCAACATTTCAACATAAAACCTTTTAAGATTACATTAAACATGTATTATATTATCACTTCACATAACAACCTACATATATTTGAAAATATTTTTATAGCCGCTGCAATAAAGTTTTATTTAGTTTATTGTTCTTCATTGCTTTATTCGTTGATGAGGTTGTCAGCATCACTTCTTCCTAAGTTTAAGTGCTCTACCCCTACTTCAGGTTTCCAACCGTATACAAAACTTTTGTTTAAAAATGTATCTATTGGAAAACAAATATTTTCATTAAAACAATTAGATAAAGAACAAAAACAAATTATTGAAAAAAAAAAAAAAAATAGTAGACTTTACGAATAGAAATTAGTCACCAATACCAGAACTACTGTGTATCTCCCGCTTTCTATCTAACATTGAGCTTGATTTTATCATCCTACAAGCAATTTTAAAGTATTTAAATTTGAAACTTGAAGCTAACAACTAGTATTAAAATTTGATTAATTTAATGGACTCGAGTTATTCGCATTGTTTGAGTTTACATTAGCACTTCAAACTGGATTTTGGTGAATATCTGAACAACTAAATGCTCTAATTAACACAACTGTGAACTAAGTCATCGATATTTGAACTTAAGTATAACTTCTGCATTGTGACAATAATAGAAATTTTATCTTAATTTTTATGGCTAGATTACAGCAATATCATTCAAATTTAAAATAAACATATACATTTACAGTAGAAAAAAAATCATTAAATTAAAATATATAATTCAATATGTTTAATAAATTTAATGGCAAAGTTAATAATAATAAATAATAGTTATAAAGGATGTACGTTTAGCCTGTAAATATCGGTTAAATTAATTTTTTTTTTTTTTTTTTTTTTTTTTTAGGAAAAAAGATATAAATTCATTAATCAAAATATACATTCATATACAGTTCATACCTGAAATGAAGGCAAATTTTATTTTTCTTATAAATTTTACCTTGTTTGTTATCATTTTTTTTTTTTTTAATTTCCGTTGTTGGGTGTGAGGCCTAGAATATTTGTCTCTAGTATTCTAGTTATTAATATTTCCAATTTTCTTCATGAATACTCTATCTACACCCTTCCACCCAAGGATAAATGTTATTCGGTTAAATTGTTGTATTCCACTCGTGTTTTCCAAACTTCCCCTAGAGAGAGTTTAAATTCATCCATTCATTAGATTCAGATTGAACTAAGCCATTAAAAGATAGGACGGAGTGGACTTTGGTTGTTGATTCAGTCCTGGCGCAGCGGGGGCCGCCCCGAGTTCAGTACCCAAAAGATAAATTATCCGACCAGCTAATGATCTAAGTTGACCGGTTCGTGGAGCGTTCAAAGTATTAATGAGTATCTGGTGCAGTCTGTTGTGCACTTTATTGCAATTCTTGCAACAGGCATTGCATTCTGTGATGCACTATGTTTTACTGCTATTTATCACTCAAGGGTTATGGACTCGTGATGTAGTCCATTATACTTGATAGAATTATTTATGAAGTTCACTCTACTCAGGTTTTTTTTTATAGGTTGAGTGTAAAGTTATAGCGTTTAATAAATTTAAAATACGGTGAGACACACTGATTCAATACAGGCTTCACTTAATTCTCAAAAATACTGTCTCTTCAAAACTGGTTAAAACTTCGGGAAATCATACTAATCAATAAAAAATGACAATACATTACATTCACACTACCAGACCAAACATTTGCTGGTACACTTACATAAGAAAGCAATTTAGCTAAAGCTGGCTAATACTGTAAAACACTAACATTCCATAAAAAGTTACTTTAAATAAGGGTCTACTAATCTTGTCCTCCCTACTTCAAATAAGACTCCTTCTTGAACTAAGACTGCGCCTGAATACATAAACTTACTGAAACCCATATGAACTTGCGCATCACACATTTTTCGTTAAGCCAAAAACATTTATACATACAAACTACAAACATTTCAATCACAAAAATTGTGACTAATTGCTGGATCCTAATGGTACGTAAGTAATATAACATCCCTTACTGTAATAACCACAATACTATTCCTCATCAAAAAGGAGTTAGATGAAGGATCAGGTTCAATGGTCTTGTGTTTTTTAAGCCATCGTCTAATTCATGATTCAGCACCTTACCTCATTGTCTTCAACTCAAGGCAGGTGCATTTAATACATATATATATATATATATATATATATATATATATATATATATATATATATATATATATATTGTTTTTATAACAATATACATAATATATAAACAATAATATATTGTTTTTTTATACAATGATAAGTTGTGAAGAATTACTCACTAGTAACGCTTCAATAAGAATTTTATATTAGAAGGTCCCTTAGCCATCCTCTTTTTAAATGCCTCGGAGGATTATCGGGAATAGAGTGGGAAGCAAGTTGAGAGACTAGTGGATTTGAATGGTTATGGATCTTATTATGAAAGGATAAAGATTGGGCTAAATCAGCAACATATGGAATATTAAGATCTTTATGGATAAGTTTATTGCTGACAAAGTAAGGAGCATTGAGGATTTTTTGAAGGATTTTGGATGGTAAGGATTGAATACAAGAGGATTATGGATGTTTAGTGAAGGATGATTAGTCCAAATAGGTCTAATCACAGTCATGTAAATGAGTCTTCTGTAGTTGATTGGGAGCTTTGAGCGTTTGTCAAGTAAATTTTAAAATATAAAGTTTTAAAAAAAATACAGTAAATTTTTTCGTTAAAGTTTTTTCTTATTCTTGTATGACTTTTAATATGAATCCATTTTTAATGAATAACAATTGAATAAACAAATAAAAACAATACCAACTGTATCTCTGACTATACAAATATACCTAAAGTAAACATAAAGAATTAAACATTCAAGAACAGGATGATACTGTCTACATTCCTATCTTCTGTGCAGATATCTGCGAACTATATTAGTATGCTTCTATTGATACCTGGGAAGGTGAATCTGTTATCAGTCATAATATATATTTATGAATAACTAAAAACTAACAAACTTAAGAAAGCGAATCAATAATAATATGGTAAACCAGGCAGTTATTGACTCCCTTAATGAAATATTTGGAAACATTCGTACAAAAATTATAGAAAAAATAGTCCAATAAAGATGAAATTTGCAGTCATTTTTCATTAGTAAATTAGGTATGTCTACACCTACTTTAAGCGAAGCAAGAAAGTTTTCACCCCATCATTATTCCTGGAATGTATTTTTCAAGATAGTGACAATTATTAGTTTAAAATCAGTTATTGACACTCTATGGATATCTTTTAAAATATATTACAGGAATAATGTTTGGCGAGAACATTCTTGATTTACACACTTTTATATAGTTGAGCTGTAGGATTTAAAAGGAATTTTATGTTTTTTATTTTTTGCTAATTTTTATAATTATGTCAATGACTGCCTGGTTTACCCTAACTACTGCTCTATCACTAAATAAGAAAAAAGAAATGACGATCTTGGATGTAGGTAGTGATTTGTTAAATATCTAGCTGAGCTCAATGATTCATCTCATTGAGTTACCAATATTTTTTCTTTATTATCGCACGTTTATTTTTCTACATACAGCCGAACCATTAGATCAGCAGATTAGATGAGTGAACCTCACAGTTCTATGAAGTAACTAAAAGAAGTAGTACTGAATGAAAGTGTACTGGAGAACCTAGAGAGTTAGTCTCTCCTCGCTGGAAAAGGAACTTCTCCAGGGCTGGAAACAAATTAGTAGGACGTGCCAGTGAGGTTGGGGGGGGGGTAAAACCGAGGGTGGACTTGTCCCCTGCCCGATGTCGCTCCACTCACATTTAATCTCCTCAGAATGTCCGCCTAAATTAAAAGGTAACCTGCCAAGTGCAGCTTTGTGGTTTGTACTTCGCTTTAATTTTAAGATTCGTTTACTACGGTAAAGTATCATTTGTTTTTTGTTTTTTTGTGTTTTCAAGTTTTATTTTGATACTTTACTTTGTGAATGCTCATTTATTGCTACATTTATTTCTATGGCTGACAGTTAAAAGGTAATCAAGTCAAAAAGTGTAGATTTTATGTTATAACAGTTGTTAATTTTTTCCCAAGTGCTATTATTTTTGAGATTGGAAATTTATGTCTTTATCCAATCCTTAGAATCGAAAATCCCCCGTAAAAACTTCAATGCTCCTTATTATGTCACCAATAAACTTATCCATAATGTTCTAAATATCCCATAAGCTGCAAGATATCCCAAACAAGATACCTATCCTTCATTGACTAGCAACATACCCACTCAAATCCACTAGTCTCCCAACTTGCTTACTACTCCATTCCCGATAATCCGTTGAGGCGTCTGAAAAGAAGATGGCCTAGGGATTTCCTATTTTAGATTGAAGTGCTATTATTTGGTAGTTTCTGTATTTATTTTACCGCACATTTCCTAACTGTATGTATTTAAATAAAATATTACAATATAAAAAATATATCACTTTTAAACATTTTTCTCAAGTCTGTAATTAGTGAGATTTGAATTTAAAATCTTTATCCGATCCTGCCAGCATTTATTTACGTGTAACATGTCTGTGTTTTTAGTTATCTATTAAATACAATTTCAATAAAAAGCATATTCGTAATGTATACTTTATTGAATCCATTAAATATATTACATATAGCATCTATACTGAAGTCATTCTAAACGTATACACCTTAAATACCAGATAAATATTGCTTATCATGGTGTGCTTATTATAGTTTATATATTATGTATTATTATTTTTTAAAATATTCTTATATAAATTATTTGTGTTTAGAAACTTTTGTAACTCTTAATTTATTTCAGGTGCTGCAGCCGCGTCAAGAATGTACGTGGATGCCATCACCAAGCTGGCTCGACAGTCACAGCAGGGAACATGGGGTGGATCTTCAGATATAGGTAAGTTTTATTAAATTATTGTTATTTATTTATTTTAAATATTGAGGATTTAATATTCTGTTATTTAATATTTTTATAAATTAATATATAATGATGATCACAAATTTACGGAATATTTATAAAGATAAAACATTTAAAAAAGCGTAAATATTGTTCTAGCTTTAATACTTATAACGTATTTCATAATGTCAATATTTCAACCTTATATTTCGACCATGACGAACAGTCCTAAGAATATAAATTTTATTGAGGTTTGAGTTAAGAGTGGGTACCGATGGGTGATGATTCCCTACATGCCTGATGTAATATTTGATAAGTGTTGTGGACGCATAAGCATAATTTAACAGGTTAAGTGACAACTCACATGAACGGATTTATAATCATATAAATATATATTTACATAGAAAGGTAGATATAATTAACATTTTTGAAAATAAATAAAGTTATTTTGCAATGTTTTCCTGTAATGGGATGTCGATGGTAATGAGATATGTTAGAACACGCAACCCATGTCCGTCTCAATCCGTGTTTGATCGATATGCTGTCTGCTAGTGTTCTTCTTCCAGTTAGGTAAACACTTCTATGTGTATTTTGCCAATAAACTCGTATATTATTTTGAGTGTACTGGAAATAGTCCGTTTGTAATTTTTCATTATTGTTTTAATTAATCTTAATGAAATATTATTAGTAATATTATAGAAATAATTTTTCTTAATATTAAATACAGAATAAGGACTCGAAACGATCCCCGTGGTCCTAAGTAGGCCCAAACGAAAAGAAGAAGAAGAAATACAGAATGGCCTATCATTACGTTTTCAGACACTATACAATAGTATGAGAAAATAAAATACAAATAACTACATCAAATGTCTGGTGGTCATTATTTAATACCAAAATCCTCATCGGAGGATCTACTGCTTTTACCAATTTACATTTTAGAATTAGAAGAATTAAATTAAATATCGATTAATAACCGATAAAATATAAGCGATCTTTATTAATATTTCTGTCCCTGTGGGCCTTGTCCCGACAGAGTTTGAACTCTTTAAACGAAATTGTACATCATTTGTAAACTTGTGAGAAAGGATTGAGTTATTTCTAGATAATAAAATCCTTCAGAAATCATTTTTTTTTTTTTTTTTTAAGAGAGGCATTTTAAATATTTCTCTTCTTATTTCGACATATCTGTTTCACTTTGTTCCGTTTTTGTTTGAATCTCTTGCGAATGAGAACAAATGAGGAACTGAGAACTCTATATGCTGCTCCAGATATTGTAGCTAACATAAAAAGAGGCAGAATTAGATGGCCAGGGCATTTGCAAAGGATGGAGGCAAGTAGGCTTCCTAAGATGATGTTGGAGGGGCACCCGGGTGGAATGAGAAGGAGAGGAAGGCCTCAACTTTGTTGGCTTGAAGATTTAAAGGACGATCT
Source organism: Euschistus heros (assembly GCA_003667255.2). NCBI lineage: Eukaryota > Metazoa > Arthropoda > Insecta > Hemiptera > Pentatomidae > Euschistus > Euschistus heros. Next base: position 2,145,622 of record RCWM02000166.1, read on the forward strand.
TCGGACTCTGGGTGTGAGAGGATGGAGAAGGGTTGCCGAAGATAGGTCTGAATGGATGAGATTTGTTGAGGAGGCCAGGGTTCTACAAGGACCATAAGCGCCATAAGATGATGATGATGATTATAAATATTGACATCTAAAGAAAAAATATCTATTACATATAATCAGTTTAGGAATCAGAGAGGTAATATAAATAAAACGAGAATATCTGCATTGTATTCTTGTTTTCTTTATATCGTATATACAATGTTTAGTCTGAAGTCCAGTCAGTAGTATTAACATCTTGTAAGAGACCCCTTAGCAGGTGGATTTGAAAGGCCTCCCCCTATTGGTCAGATGTAAGGTGCCCCCTACATGACCACGTGGCTCCAGTCCAACTCACATTTCCAAATATTTTTTTCCCCAGTTTTAGCATTTATCTCCTTAATCTTCTGTTTCTCCTGGGAATGCCAAAATTAGAAGTAATATTAAAAATTCGTTTGTTTGTTTTAATTTATGTTGTTTAACACAATTATCTAGGCAGAATAGGGCAGTTAGGTTAGGTTATCCCACATGCTATCTATATTCTCTATTCGTTTGAATTATATATGTTACGAAGTTTAATGGGAAAGGACTATCAAAGGAATTAATTTACATATTAAAAAAAAAATATTGACTTTTATTTATCAAAATATGACTTTTAGTGATTTATTGCAACCTAAGTTCATCATCATCATTATAATCTTTCCCTCACTGCGGTTGCACAGTGAGGGGGTAACCTTTTATAGAGCTTAGATCAAGTGTCTCGACAACCTTATTTATAATGTACAAGTACCTACAAATAAAGTTGCTTGTCTTGACATCAAAAGTAGAAGAGAATGATTTCCCCTGTTTTTTGGTCCCATTATATCAAGATTTAAAATAAAGATATCGTAAAGTATACAAATTTCTAGTCGGAGAAAGTAAAGAAGATCTAATTTCGAATCATAGAACACAAAAACAAGTTAACAATAGTTGATCTAGTTTGTTACGTCCTTAAATTAAACAATCGTTGTGTGGGTTAACCAGAAACGATTTCACTCTTTCTTATTGACATCCTTGAAAGAGTAGTTAACATATTTATACAGTTTAACATAACATAATGTTAACACATGTATACAGTTAAAGAACATTGTTACAAATTTGTTAACTTATGTTGTCCGAAATTAAACTACATCAAACTTTCTGAAATATAAATTTTCTGTTCTGCTGCTCACCGCTCCTCAGAAACCAGCCAAAACACGTACTTTAATGTTTGCTTCGAAACAGAAACAAGTTTATTGTTATTGTTACTTCCAAAGTTTCCTGGTTACTTTACATATAATCCACCCCCTCTCCCCTCCAGAGTGCGAGGCAGATGTACAGGACGAAATAATTTAATTCCTTTCTGTAATCCTCAAGTTTGTCCCTTCTGGAGGAACCCTCCGCAGCCGGACTGGAATTAAATTCCAACGGTAATTAAATCCATACGGTATGGTGTTCATTATGCTGACTGGGTACCGCACCCATTTCTTTTTCATCTCTGAGTGTTTCTGAAGGGGGATGCTTTACATCGAGGGTGGATTCCTCAACAATTGCAGCGGTTACTGTTATTGTTGGCAAGGGTGCACAATGATATTATCTTTGGTTAAGCTGATAACGCCTTATGAAGAGTTTCTCCTAAAAAACTACGATTATGATAAAGATGTTACTATGTATTAGAAAATATTTACCTTTGAATTACATTAGATGAGACAGATATTTACATTTTCGTATGAATTGGTGGAAAATAAGTATACGATAGTCTGGAATGCAGTCAGGAGAAAGAAAAAACAAGTCCTTGTTAAAGAAAACTTTGAACAGAGTTCCCACGTTTTGACCTGCCTTGAAAGCCTTCTTTAGGTTGACCAAACTAGTCAAGATAAGAGACTAACAGTGACTATACAATTCTTAATTAAAGTTAACAATTCATGTATATTAAACATTTTTATCACTCTGTAGATATAATGATGCTATGCAATAACAAACTAAACTTTCCTTCCTGCCCTAGTTGGAGTACATAAGGACGTTAAGCCCCAAAAAACAACAATAAACTAAACTAGATCTATTTTATAGCTCATTGCTAATTTAATCTATATTTATAAATATTTTTTAAGAAGACACTATACACCCTGGAAACGCTTGGCCAGATGAAATGATCTTACGGATATTGATTTATAAGGGTTTATAGTTATTAGGGTCCTTGACTACTTTGCCTGATCAGTGAAAATTTTTCCGGGTTTCAAGGAGTTGGATTAGTTGATTGAGAAAATTGAACTTCGTTGTTTTCCTTGGAGAGTGGGTCACTCATGCCTGTTTTGATCACGATCAACCGCTACTTTAGTTACGTATATCGTATTTTCAACCGACTTTAAAGAAGAGGGGATTATTAATTCGTTTGTATCTTTTTTTTTAATGTTGGTTACGCGATTACTTCGTCAATTATTAATCGATTATGGTGATTCTTTTTTTGATCAGCAGGGAATACTTTAGAGTTGGTTCCATACAAGTTTAATTGAAAACAACTCACTGCTTTTTAAGAAAGGGGAGTCACCTGTGGTGTAGTGGTTAGCATAGCAACCTACTAAACCCAAGAACGCGGATGCGCAGCCCGGCAGATGACCTTGCAGATGAAAGGGAGTAAAAAATCCTTAGCTATGCCATCCTTCTTAAGGGACGTAAAATGGGGTCCGGAGCCTGTGCGATGTCAGGTACTCGTAAAAGATCCCTATCCTAATTATACCTGGATAGGCAAAATTTAGGACTCCCACCGTAGCATCGTCCGATTAGCCATAGCAGCATAAAGTGACGTTAAACGAAATAAACAACAAGCTTTTTAAGAAAGCATAGTTAATAAGAAATCACTTTTATATAACCTATAAACGTGTTTCTCCATGGTAACTGGATCTAAATTGGTTATTTACTTAGATAGCCAACTATCGATGTGTTGAACTTCAATAAACTTAATTTAAACCTATTAATTATATTGATTTCGTATTTAATGATGAGATAACAAATAATTATTATTTATTATTGGGAGACTGTTTAGCTCCGGGTTCGGGTCTGGCAGAACAATTATTTACCGTTATTTCAACCATGGATTGATATCAATATCAAGAGACCCTCGTGAGGAACACCCTACCTTCTGTAAAGTGGGTACACTTAATTGGGGGAAAAACTGGTTGTTGGCCACATCCTTGCCAAATTATTGTATCCAAAACTATGAATAGGTTCCAGTGGTATAGTTTTGTATTTATTACTTATTATTAAGTTATGTTTGTTCTTCTCTCTCAATATTGTAGTAACATACGTTATTATAGATAACCTCCATCTTCTGCTTTTTAAGTTGCCACCAATCGGTTATTCCTGTGTTCCTTTTTTTCGTTATTTCTTCCCGACCCTTCAGCCACCGCGCAGATCGGGAGGTCCCCCCTTGAGTTATGTTTGCAGATCATCCGTCACGTAGTCGTCGACTCCTGCATCAATAACAGCCCCCGATGACACCTCGATAACTACCTCCAGTTGCTGGCACCCTCCGCACCCCCTCCCCCCACGGTAACATTATGCAGCCTGTCTGTCTTATCCCGCTTCACTGACTGAGCGTTCTTCCCCGTTCGACTGATAAAGGCAAAGAATCCAATACGATTCTTCTTAATCGAGCTATTTCTTTATCAATTCAGTTGAGTTTTCTTTTGCCACCACACAGTTGTTCAATTAGTTATATTCTTATAATATTATTTCTTAAAATTAAGATCAACACTATTCCGATAGATTCCTTACACAAACTACTGTGGTTAATGGCAATTTACCGATTTTCTAGATGTTAAGTGTGCACCAGAGGAGATAATGTTACAGATCACTTGAGGTACGCATGATGGCATAGAAGGATAAATATCAATAGGATTGGTGAATTAATTGCTACTTCTATTGGAATTATTTTATTAGAATAGTAGTTTCGAATTCTAAAAATTCATCTTCAGTTCTAAAACAAGAATTTTTTCAACACATCAGCGCTATCTTACATGAATTTAATATACTAAAGTTTTCAAATATGTAAGACAAGAAATCAAACACTGGTATATGTAGCCAGCCAGCCAAATGTATAAACTGTAATGGCCCCCATAATGCGCTTAACCGTTCCTGCCCTGTTTTCGTCTTACAAAAGGAAATCAAGGCTATTCAAGTGAATAACAAAGTTTCACTAAACGATGCCAAAAGAATTTATAAAGAAAAAAATCCAGTTCACTTCAATGCAACATTTGCAGAAATTACAAAAAATAGAGAAAAAAAAGTAGAAAAAAAAAGACGCTGCCATTCAGGCCAACATAATATATTATTTTTCAAATAATAACCAAACAATCGAGATTAATAAACCTAGCGAGGCTACAGAAAATAATGAATCAAAAAAAGAAATCAAAAAATTAAATTGTACTCAAAGTACATCGATCGATGCTTTTGGACCAAGCTCATTGTAAGTCCACTCCCCCTATCCCCTCCCTCCCCCCTCTTATCCCCTCCCTCCCCCCTCCCATCCCTATTCCTGCCCCCACCCTACCTTCTACTAATCCAGTAAGAGTGACGAGGAGTAGTAGAAATATCGTAGGGCCCTCCTCTCAGCCGGAGCCCAGTACCTCTTCCATTTCAACCTCTACTGAACCTAGAGACGAAACAGCCTCAGTTCATGTAGATGACACGCCTATGTCTATTGATGACACGGGCCAGATATCCGAAGAACAAGAGTTCACTAGAGTGACCCATAAAAAAAATATTAAAAAAGAAAAAACTAAAAGATAACACTTAAATCGTACTCTTTAAGAATGATAAAAAAACCCAATAAAATTGTATTAATCAATAGTTATTACATTATTTACTCACTTAATAAATATATATATAACAAAAATATTTCTCTTAAAATTAAAAATAATAGCTGCTTTATAACATTTCTAATGTATAATATCCCAAACGTCATTGCTATTGAAGTTAATAACCATAACAATAACAATAATAAGATCTCTGCTTGCGGATATCTTAACATCTGTTTACTATTGCCATTTATCACCATAAACATTAACGAAACATTAACACTAGCCTTTTTAAACTCTATTCACTTACCATTATTTTCGTCCTACGAATATATCTTCTACCATATAATATATACTCAATACATTTATAATATTAATATTATAGTATGTATGCTTGACTTCTCTTTTTTTTCTCACTAAATATATTTTATATGTTTATAACATACCGCAGCCCCCGTTTTACAATCAGGGTAACAGTGTAAGTTATAATAATATAACTTATACTGTACGCACTTATGAAATATTATCGTCATTATCCCATATATATACCCCTTTTTACTTATCCCTTCTTCTCGCTATATATATTTTATCTATTTATACTCCTCTAAATTGCATCGTATATACATACTTATTTATTTATATTTTCTCAATTGTTTATATATACTTAACATTGGCTCCGAATCAAGAACAAGCTCTGTATTACTTTTCTCTCTATCTTGTATTATATATTTTATGTACTTATATTCCTCTAAATTTTATGATATTTATAATATTGTACTTACTTATTTATATGTACTCATCGTTTTCCGTATATTTATCCTCGCCATCACCTCATGATCAACAAGCTCTTAAATACTTTCCCTCTCATCTAATAATTTATATTTTATGCTTTTCTATTCCTCTAATATGTATCATATATTCTTATTGTTTTATTTACACTCATTCACTTCTTTATCTATTTTTATTTGTTTATGTATTCATTTTCATTACTTTATTTGATTATTCCTGCCTACTATATCTTTACATATTACATTACAACAATTCTGTATTACCTACCACATTATTGTGGTTATTGGTGTATTATATACATATTCTGCTACAATGGGTCATACAAAGCTATTTTATTTTATATTTATTTGTCTATATATTTCTAACCCATTACAAATAATTTTTTATGACCCTAGTTCAATGGAATTGTAACGGCTTAAAGACTCATTTCAATGACCTGAAGGTACTTATCCAGGATAAAGACCCGTTTTGCCTAGCCCTCCAAGAGACTCATCTCTCAGCAAATGACAAATTCAGTCTAAAAAATTTTAAAATCTACAGAAATGATACTTCAAACTCAAACAATAATCATCATGGGGTTTTAATAGCGGTAAACAAATCTGTATACTCCAAACAATTACCATTAAACTCCCACCTCCAGACTGTAGCAGTCTCCATTCACCTTCGCTTCAACTTGACCATTTGCAACCTCTATTTATCACAGGACCGTACAATAGATACAAAAAGCCTACTAGACATATACAAACAATTGCCACAACCTGTTCTCTTTGTTGGAGATTTTAATGGCCACAATCCCTTATGGGGTTCACAGGATACTAACGTTCGAGGTAAAGTAATAGAAAGCTTTATAGACCACTCAAATCTTCTCCTACTTAACACCGGTGAACCTACGTTCCTTAGCTCCAGCTATAGAACATTCTCCTCAATTGACCTTTCCCTTTGCAGCCCTAGCCTTTACAATATAATAAACTGGACAGTTTCACCAGACCTATGTGGTAGCGACCACTTCCCGTTGCTTATGAAATTCATAAATATTAACCCCACTCACACCAAACCGAGATGGGTCCTAGACAGAGCAGATTGGAATCTTTTTAACTCCTTGACCACACCACCTCAAAACCATCCATCCGAAATGAGCATCGACATAGGGTGCGAAATTATCACTAATAAAATTATACAAGCAGCTACAGTGTCTATACCTATGACCTCAGGCTCTCCAAAAAGACCACTCGTTCCCTGGTTCAATGATGCTTGCAAAAAGGCAATTAAAGAACGTCGTAAGGCCCTTAAAAAATTTCAAAAATCAATGACGTCCGAAAACATGACGGAGTACAAAAAACAGCGAGCTTTTTGCAGAAAATTGTTCAATTCATGTAAATCAGATTCATGGAAGAAATTTACAAGCTCTATAAATTCCTCTGCTACATCAGCTGATATATGGAATAAAGTCCTTAAACTCACCAAAAATCAATCTTCCATACAATACACCATATTAACAAAAGGCCAATTATCTGACGATCCCCAAATTGTATCAAACGTATTCGCCGATTTCTATGAAGAAATTTACAAAACTGAAGACAATAGCAACAGTACCGATGAAATAGAAACAGACTTCATAGAAAATTTTGAAACAGAATATTATAACATCCCCTTCTCAATGTGGGAATTCAAAAATATCCTAAATACTGTTAAAGGATCAACGCCTGGTCCGGACCAAATCCATTATGATATGGTCAAAAACCTGCCTGCAGATACTCAAAAATGGTTACTGGAATTCTATAATCATGTTTGGCGAACGGGACACTTACCAAAATCCTGGCGCAATTCAATAATAGTTCCTGTTCTAAAAACTGGAAAAGATAAAAGGATCCCAAACAGCTATCGACCTATATTTCTAACAAGTAGCCTCAGTAAGATTATGGAGCGCATGGTGAATAAAAGATTAATGTGGGTCATAGAAAATAACAATTTGCTTCAACCATTTCAGTCCGGTTTCCGTAAGGGAAGATCCACTGTAGATCACCTGGTCACATTGGAAGCCGAAGCCCAATATTCATTTATCAATTCTCAGCATATGATTGCTATATTCTTTGATTTAAAAAAGGCCTTTGATAACATCAATCACAAAGTTATTCTAAATAAACTATCATCTATTGGAATCAGAGGACATTTTTTCAAATATGTACAACAATTTCTATCAAATCGCCACTTTAGAGTCAGGATAGGATGCGAACTTTCAGATACACATAAACAAGGCAACGGTGTTCCTCAAGGTTGTGTCCTTAGCCCAACTTTGTTTTGCCTAGCAATAAACGACCTGGGACTAAATTTATCGAGAGGTGTCAAACCCCTATTGTTCGCTGATGACCTGGCTATAATTTGTCGCTCAGAAAACATCTACAATATACAAACAAAATTACAGGAAGCCATAAATAGGCTGCACTGCTGGTCTTTATCCGTTGGCCTACAATTCTCCTCCGAAAAATCTAATTGCTTGCACTTTACTCGTAAAAGAAACACTCCTCCCTCTCCTGAACTCCGATTAGGAAACTCCATAATTCCCTACACAAACAATCACAGATTTTTGGGCATGATATTCGATATTCGGTAGACTAACTTGGGAGTCACACATTTCCACTCTAAAATCAGCATCCACAAAAAGACTGAAAATATTAAAATATCTTAGTGGCACCTCCTGGGGTTCCGACAGGATACACTCATTAAGAGAAATCTATCTCTCATTAATACAAATCTATCGAGCTATAATATGCTCCAAATTGGACTATGGTTGTTTTATTTATGGTTCTGCCCGACTCCAATTACTAAATAAAATTGATTCCATCCACCATGCTGGAATTCGTTTATCGACGGGAGCGTTTCGAACTAGTCCCATTCTTAGTTTATGCTGTGAATCAGGGATACCCCCACTATTGTTCAGAAGAAAAAAGTTAGCAGTTAATTATATCTCCAAAATCCTACCTTATTCCGAACACCCAGCACATAAATACATTTTTAAATCAAAATTCGCTAAATTATTTTCAAAAAAGCCGAACGCAACACTTCCTTTTTCGGAAAGAGTAAAGTCAGCTATCAAATTCCTACAAGAAATACCAATATATAAACAAGAAGTTTATAACCCTCCATGGACAAACAAACCTCCTAAAACACTGCTTCAATTAACCAAACTTCCTAAAAAAATAATACCCCTCCTTCTGTATACAAATCTGAATTTCTCTGTCTCCTTCAAAACATACCAAAACCTTTCGAAATTTATACTGACGGATCTAAATCCGACTGCTCAACCGCATCATCTTTTGTTACCCATAACTCCACTCATAAAATAAAACTACACAAACTATGCAATATATTTACGGCCGAGCTCCATGCAATATCATCAGCTCTCCACTTCTCCATGTCAATAGATCAAAGCATCATCGCCATAGTTACGGATTCGTTGAGCTCATTAAAAGGCATCAACAACATTTATCCCAAACATCCGATTATTCTAAAAATCCATTACTACCTCAATATATTAGAAAACATGGGAAAGTCGGTCTACTTCATCTGGATTCCGAGTCACACAGGGATTATTGGCAATGAACTCGCAGACATAGCAGCGAAACAAGCACTTACCCTCCCTGGCCGTGGCGTGGCTATTTTAACACCACAAGAAATGAGCCATCCCCTCAAAAATGAAATTCTACAAAATTGGCAAAATATGTGGAATGAAAGTCCACCAAACAAGTTAAAGGAAATTAAAAAATCAGTAAAGCCATGGATCACATCGAGTCATCAGAATCGTAGGGAGGAGGTAGCTATGACTAGATTAAGGATCGGCCATACGAGGCTGACCCACTTACATCTGATAACGAAGCAGCCACCGCCAAGGTGCCAACATTGCAATGGCTCCCTAACTGTGAAACATATATTTCAAGAATGCGCTTTCTATCTCGCGAAATTAGCTAGAATAGGATTTTCAACTAACATTTCGGACACCCTCGGAAATGATATATCTAAAGCCAAAACAGTTCTTATTTTTTAAAAGGAAATGATCTGCTTAACAATATCTAATTAATCTTCCAACACAATAATACTTATATAACAAATTTTATCTTAATTCATTTAATATATTATAAAAATTAACATATTATAAAATATACAATATTTATTCTCTTAATCAATTTTCTCAGGGGTCCTGTGGGGCTGTGCCTGGGGGCGGGGGCTACCTGGGGTTGGGGCGGATCGGTCCCGCTTGGCGGGGAATGCGACACGGCTGCTTGGGCTAGTTTTGCTCCAAACCTCGTGGGGATGTGGACTTTTCCATATAGAATAAATGTAAATGGTCTTTATCTACATTCCCCAAATGAGCTTTGTATATTAAAAAAAAAAATGTATATATATATACAGATAAGCAAGCCGTGGCGTTTTTCCTTCTCGGCGGGTGCGACTCGTCTCTCCTCGGGGCGCGCCTCTATCCGCAGCACCCATTCCGGGCCAAATTAGAATTAGAATTAATAAAAATTACGCAGGCATTGATGACCTTAGGGTTTTATGCCTATAAACCCAAACAAACAAACAACAAACAACAAACACTGGTACTCACCTGAGGAGATCTAAGAGATATCTGAAATATATCCATCCTGGGAAGGGAAAGGGGGCAGGTAGGTTAAGAACCCCAAAAAATTTCACCTACTTGCTCCCTTATACCACTGATGTGTTGAATAATTTTGTATATTTTAGAACTGAAGATGAATGTTAAGCATTCGAAACTAGTTTTCTAATAAAATAATTCCAATAGAAGTGGCAATTAATACATCAATCCTAATTGTAATGTAACAGATATCTATTAGACATCAGATACTTAATATATAATTAGATACTTAACCCTTAACCCACAAAATAACTAAATATTTTGTAATATTCTTTGGAGACGTCTACTTGTCACTAGTTTCTACAACAAAGTAATGGTTTTATTTTAACTATGATGTATAATTATTTGTTTTAAAAACATTTATATATATTGTTCTATACATTATGAGATTCTTTATTCATGTTTATTTTTTCTCTTCTTTTTATTTATTGGATATTGCACACATTGTGTGAATGGATCCATATCACCGTCTATAATGTTTATTGCCCTCTTTGAGGCAGATTGCTATACTTTCTTAATAAAAGATTAAAAACCAAAAGAAGGGAATTTCAATTCAAAATTCGTTTTACATAATTTCAAAAATGTACAAATATTTTAAAACATTAACGGCAATCTCCTTTAGTTATAAAATTGATGAGTTGTTAGACACTTACATTAGATTTTTCTGTATTCGAATTCTACTTTCGAATGTTAATTATTTAATCATCAAGGAGGTAAAATAGAAACATTTTATCAAAATTTGAGGCACTAGACCTAGAGCTTGTATCTTTTCGATGCCATTTTGCCGCCTTAGAATTGATGTTTAACATTCAACTAAAAACGAAAATCCAATAGAAGTGACAAATAATTCATCTATCCTAATTGGAGTGATCCTTCTATGTCATCGTAGTGTACCTGGTGTCTCCTTAAAAATAGTTTGTAGAAATATCACTCAATATACGAGCACATTCTTTAAGATCAGTTTTTTTTTTCGAAACGTATTTGTCATTGAGCCTCTTAAATAAATATTCAGAATACCATAAAGGTTTTTTTTATATAGAAATTGTATTAGGTCATCGCGGCAATAGAAACTATTTCTTCAGATTTAAATAAAGTTATTCTGTTGGTCAATGTATTAAAAAGAGTACAAGTATGCATATATTAGTTAATGTATGCCCAATATCAATTTTTTGAAATTATTTTGTAATATTCAATTTGCTTGTTGTTTGATATGTTACATATATTTATAGATGGGCAGTTATGTATAATACTCCACGTTGTTGCAATAAAATTCCTAGGATAGCTGATGGCTTTGATTCCATTTACTAAAGCACTCATTGCTGTGCTGAACCCCACGCTCAATATTATCGCAAAATGGCATTGCCCTTTGAAACCATTTCAATTCCCTAATTAATTATTTGTAATTACAACGTCAAACGCATGAAATCATTGCAATAGCTTAATTAATCAAATTACGAAATTCTCGTTTCATATCCGTATTTATTATATGAAATATAATCATATTGTTATCTTGTCGGGCATCGAAGCCTTGTTTGGTTTTCCTAGAAGCTACAAAATTACAAGAATGAGTTTATATTTTATATATGATCCATTTCAATGTATACGTTTTCCTGTATGTTATGTCCTGTATGTCCGTAAATGGCGTTGTATATCCATTGTTTTAGTATGTATTTTAGGCTTTTCAAAAAAAAAAAAAAAAAAAAAAAAATCCTAAATAACAATATTTTTCATCAAATGCATTTCTCGATAATATTTTACTTCAAGAGAACCTAAGGTTAACAAAATATACTTGATTCGATGTCATTATTCTGGCTTATTTTTATCGTTCAGTTATGATAGAAAAAAATAGGTTCTATACACAGCCCAAATAAAAGATATTTCACGAACAGCTTTTTCTAGAAAAAATGAATACTCTACATTTATTAACAAGTAATCTCGGTGTTATGTATTTAATCGAACTGGAGTTCGATGAATGAAAATATCGATTTATTCGCTGCTTCTTTTTCGGACTCAGCTATATGACGTTTTCAACCTTCGATAAATTATTCTGCAACAATGGATCTGTACTCTGAGCCCACGATACTGAATTTGATCAAACACGTGCAATGGTAGGCGGTTCGTGCTTGCTTGGTGATCCCTAACACACTTTACAATAATATTTTTTATATTATTTTGCTTAGTATATTACTTTTATTAATAATAATAATAATATTATTCAACTTAATTTATTATTATATATTGTATCTATTTACGTATTTTTGATTGTTTAACTACTTCAAGTTAAGAAATCATGGCAATTTAAAAGAATAAAATAAAAAGCAAAATAACTACATATTTCTATGGCCCTCTCGTATACTATTATTTTGTCACCTTTGAATCGATGATAATTTTGGAAACAATTCTGTCTTCTTATTTTCTTCTAAAAAATGCCTTATAATCTAAAATTGTTATTGCTATGTTACCCAGTATCATCACACGAATATTGCCGTTACATTAGAATAGTTCTCTTTATTTACCATTGTTTTTTTATTTTAATTGTCGATTTCAATAAATCGATTTAATTAATTTTTCCTCCTCCCCTGGGCTGTAACCCCAGTGAGCTCTGCTGGGATCTTTTTTTAGGCTGGATTATCCCTTTGTCAGTAACCGGCTTGATATAAGGGTTTCTTGGGTCAGTGTTTATATGGTATGATTGTATTTTTAATTCAAGTTTAAATATATATATATATATATATATATATATATATATATATATATATATATATATATATTGCCCATACCTAATCATTGCTATTTACTGAACAATTTAAATTAAAATTATAATGTCTGTTAAGATTATTACTGAAGTTATATTAATAATTAGAAAATATGATTATTGGCCATAAAACTATACTTTTTTTTTGTAAAAATATGCTTGACCCTGCTAAGATTTCCATTAACCGTGGCACTATGATCTGAGAGGTCCTTCTATAATGCACCAGTCAGCTGATCTGGGCTCCTCATCAAAGTTGCAACCCTCTGCAGTGCATCTTTTATGCAACGACCTCTACCGCCGGCACCCGAAAATTAATTTAAAACCCAGTGTTCCTAAAAGAAGAGTAATCCTTTATATGCCTGGAATAGATTCATTCGTTTTTATCAAAGCTATTATAATGGTATATTAAAATTATATAAGTGTTATAAATTTTTTATATAATAAAAATTTTTCCAGCTTAGTGACGTTTTTATTTGATAATTGTATAGTCAGCCCCACCCAAGGGCGATAACCATAAAAAGTTTATTAATTTACGGCGTTTTTATATACAAAAATAAACATACAGCCAGTAATCTTGCAACTTAATATTTACTACTGTAAACAATATATACAATAAGTAAATGTGCTTTGGTATGATTACAATGACATGTCAATAACTTGTGATGAACTACACATTGGTAGCACTTCAATAAATATTTTACTTTAGCAAGTCTTTAGATCTTCTTTACAGACGCCTCGGATGGTTATCGAGTGAAGAATGAAAAGCAAGTTGGGAGACTAGTAGATTACAGTGTGCATAACGCTTTCATGGAAGGATAGCAATATCTTGCTAGTGCTGAATCTGCAACATATGGGGCACTTAGATCAGCATGGATAAGTTTATTTGTGACATAACTAGGATCATTGGGTATTGTACGAAGTATTTTGTATTGTAAGGATTGAATACAAGAAGATTATGGATGTTTAGTGGAGCCACATAACTCAACTCCCTATGACCGAATGGGTCTAATTACTGTCATGTGAATAAATGAACGCTTCTCTGATAAATGTTGGGTTAGTCGAAAACGAAGAGCAGTTTCTTGTCGTTTAAAACTAAATTTATAAATAAAATATACATTACTAATACTGCATATAATATTTACACCTTTGATTAAGTAAAATATTTCTACCACTTCCAAACTGATCGAAGGGTATTACCTCGATAAAAATATATTAAGAATAGGTTATTATTATTATTAACAGATCTAATTGATAATGCAGTGATGTATGCTCGAAATACATACATTTTTTTCCAACATGCTGAAGGATTGTTGGAGTCCTATCTTTTAGAGGTCTATTTAAATTGGGCCCTCAAACGATTCCCCATATGTATAAATAAATAAATAGAAAATTAATATTTATTTTTTCTTAGGAACACTTTACTATCTGTCTTTAATTTATGAGTTAAAATAAAAAAAATATTTACTTAAGATGCATTGGTGTTACTTAACACCTTAGCAAGCCCTGTCACATTAAACATTACTGTGTCCAAAGCGACGTACATTCATACTCGAATAGAATGCTAAACCTGAAGAATCAAACGTTAAGCCATACATAGTTAGACTACATTAAGACGTTAGACCAAAATATAATTTTCTTTTTTAAATATCAACTTGTTAACTGTGTAAGATAAAGAAAGCTTACATCTTCATCTAGTTACTGCATAAATAGTAAAATCTGGCAAAATGAGGCTGCTGTTTATTTAGGGGCTACAGTGTCTGATTTATGCCTTACATTACCATTAGTTTAGTTATCCATTTTTTTTCATATTTCTTTAATATCTCTTCTTTCAAGGAGTTTGTATTGCTTACTTTATCTTTTGTGTTAAATTTATTCGATACAGTCTTTCTGTTTCTTGGAATTTTTATTTTGCAATAGCTATAAATGGGATTTTTTTTTTAGTTACTTATTTAACCAAAAAGTTTTTATGCTAACTTTTTTTTAGGATCCACGAAACCAACAATCTATGCAACGTTATCTAACACAATTCAGATTTTATTATTATCTATTTTGGGGGAATAGAGGTAGATACAGTGGCTAGTGGAACATATTGTATGACTGCCCGTGACATAGATAACCGAGGAGAGCAGGATGCACAGAGTACAGACTGCACAGCAATATATCTTCCCTGTACTATCCTAACTGATCCATTGTCCTCTTGCTGCAGATGGCCGTTCCTTATCAGTCCTCAGGGACCATCCGCAGATTGGCTCTGTCCTGCTTTGTATGGAAAGTCAGAGGAGTCCCTTCCAATCTTCGGTTGAATCTGCTCTGATCAAATGCCCAGGTCTCTATGTGTAATTTGCGTTGGGTCCACGATGGAATTCGTATTGGTTGCTGACTTCGTTGCTTTGAATAATATAATTTACATTTTTTTAAGTTTATACATAAGTGGATAAAACATGTAATAAGTTAGTTACTTTCTCAATTGACTATACTAGCAAGTTTGATTAAACCTTGTAGGAAATACTAAATGCCTGTGAGGTGTAGTGATGTTCGGAAAAATTAATAAAAATCCGTTATTTACAAAACCATGCACCAAATTTTAGTAGATTTTCTATTCAAAGTCAGTCGTGTTTATACAGTGGGACCTCGATATAATAACTAACCTCAAGGAGAACTTTGAACTATCGAGGATTTAGATATATAGAGGTTAGAGGTTTATAATAAAATACTCAATGTAACTATAGCAAATATGTACATATTTTAACGAAATAATAATAATGAAAGAAAAGTTATTAAATTCATGAAAAATTTAAGCGGACCTTTGGAAAAAATCCGAAATAGTAGTTTGTCCACCTGAAAACGACACTTTGTCTAAGTCGATATTTTGGAACTCGGGCCCTTTTAACCTCTTTAATAATGAAAAAGCTTGATTTTCATACTTCAGTCTATTTTTCAAAATTTTGGAGGTGTTCGCTGGTATTCCAATGTTTTTTGCAATATTGCTCTATCTGTCAACCCCGGCATTTACGGCTTGAATAATTTTCGATTTTTTTTTTCATACGAAAGGGTTTTACGCTTTACCATTTTCGAAAGGAAACGTATCGCCTAATTGTTTTATCAGATACAGTTAATCCTTCGTAGAACCTTTGATCAGGCTAAACTCTACTTATTTAACAAATCGACTTCGATTTTAAGAGGTTTTCCGATAAAAACTTCGTTTTTTAGAGGTGCGGTGTAAGCTAAGGAATCTTCGAAAATTCGATATATCGAGGTCTTCTTAACCAATCCTTCGATATGTAGAGGTAAAAATAACATCGGAATGGTAGGCAGATTCAAGGGGAATAGAAAAACTTCGAATTATCAAGGAATTCGCTACATCGAGGTTCCACTGTATTATAGTTCGAATAATCTCGTTGCGGCTCTCTCAAGATCAGGAATAACCTACTTTTCAAGACATACGTCGCCTTTGAGGCGTACTGTGTGTTTCATTACTCGCATCTTACGCGTAGCGTGTTGCTGAACCACATATTTTATTGTTATTTGTAGCGTTTTTACTAACTGTTCCAGTTTCCTCTAGATCTACATAAAAAGAAAACAAAAAAAAAAAATATATATATATATATATATATATATATATATATAAAAAAATAAATATATACATATACGAAAAGAGCTGAAAGAAAATACAACTAGATGGATATGAAATTAACCGTATGGGAAGATTTTACTACTAAGAAAACTAAACAAATTTGTACTGTAAGAATAACTTCACCTAATATTGTGTATACAAAATGGCTCGGTATAAAGGAAGGTTTAAGGTTGTGAAAATCAATGTCTAAGAAATTCATACTTTTTTTGGATTAGTGTTTTTTTTTCCTAAGGTAATTAGTGGATTAAATGACTGCTTCCACTAGTTTTGGCATACTTGTAAATACCGAAACGAATGATAAACATGGACTGAAGGAAATTTGAAATTCTATCGTTTGTTAATAACAGGGAAATATATTGATGAGTCCAATCCTTAATGTCTCAGGTGTAATAAATAATATTAATATGTATATAAACCAAGTATGAATTAAGTTAAAAGCCAGCAAAATCTCGAGAATTATGGATTTTGCAATACTTTTGACGGGGGGTTTATTTTGTTATTATTTGTAGCGTTTCTATCAACTGTTCCAGATTCCTTTAGATCTAAATTAGAAAACAAAATAATACTTAGGAAAAGGGCTCAAAGAATATACAACTAGACGAAAGTAAAATTGATCTTAGGGAACGATTTTACTATTTGGAAAATTAAATCAATTTATACTGTTGGAAAAATTCGACCTATGATTATATACGAAATGGCTTAAGGTGATTATAAAGGCAGGTTTAAGGTGGTGCAAAATCAATGTCTGAAATTCATCCGCTTTTTGGAATTGGTGTGTTTGTTTGTTTTTGTTTTTTTTATTTCCTAAGGTAATTAGTAAGCGTACTTAACTTTATTCCATATTTGCTAAGTATAGAAAACGAATATTGACAATTATGAGTCATTAGATACTTCCTTGCTGTAGTAAACTTATATAAATAAAATTCATTTACTTTATTTTTTTTCCTGTATTTATTAAAGCTATTATTGACATTTACATGGATATGGAAGCCTTAGACGTCATGAGTTTAGCTTGTTTTATAATATACGCCTAAAAGGCTTGCACTGTTAGTAACAAGGGAAAATCGAGAAGGCATCCAACGCCCGAATTACTATTATTGTGCAATTCTATTTAGCCTTAGCGTATACCTTGTTCAAACAACTATTTTCGCAACTAATGTCGCAATATACTTCTGCTATCTTATGAATAATTTATAAGAACAATTAGAAAGTTCGAAATACTAGCTCATGTTTTGATAGTATCTAGTAATCTGGCCGATGGGGAATTCGTCATCCCTGCTAATCGTTACCATCTCTGAACGTATATCAAAAACTTACATCACCTGTAGTGTGCTGTTCTAATCAACTTGATACGAGCGATATCGATATAATTATTAGCCTCTGATATGAATGACAAATAGTAAACTGGTTGTTTCTTAATATCTCTGGAATGAGAGGTGAAATGAATTTATAGTCACGCATCCGAGTGATGAAATTCTTGTCTGGGCTGCTTGTCTGCTTGAGGTTTCATATTTCGTTATTATGACGGCCGAGATTTCTCGCAATCGAAAGGTTACCTTCGGTTATGTATGTAAAAATATCTATTGCAATATTAGAGGTCAAAAGAAAATTAAAAAGAATATTACATATATGTAAGTGTGTGTTTTAGTAAGGTTCTCGAGGTTCAGTCAATAAATAAAAACAACAATATTGGCGACGTTTCGAGAATATATTGTTAGTAGGAATGTCCTAGTATTATCACACTTGCTAGTTTTCTGTTGGATTTCTGAAGTTTCTTTATCACATTAATTGCTTCAGGGCCCACGGTTGATAAAACAATAAATTATATCAACAATTTGATATAATTTTTCTTGTTGATATACATTTTTCTACATCATTAAAAATAAAATATTTTCCATAGGACGTGGTAGAAAATTGAGGATAACATAGCCACTGAACTGGAGAACGAAGGGAAGACTCGAACGATTCTTCACTGAGATAAATTCCTTCGAGGGGACGAAAGAGCAGCCCTCGACTGCGGGGAAAAGAAATCTTGCAAATGAAGGCAGTCCAAACTGGAGGATGTGATGCCGTTAAAGAGTGGCTAATTTCACTGCCAGGAGGGGGGGAGGGGGGAAGCCAGGGGGGCTGCTTAGGATCAACTTTGTTCGGGGAAGGGGGGTAGTTAGGAGAGGGGGAGAAGTAGGGACTTACCGCCGCTAACTTTTATTAGTCTCTGGTGATGGCACTCCGGTGACCCTAACTTGGCCACGCTGGCTGGTGACTACGTCCTGCCCACTGCCATCTTGCCTTTATTATAACTAATATTGTCATTTGTTTTTATGTTACGGTATAGCATAATAAAGTCGTTTATTTACCTCTAAATTTGTATAAGATTACAGTGATAGCGATCTCGGAATGCTCTGAGGTTTTTTTTTGGTTTTTATGCGGCCTTTTAAAAATAACATCTGAAAACCCTCTCTATAAAAAGTTACAGGATAAGGAATATTTGAAACACTATAAAGATAATTACAAGTTATAAACGAATTTTTCACGTCCAGTCTATTTTGTTTTAAGTATTATAATTCGACAAGAAACTGCTGTTCGTAACAGACTACTTCAACATTTACTAGACAAACGTTCAAAGCTCCCAATTAATTACAAAAGACTCAAATCCTTACAATCCAAAATCCTTCAAAAAATCCTAAATGCCTCTTACTTTGTCACAAATAAACTTATCCATAAAGACATTAATGTTACATGTGGTGCTGTGTTAGCCCAAACCAGATAGCTATCCTTTTAGAGTAAACTCCATAAACACTCCAATCCATTAGTCTCCCAAGTTGCTTCCTACTCCATTCCTGATAATCCTCCGAGGCGTCTGAAAAGAAGATGGCTTAGAGATCTTCTAGAGTAGAATTTTTATTGAAGTGCTACTGAAGAGTAGTTCTTTTCAAGTTTTAACAGGTTATTGTAATCGTTATCAGCTCATTTATATTATTATATTATATATAAATATATTATATTATATCATCAGTGTATATTTGTACAGTTGTAAATTTCGGTAAATTCAAGTATTATAATTTTGTTGCCAAGGCATAGTACTGCTACCGTGGTGAATGCTACTTGAACTGATTTAGGGCTGTACAGTAGGTTATTAGGAATACAGTCGAGATTTGGTGAACTATAAGTTATTGCACCTTTCCTTCAGTCCTAGTATATTCTTGTCTTGCCTTAAGTCAAGTCTTGATTCAAGTCTTGCTTATATATATATATATATACTCTTATTTTTTAAGGCTTTTTTATCGTTTATTTAATAAACAATAAACCTATTTCATTTTACATATTACAGTTCCATTCCTAAGGCAGCAGGGAATATCAATCAAAGAAGGTGAAGTAAGTTATAATGAACGGATCGATCGCCTTTGGTTTATAAAGTTTTATTTAGGAGATCAAATAATGTTTACCGTATCATTTATCCATTTTTTATTTACTTACTTTTTTTATTTTTATTTTTTATTTATTTTTTTATTTTTTTTACCGAAGTTGAAAACCATCAACTTAACATCTTGCTTGCAAGAAAGTGACGGAATATATAAAAATTGGATCAAACAACAGTCTGCACTCATGAACAATAATCAAACCATCCTATTGTATGATAACCATCGAACTCATATTTAGACAGAGGCAGTAAATAAGTTAAAGAGGTTGGGTTACGAAGCCCTACCTCATCCCCCATATTTCTCTGATCTTTCCTATATAGACTTACACTTTTTTCGGAGCTTGGATAACTTTTTGAGAAAAATGTTTTTAAATGATTCAGAGTTCTTACAAATTGTTTTCTGACTTCGTTTCACCACGTTACTCAAAAATTTTCAAATCTGGTATTAAAAGCTTGATTAGTTTCTGAGAAAAATGTGTTGAAAAAGATACATTTAGTAAACTATATTTATGTACTTTATTTTTCTGAAAAGCGGACACTTCATGAATGACAACCCAATAGAATGTTATTTGGACGTTAGCCTTTCATTCTGATCAATATGGACGTGTTAAGATTTAATAACTCAGGTTTTAATAACTATAATTATTATTATTTTGTTGTCCTTTTTTTTCTCTCTCTGCTTTTTTCATGTATATATTTATCACAAAGTTCTATTTTCAATTTTATATACATATGTTACCTTTTTTACATATTATTATCTTCATTTGAAATTAAGATAGCCAGACTATGGTAAAACTTAATATACATGTCTGTTATTCTTAGGGCACAATTTGTCCCAGAATAAAAATTATTTTTTTCATTTCATTGTAATAGTAATAAAAGGCTTCAAAATATTCTTTATTGATGAGGCCTTGGTAATTATAAATTAGATAATATTTACATTTATCAATGACTTGTAAAGGCAAATATTTGCTCTATAATGTTTATCCCCCCTCCCTTCTCTACATTTGCGATTTATTAATGAATAATTCATACCTCCCTCTTCCCGACCCGGGGATATCTTCCTCCTACACCAGCTCCAGTAAGGAGTCCTATTCCTGGAAGCGTTGAAGAGGTTACTGTTTGTCGAGGGGGTTCTGCGGAATTATTCATGAGTGTACTTACTTAATTACTTTCTATATGATGTCCTTATTATTATAATCTATATTTTTTTTTTTGTCATCTATTGCTTTTCAATCTAAGAAAAACAGAAGAGCTCTACTGGTTTGGGAGAGAAGAGTCCTGAGAAAGATCTTTGGAGAGTTAAAGAAGAACACAGATGGAGAATCAGAAGTAATGCCGAACTAACTGAATTGTACGGAGAGCCTGATGTCCTCTGTGTTATTCAGAAGAGCAGGTATAGATGTGGAAAGGATGGAGCCCTGTGAACCAGAAGGAAAAAGGAAAAGGGGCAGACCACTGATGGCCCCTTACCATCAGCTTCAAACAGCCCATATTAAAACAAGAAATTGAATATTTGATTTTAACTCTTTTAATCTGACAATTTTCTGCATAGAAAAGCCATTCATTGAATAAGTCTAAATCAACTTATTACATTTATTTGATTTAGTGTGCTAGTAAATTTTACAATATTAAGTGTTTTAATCTCGTTTGTTTATAGCTTTTAGCAAACAAGGATTTTTTTTTTCTCAATATTTTTTTCTATTAAAAAAAAAAAATAAATAAAAAATTAATGAAACTTTAGTTTTATTAATTTTTCATAGAGTTTTTCTCAATTTTATTTCTGAAAATCTATTACTCATTTTAGCTTTGACCATTACTCAATACGATATCTGATTTAATATTAGTTAAAATTAGACAATTCTTAAAATATACAATAATTATTAAGTATAAAAAAATATTTCTTTATTTTTGATATATTGTATCAATTATTAACGTTTTATCCAAAAAGTTCTGATCATTTTATTTTTATAGCTAGGTACTAAATAACGTCTTGTGATTTATATTAAATTAAGGAACACCAAAATTTCAGTTTAAAAAAATTGGAATGTAATTTAAAACATTCTAGTTTGAATCAAACGATACTTCTGAAAACTGATTAATGCCTAGAAAAAATAAAATCAATTATAGAGAACACGGATATATCTTTCCAATAATGCATTAATAATTATTTAAGTTTGGAATTTATTTCCTATATTGTATTTTCGTAAATATAAAATAAATTTTACAAAATAATATTCCAACAAAAACTAAAGTTTAGTTAGCACACATGGATCAATACATAAACTTTATTTCCTCCTACCAGTTAGTTTTTTTTTACAGAAGTGCTTCACAAACCTTCAGTTCCACGAATCATTTTAATAATCCATTTCCTTTATACACGTGGTTTTGCCCCAGTTAGTTATTCGGAATAAATTTATCAGAATAAAATAAAAGCTTTTTTCGATAATATAAAGTTATTCCGCTTTAATAATTTTATTTAGATATTACAACGATTTCATAATGAATAAATATGTTTGGTTTGTCATGCGATCCCACAACCTCCCAAACTGCGAGAATACGCCCTAAAGGACTGTTAATTTAATTTTGGTCCAATGAATCGAAAACCATATCAAAGCCATTCAAATAATAAAAGGTTTTTTTTTGTGATTTTTTTTTTTTTTTTTTTTACATGTGTCATTGCTTGATTTGATTTGTTTTACTGCCCTATCATTCCCGAATTTTATTTTACTTTTGGCTTTTTTTCTGTAAACCAAACAAAAGAAACTCCTTTGTTTTATTTTCCCTCTTTTGTTTTACACTGATTAATTTTATTAAATCAACATTTATTTATTTTATTTTAAAAATATTTTAGTCAAAAGCCGGAATTTATATTTTACATTTTAGTTGTTTTTTTTGTTTTGTTAAATTAACAATCTTACGAAAATATTTTGCCCAACTTATACCTAATATGTCTTCAGACATAATTAATTGATATTTACAACTGTATAAATTATATATGACAAGTAAATTTGAGAAATATTATTACAATGAAATGTCAATAACACTTAAAGAACTACTCACTATAAGCACTTCCAAAAAAGTTCTATATTAGAAGGTCTTTTAGCCATGTTCTTTTCAGACGTCTCGGAGGATTATCGGGAATTGAATTTAAATTAGATATAGTTCTTTAAATTATCTTACCTTTTTTGGACCAAATCTTCTACGCAGTATTTTATTTTCGAAAATTTTAAGGCGTTGTTCCTCCCTTAACGTAAGCGGCAGTGTTTCGCATCCGTAGAGAACTGTTGATAGTATATCAGTTTTGTATATCCTAATTTCCTAAATTAGTATTTTGCGAGTAGTTTTGCGATAAATAACAAGCATTACCGGCTTTTAACTAGGGTTGGGCGATAGTTACTATCGACACATCGATAGACCATGCCTATTGATGGTCACTATCGATAGTGTCGACTATCGATAGATCTTGTTTACCCTCAAGTTTTGAAACTCTGGGAATTATGCTGATCTGTCTTTGTCCTGTGTCGAGTTCTTTTGAAATTGAATTCGGAATTTCTAGAGCTCAAGGGTTCACTAAAACATTAAGCCAAAGTAAAGCAGAAATGCTAGTTTTTCTTTCGGGAAATATGTGGCTCAAGGAGCACACTTGACTCTTGAAATTAACTATTTCTTTATTTTTATTTTCTGAGAATTTGATTTGTTCATTATTATTGTAACCATGTAAATTGTAAATACTTTTTTTAAAATTCAAATAAATTTGTTTTTTTCTCTCATCTTTATGATATAATCTTATAATTTATAACCCTGCAAATTTCAAATTGTAAGTAGATAATTGAATTGAATTAAATTCGTTGAAATTCTTTATTGAATAGGTCTGGAAAAAAAGGAAGCAACTATCGAAAAAATTGCAATCGATAGTTCTCAACCGATAGTATCGGCCTATCGATAGTGCAAACTATCGACTATCGCCCAACCCTACTTTTAACCTCATTCAGTTAAATGAGTGATGTAATGAAAAGAGTTTTGAAATGAAATCAGTTAAACTAATCAAATCACAATTATTATATTTCTAGATGAAGTACTAACAAATAGTTAAACATTTGATAAAATAAACACAATTTAAATTGCTCATTTATGATGGACTGAAGCGCCTGTGTAACCAATTCGCTTCAAACTCTTCCAATCATCATATTCAAAATCATTCAGTCATCATATTTCATAACTGCCGGTGAAGGGCCCAGGGGAGACATTAGGCGAATGACGAACTAGACGTGGCGAGAAAACATCCCAAGAAGACCCTAAGCCTACTGATTCGCCATCGAACAAGTGAAAGGGGTTTGCAGTAAAGGGCGCCATCAATCAACCGAGATGTTGCGAGGACGTCTGCTGGAACTCCTTCTCCAGTTTGTCATTCGGTTTTGGAGACCACTCCGCCTGAGTGCAGATAATGTCAGCCCGTCCTCCAAGCTGTCTGCCCGCGACAAAAAATGAATATTAATGTCTGTCCATTCCAAAACCACTTCCGGAAAAAAAATTGGTTGACCGAGCGTAGTCCCTTGGTTTCCCCTCTTTAATCAACTAGCTGTTGCTAGCTCGTATAACTGAAAAATCCCGGATAATTATTTCATAGTTATTTATTGGATTATTTTCTTGAGAATTACTGTTTATTTATGGGTAGCTAGGCTTCCGTTGTCGGGGCTTGGCCTGCTCACATGAATACAGACCTTAGATAATTTTTATTAATAATTGAAATTGAAAGTTTTAATCGATAAAATTCTAGTTTTAAAGTATGTATTTGAGCATTATTTCTTCAATGGCATTTTCACGCTTAGCAGTATTTTTTAACCTGGTTAAAATTATACCGTTTGAAGATTACCTAAAACTATAATTGGACATCCAATTTTTAATTAAAATAAAAAAATTAAATTCGGTAATTCAGATGGTCAGAGACAATTAAGAAACTCGTACGGATAATGGACTTTGATTAGGTAGTAATTTGTATTTGCCAGTAATAATTTTATCGGTTTAATTTAATTGATTTTAATCTTTAACCTTAAAAGTTTGTAATTCACTCAGCCTCCACTGGTTTTTTTTTTCTTCAGTGACGGAGCTGAGGGAGAAGAGAATTCTCTGTGCCTGGCTTGTCCTTCCATAAGTGGAGGGACGGGTATGGTTGGGGGATCTCTAAGATGGATGTAAATTGTAAATAAAGTATAATTGTATTTTTAACCTTTCATTTAATTTTATCTTATTTTCACTTACTGTTGTTTATTATATTTTATTTTTTTAATTTATATATTTCACATAGATGTATATTCTATATTCTATATTATTTATGTATAGCATAGTTGTTTTTTTATAGTTTTTTTTTTAGATCTTTCATTATTATTATTTTTAAACTTTTTTTTACTGTAAATAATGTGTGAATGTAATCATTAGGCTCCAGCTACATTACTTATTGTCCACATTTGTGGCAGATTGTAATAATTACTAAATAAAAAATATATTCATGGCAAAAAAAAAGTTTCTAATAGTGTTACAAACCTCGTTTCTGTCACTTAATATTGTATCTTTAAATAATTATTATAGTAAACTTTACTTCTGTGAACTTTCCTAGAACTATGAATATGGTTTAGTTAACGTTTGGTTCAGATGGGTTCAATAGTTTTACTAAAACTCCGTTGCAGAATGGCGCTAGCCGCATTTTGGTAGATTTTTAAATTTCCCTGGAATCCTCAAGTACTATAACAATATAATAGAACTAAGTAAACTTTATTATTATTAGCTCTATATAACACCGTATATTAATAACCTCTCTAGGAAATGGCTCGCCACCTATCGGTTTTTTTTCAAACTCCACTACACATCACATAATTATTGTATTTCAACAACCTTTTAATAGAAAAATATGTAAATTTCATTATTGCTGCACCTTCGTTGAACTATGAAGATGATGTAATTACAATTTGGTTCAATAGTTCTCGCGGTTAGTGATCACATACGAAAAATGGTTTGTCCTTTTATATAGCAGTAAAAATATAGTACCATAGTTAAAGAATTTTGCTAAGGTAATCCTATAAAACTACAACTATTAAAAAATTTTTTTATAATTTTAAATTAAGTACGCATGTATTGATTGACTTAAATATACAAGATTATTCCCTTCATTATTCTAAAGAATTAGTTAAATTAAATAAGTATACATATTTTACTAATTATCAAATGGCTCATATACCAGACTTATAAGACATAATACTGCTCATCGTTCAAGATTTATTAGACAAGCGTTCAAAACTCTCAACGAATTACAAAAGACTTTTTTACATGAGAATAATTAGACCCATTTGGACATACGGAGTTGAGATTCAAGGCTCCACTAAACCTAATAATTCATCTCATATCCAGTCCTTAGAATTCACAATCCTTCGTGAAATCATCAATGCTCCTTATTATGTCACAAATAAACTTATTCACAAACATCTTAATGTTGCCGATTTAGCCCAAATGAGATTCCAAATTCTTTCATACTCCATACCCACTCGAATCCCAAGCTGCCTCACTAATTTGCTAAAAGACTTCACAATTTGGAATTGTGCGAGTTATATCCGGCAAATATAGTTCAGGTAATAGCAGCGCGGCAGTTTAATGGGCATGTAAAGTCGTTGGGTTTAGTAATGATCGAATTCCGAAAAATGTAATCAGTTAGGAGCCGTCGGGTAAACGACCGAGAGATTGACCAAGATGTAGATGGGAGGATTGCATCAGAGCCGACCTGTAGGGTTAAGATTTTGGGGGAGTGGGTTGGAGGGAGGTGTTTGGTCGACGGTTGGTGGTGTCGGCATCGAATCTTCGAGTTCGCTAAGGCATTTATTTATTTAAATGTTTAATTAACTGATTTCTATAATTTTTCTCGTAAAGGATCTTATTAAACGTTTATCAAAGGTTCGTTTGTCACTTGTCTCTTGATATTATTATCTCAAGATTTATATTGTTTCAATTTTTTTTACTTGTGGAATTCTTGATAATATAATGACAAAGTGCCAGAGATCAATCTCTCCCTGACTGGGAATAACAGAATATTGTGGATATGTTTATCTATAATCTACTGCTTCTGATAAGGTAATTCGGAAAATTTTAGATCCCATCAACACCAGTGTATCAAAAACTCAACACATGACTTTTTTCATTCAACTAATTTAGCTACTAAACGTATGCCCTAGCGACAAATGTCATATACCTAACTATGTCGTACAAAAATATTCTCCATCAAATTTCTGATAAGGAAAATGTCAGATTTTCGATCCGAGCAGCTCTTAAATTGCTTTCTATTCTATTCACAATTACTCTTCGAGTTGTAGGATTCGAATATACCATCGGGATCTATTTGTCTAAAAATTTATCAATCAACGTTTCTCTATCTTCGAAATATATTAAAAATATACTCTATCAACTAACAAAGCCGACTGCCATTAGCTTCTTAAAAAAAAAAAAAAAAAAAAAAAAAAAAAAAAAAAAAAAAAAAAAAAATCGTTTAAAAACCAGATTTTTAGTTCACTAATAAGGAATTTGAATTTGAATACCTATAGATCACTAGAAACTCCATCAGCGAATAATTCACTTGAAACTCATTGCATTGTTTTAAAGGCAATACAAAACAAAGTAATTAGCATATATTTTAGGTTTGTCTAAATAATTTGAAAAATATTAGTTTTTTTTTATTTAATATTTAATGGGATTTTAATAAATATATAATGTGGTATACATTATGATGTGAACTGATTTCTTTGTCTTGTTAATACAGTGTGAGTATATATATGATAGCATTGCTGTCCTTACGATGATTACATTATTTTAAATTTAATTTTTTTTATTAAAGTTACATTTGTTTAAAATTGTTTATTTCATTATTTTTTGTTTTATCTAGTGTATATTTTAAACTTATTTAAAATTGTAAACATCATTATCCCAATTTCTTATGGTCCTTGAGTATGGAACATTCTATTAACTAGCATCGAAAACAATTTTCTTTAAATTCATTAAAAAATCAAAATAATTTAGAAAAACAAGCTTTAATGCGATAATTTAGGAAATGTGGTATAACACTAAATACGTATAGATACAAAAACAAATAAGAATTTGTTTTATATTTTAATTGTGTTATTCTCATCAATTATTTCTGAAAATTAATTCCAATATCTAATTGCTGTTATTATATTATTTGCTAACCGTCCCTTAATTTTCCATTAGGTGGGGGAGGGGGGGGGCGATAAATCCTGGAGTGAGTTTCTCCTGCAAATTAGCTGGAACCGCACACTCCTCTCCACCGCACTCCACCTCCTCTCTCTTCCTCTCTCATCCTATCCTTCCCGTGCAGAGGTCGTTCATCATATCTCTCCTTGTAAATTAGTTTTATCAAGGAACTTGTTGACCTTCCTCTTTATAATGTTAATTTATTATCCAGCCTCTTGGCACACTCAGCCACTTGCGGTTTCCACCATCTTATGGCACGTAATTACAACCGCTTCCATATTTATAGCCGTTCCCAACTCGGGCTATATTAGATTATTAACGCTTTCGCTAAACATACTTCATTGAGTTACGTCTCCTTCTGTAATTTTATGTCTCATGTATTTTTAAAAAAAAATTAATTAACAGTATGGAAAATTATACAGTGTTCATTGTGATTTTTTTAAAGTTATTTAATTTTTTTTTTTAATTTAAAGCAAGTATTACAATCTGCCTGTATGTTAGCAATAAGTAATATGGATGGCTTGGCCATTCACACAATATTTTTATATACTTTATTGATTTACAACTATTTAAACAATATACAATAAGTGATTATCCGGTGAAATGATTACAATGACACGTTAATAACTTGTGAAGAACTACTCCTTAGCAGATGTTTTTCATCATATATTCCTTAGGCTATCTTCTTTTCTGACACCTCGAAGAGTTATCAAGAATCCAGTGAGAAGCAATTTGGGAAAATAGCGGATTCAAGTGGGTAGGTAAGTTTTCATGAAAGGATGGGTATCTTGTTTGGGCCAAAACTGCAACATTTGGGGCATTTAGTTACGTTACTACGGCACCTTGTGTTTATTTCTGACATAATAAGGAGCTTCGAAGATTTAAGAAGTATTTAGCAATATTACTTTGTCAACCTAATTACCAATGGTACATTAAAATGTGAATTATATGGATTCAAAGGTCTAAAATCTGTTTAACATTATTGGCTCACATATACTTTTAAATTTGACATTTTTAAGTTTTTTTATATTAAATTTCGTTAAATTATTGTTCATAATTGTTGCTACTATTTTTTTTTTCTTTTTAATCATTTTAAATTTTTATTATAGGTATTTTACAATTTTTTAAATATTTTAAAATTTTTAGTCTATTATCAGAGCGTAATTAGTTCAATGTTATTCAGCATCAGTTTTATAATTTATTGTATAACATATCGGCTTGTTTATTTATACGGTCTCCAATATTTTCCTGTTACGGGTTTTATTTTAATAATATAGAATTTTGTAACTGTTCGAATTTGTGTCCATGTTTCTGCCCGTGGCCCACCACGCTGTTTTATTTTTTCTTTATTATTATTTTTTTACAGACATTTTTATGCTGGTTTATTCTTTAATTGAAGTTTTGTTTTGTTTCGCCAAATATATTGAGTTAACATTCTTACCTCAGGATGGGAAATGTATGTATTTTATTAAATGTTTTTTTTGTTTTTTTAAAAATATATTTTGTTTTATTATTTGAAACGAGTTTTTGTTTTGAAACACATATAGGCAGCGTATACATACAGGAAAACAAATAGGACTAAATTGTTAAATGTAAAGTCGAACTGCTCAACAAAGTGGGAAACAATTTTGTGCCGCTTGAGAATCGGACACTGAATTCTACATTATTACCTTCTCCGCGGGTTGGAGCCTCCTTCCTGCCTCTGCCAGGAACCCAGGACAGTAAAACACGTACTAGTAGATTTTCCACAGTTCTCATCTCTAAGATTTAAAATTTCATATACACTGAAAGAATTCCTACAAGATGATGAAAAATCAGTGAAGTCATTGTTGGAGTCTCTGAAGGCTATCAGGTATTATGGACGGATATATGGGATAAGAAATCGAAGAAGAACTGCAATGCCCTGAAGAGTAGGGGCAAATCAAATCAAATAAATATATAAATGCATATTTAGAAATAGAAATGATTACTTGAACGTTGATCTAAGTCTTTACCAAAATCCAGTACTAAGGTAGAGTCCCTCAATCTGAAGCCGGATATCCCAAACCACAGACAAGAACTGATATTTCTTTGCCAAAAGGAAGGCCTGTTTGTGCTCCCCCTTCCCCTAGGAGTGTTATCCTGTTGGATATCCTGTACAAAAACAAGAGGAAAGGGCCACTCATGTACGACAACAGTGTCCTATGCAAACACACCTTCAGAGCCTTCCCTTGCTAATCCTTCAGTCAATAACAGCTTACATCCCGGTCACCTTGGAAAGCTATACTCCTAACTTCGAAATAGCCATAGTCCTTACAGAGCACAATCTGGCATAACTTTAATATGAGCATACTAATTAGGAAACAGAGTTTTATATTGTACTTTAAGGTTATTATAAGAACTCTGAGTTGGACTTAGCTAATAAGAACACGAAGACAGTTACTTTCAATTAGTCTCATGGCTTCCGATGATATTAAACCCGTAACTTCTGTCATATAACATTAGTAATGGTTCTAGAAAACTGGCATTTCTTGGAGGAAAACGGAATCCATGTCGAATAAATTATGAATTGATGTAATATTTACTCACTTGGATTTCACTTTATGCTGTTTCCAGATAAACTAGGTTGATTCACTTGCTAATGTATGACTGTGATGAATTAATGAATCTAAGCCTTAATTAATGTTAATTATGTATATTATTATTGGATTCCTGATAAGTATTGTTTTGTTTATAAATAAATACAAGTCTTACGTCAGTTGTCCAACGTTATTTTTTCTTATGTATTTCCCTTACTGTTTAGGGGATTCGGTTTACCGAAGATTTGATTATACGAGCCTATCTTGATATAAACCACGTCGATTAATCGAGATGCAAATTAGTCCAGTCAGTAAACATATTGTTGAATGCATGAAATATGCGATTATTTTTTTACCTCAGGGCTTTGTTAGGAGTAGTTAGAAATTAAAAGTCCCGCTTCTGAGGGGGGGGGGGGGGTGAGCTAACAGTGGGTAGGTGGAGGGAAGGTATCAATTTTTAATTATTCGACTATATCTCGAAAACGTTGGACTCTAGGGAAATATGTTTGAAAAAATTAAATATGATTAAATTTCCTATAAAATTGTTATTATGCATATATTTTGAACTTCTAACCGTTTTCGAGATATATGTTATTGATCGATGATTTTTGCAAAAAAAAAAAATTTACCCAACTTTTTGTCAGGTACAACCAACATTGGCTTCTAGTGCCTTCCACGGTCGTTTGTCAGAAAAATTATCAATATCAAAGTTGTAGAGCATTAAATTTACTTTAATTTCATTTATACGTTTCTGGCACTTGAAGCTAATATTTGACAAAAACTGGAGTAGACATTATTTTTTTTTCTCGAAAATTATCGATTTTTAATAACGTATATGTATCCGCAATGCTTCTTCCCTTGGAACATTCAAAACACTATTATTTCACCATTTTCTTTCCCGCCAACCCGACGCTCTCTAATTATAAGGATGTATGTACTATGTATGTAATCGTATCTGTCCTCCAAAACTGCCAATAAGACAACTTTCTACTAAACCTATAATTTATAAACAGTTTATATTTAACGCAATCTTTTTCTGTTCGTAAAAAAAATAGTAGATAAATTTTCTGTTAACTTTTATTAATATCTTCTTTCTGCTCGTTTTTCTTTCTGCTTTTTTTTTTTTTTTTTAAAATTTTTTTTAGTAATTATTATTATTATCTGTTCTTTGTTATGTAAATATTATTTTATTTTAAGGCTCGGAGGCCCTTGATTGTACAGTTAGTTTTATGATTAAGGGACTATGTATATAATCGTCTAATTTGATTACTAAGACCGTCAGTCAAAAACATTAGCTTAAATTATTGTTTGATTATGATAATGCTTTAATTTCTTGTAATGATAATTTTGATTTTCTATCTTATATTTTTCTTTAAGTTTCTGTTTGATTTTTTCTCTTCTGCAATTTTCTTTACTATATTAACCTCTATTTTTTATACTTATTTTTTCACTCTCTTTTTATTTAAAGTTTTTTTCTTTTTCTAGTTTTTCTCTGTATTTTTTTTCATACATATTTGTATTCAATTTTATCTATGTTATTTTATTTTTATCAGCCTCTCGGCCAGTGTTATTTGTGTTATTTAAAGTTATTCTTAAGGGACTTTGTCCTAGAATAAAGTTTTCTTTATATTCTATATCTCGAAAACGCTTGGAGGTTCAACAAATATGTATATAAACAAATTTATAGGAAATTTAATAAGCTTTATTTTTTCCGTGTAATATATTTATTAAAGTCCAGCGTTTTCGAGATATAATCAGATAACCCAAAAATTGAACCTTCTCCCCTTTCCCCACTGTTAGCTCCCCCCAGGTAGGACTTTTAGTATGTTTACCTTCCAACTATTCCTAACGAAGCTATGAAGTCACAAATTATCGGATATTCCATGCCCTCTACGTCCCTCATTTCACCACTCATTGACTGTACTAAATGTGTTATAATTTTAGAGACATTTAAGTTTAGATGTTCAGTCTCTATCACCACTTATTTCAACTTATTCCTTATTCACTAAGAGCCCTCCTTTCTACCCCTCCAGAACATACTGTCCTCGGGATCAACCAATTAACGATACCATTGTACAGATTCCTCCTCCCTCCCCCAGCTGGTACCCTGGGGACCCTCTTTCGAGTCTGTTTTGAATTACAAAACGGAATAATCTCTCGGGTGAGAATAAAGAGGTAGAGAGCCGCGGATGGTAAAACAATTAGAAGGGAGGCACTCAGTGAAGCACTTAGGCCGTTATCTTTGTTGATTTGTCACTGCAGGACCGGGGCTCGAACCCCCACACGAGGGGAGGTCTCGAAAACATCTTAACAATCCCACTCTTTAGCGCGTCTTCCCCCGCACTAATGGAACTGCAAACATTACCGGCGCATCCTCAGTATCTGTTTTCTACATGTGGTAGTTTTGATTTCCCGTATAAACATAAGTTCAAGACAGAATATAACATAAAAGCTCCTTGTTAAACACTTTTTTTCTTTTCAACTTTATCAAAAAATAATTGTGAGAAATCAATTTTTGAAAGAAAACAGCCACAAAAGTAATGTTGTATTATTGTAACTAATACTCCTGGACTAAAGTAGATAAAACAGAGTAGAGATTAAAAAACAACAACACTTTTCTGTCGCTTTTTATAAATTATATAAAATTAAAACAATTCTGAAAGAGGAAAGGATTGGTTCCTGGAGGCTGGAGTGTACATTTTAGCATCAAATCCGCCTCGGGCTGATATTTATTTCAAGAAAAAAAAACGCGCTCTGGTTTTGCATAAAACAACTTCAATAGGACCCTATGAGAGGTGGGTCAAACCCTCTTCAAGCTGTTTTTTTTGCTCCTTCAATTGGATAAATTATTCAAAGGAAAAAACTTATGAAAAGCGGATGAGGTTGTGTTATTGTAGCCGAAGGGTATTTATAAGGGGTTCGAATATTCTATAATAATACCCTACTCTCCCCCCTTCGGGATCTCCTTCGCTAGCAGGTATGTTAATGATTATCA
Source organism: Euschistus heros (assembly GCA_003667255.2). Classification (NCBI taxonomy): domain Eukaryota; kingdom Metazoa; phylum Arthropoda; class Insecta; order Hemiptera; family Pentatomidae; genus Euschistus; species Euschistus heros. The sequence continues at coordinate 2,179,513 of RCWM02000166.1, forward strand.
TTTGTACTTAAAATAATTATTTTTCTAAGTTGATTTAAATTAAATTAGTGTTATTTAAAGTAAGCATGTAGTTTATATATGACACGGTTACTGCTTAACTGTCCTACTTAATAATACTGCATTGGTTTCATGCTACCCGAAACAGGGAACCGTACTTACTAATATTTTAGGACAAGAATTCAACAGAAAGTTCTAACTATGCCCTGTTATCTTTCCATTGATTACAAGGTTTTAATTAGCATGTGTATTATTAATTAACGTATCGAATTATTGCTTAAAATTAATTTTTAACTTAAAAAAATTGTGATATGCAATATGATATACCATAAAAAATACCAAGATTTGATGAATAATTTGTCATGCAAAGTATGACATGTGCAGGGTAAATCAAAAATCGCAACGGGCTTTCAATGAATAATTTCTCCTTTCGGTTTTATTTTAAATTATTATAAAATACAACAAAATCTTCGGAAAAAATGACTCTAGGTGCGAAATTTTATATTCCTTTTAAGATCTTCATTTTCTCTTTAATTGTATATACTTATAGTATATAATTCTAAAATAATGTAAAAAAAAAATAAGAATAAAAATTTATCTTTAGATACACTTTTATTTCAGCTTAAACACCTCAAATCATCGCTCAATACTCAATGAAGTAACATGTTTCGGGACAATTATCCCATCATCAGACATTTCACCTCTGCTACCTTTCTTCCTTTATTAATTTCTTTATTATAATGTAAACTGTGGTTATTCATGTTGCCTTCCACTTTATATATTTTAATTCTTCAATAAAGGGATATTTAAGGAGTAAAGGAGTTTAAGCTGAAATAAAAGTGTATCCAAAAATAAAATAAATAATTTATTCTCCTTTACTGATGAATTAAAATATATAAAGTAAAAGACAAAATGAATAACCACAATTTACATTATGATAAAGAAATTAGTAAAGGAAGAAAGGTAGCAGAGATGAAATGTCTGATGGTGGGATAATTGTCCCAAAACATGTTAGAATAGAATAGAATAGAATGAAATGAAAACTTTATTCTGGGACAAAGTTACTTCATTGAGTGATGATAAATAGTGATGATAGTTGAAGGTGAACTGAGAAATGTACCTAAAAATAAACAATAATTATTACTCCTTTATTGAAAAATTAAAAAAAAAAAAAAATTAATTAGCTATTTTAAGATTTTTTATTTTTTTTAATTTCATTCATCTGCAGCACAAGGGCCATTATAATTTTCTTGCTGTGTTCGCCCACTCTAGGCTATTTTCACAGAAATCCCTCTATTATTCCTATTTCTGCTTTGAATCCCACCTATAATCCAGTTTCTAAATCATTTTAATAAATATAAACACGTGAACTTTCTTTTCTTTTTTTTAATGTAATTTCCATCATTCAATAACAACATGCGCATTTAAATACATTTCCAGCAACTTAATTTTTTTCGTAAGAAATAATTTTTAATACATGACAACACTCACAATATGACAATATGACGAAAATTGAATGTGATTTTTTTTTTTTTTTACAACAGTTTTCAAGGAAATATTATTTGTTTTTATATATATATATATATATATATATATATATATATATATATATTATTATATATTTTTTTTTTTTTTAAATGAAAAAATAACGATTTTCAAAAAATAATTATATTTTATATAAATAGATTATTCTTCAATCAAAATTAATAGTTTCAAATTTGAATCTAGCTCTTGAAATGATCTTTCTCGCTCTGGAACAAAACTAACTATACAGAAACTAAGAGCGGTGTTATATTGAGTACTATTGAACAGGAGTGCTATTGAGAAGTGCTATAGCACCCTGGCAGGTCTCAAAGGAGACCAACTCCTTTTCAGATAGCAGCGGTAAATTATTTACTAGTGAGGCTAATCCGCTTAACCCATTCTACACCGAGCATGATTAAGTGCCTCGGGTTCCCAGTTAGCTGTAGCTACCCAATGTACCGCTGGCAGGAGTCTTACATAGGATCTTTGTGTACAATTAGGAAGAGTTAATAATGTGTACGATACAATCCTTATAGAAAGGCGGTGTAGCGTTTAGTCGCATTTATTTTCATACTCATCACTTGAAGCCTATTTATTTTTTTTTTATATTGGGTCTGCAATGAAAGTATTCCAACAGGTTGGGATTTTGGTATAGAATTTACGTACGTTTTTGATATAGAATTTTCATTTTTTTGTAAAATATTTTGGAAAGAAAAAATATTCAGAAATTTAATATGTGATTGGATTTGGATGAGCTAAAGCTGATGGATTCCAGTCAGATTCGATAGCATATTAATTAAAACACTGGAGAGCTGGAAACAAAATACTTGGATTGGCAGAATCGTTACATCCGTTCCAATCACAGCGGCTTATTCATTTATTTATTACGATTCGTTTATTCCATTAATTACAAGTCCCAGCCCTTCAGAGAATAATGAATCCACTATTTAATTATTACTTTATTCATATATAATGTAATGTAATTATTAACTGTCGTAATCCAATCATCACTAAATTATATTATTTTGTTATATTAATTTCCTTGACTATCGTGAAGAAGTCGAAAATTAATAAATTGTTATTATAAATTAATTAAGTATAAATTAAAAATTATCCGCTTTTCAGTTGGATAATGATTGACCGTTTTCCTCTGATTGAATGGGTCCGCCAGAAAAGCGTTGTAAGCAACAAAATTTCCGAAGTGGCGATTTTAAAGGTTTTAAAATGTATAATAGTACGTCATAGTATGATATTGTACTCCATTTTGTCATTATACATGTAAATATAACAAATTATTATGTAAATATAAAATCCAACCTACAAAACTAACATAAACTTTAGATTATAATTTTCTTTCACTGATTACTCAAAATTTTATGTTTGTCGCTTAGAACGTTTTTAGGCGGATCCATTCAATGATTCTAAAAACACCATTTGTACGAATATAGATACCCATCAGAATAACAAATGGATACCGAAATAGTTACATTTATATCTGGTCATATTATTAAAAAAAAAAAAACACACATTAAAACTAAAAAAAAAAATAATAATAACAAAGATAATATATATAAATTCTAACTAAAGTTATATGTAGGAAAATAAGAGAACATTCCCACAAATGAAATAGGAAATAAATTTCTCTGGTACATTTCTTAATTTAATGCAAAACATACCATAAAATTATCTAAATGTTATTCAACATTTAAACCAAAGAAAATTTGTATTAAGTGGATTTTTTTTATTTATTATTTATTGACTGACTATTTATTACTATTTAAAACTATAAATTTTATATAAGTAAATTTGAGTAAAATAATTACAATTTGTCGAAAATTCGTAAAGAACTACTCTCTAGTAGAAATAAAAAAAGCAATAAAAGTTCTACATTGGTAGGTCCCTTGGCCATCTTATTTTTAGACGCCTCGAAGGATTATCGCGAATTGAGTGTGAAGCAAGTTGGGAGGCTAGTGGATTCTAGTCGGTATAGAGTTTGCTATAAAAGGACAGGTATCTGATTCGGGCCAAATCAGCAACATGTGGATCATTAAGATCTTTATAAGTTTGTTGGTGGCATAATAAGGAGCATTGATCATATCACGGAAGATTTTAGATTGTAAGGGTTGGATACGAGAAGAATTGGAAGGTTTAAGGTTGTTTTATATTATCCGGCACAACACGTAGCGGACCGTAACGTTTCAGACAAGACAAATATTAGTATAGTTAGTTTTATAGTGCCTGCTATATATAGCGGATCGGATCCGCACGTTTCAGACAAGACATTAAGACATTTCTCGAAAAGAATATTTTGGCGGAGCCGGACCGTGCCTGACCGAGTCTTAACGTGTCTTTTTCGTAGTATACCTTACTTTCCGACTCCGATAGTGCAATGCTGCAGTGACTTTGCCCCGTTCCAGTTCTTTTTTTGCTTTTAAATTTGATTCCATTTTTATTTATTTTTTTTGCAAATCTGGATGTTGAAAAATTAATTGAGTGCGTAAGGAGTAACACATTGAACATCTTATACTAATATAACAATATAAAAACAAAAGAGCAACTACGCCTAAATCTTCGGTGGAAAACCGGGCAACATAATGACTAAAGACTAGTATTAAGTAATATACTATAATCAACAAATCATTTTAAAAAAAATATCTTCGCTTCGGCTGTGCTCCCGGTCCGTACTGGAACCCGCTTTGCCTGATAATATAAATACACCATGTATTTGTCTGAACCGTGCCGTGTCTGATAATATAAAACAAGCCTTAGTGAAGCTGAAATTCCATGTCCAAATGGGCCAAATTCTTGCCCTGTAAATAGGTGTTTTGTAATCTATTGGGAGCTTTGAACGCTTGTCGAATGAATGTTGAAGTAGACGGAAAAATGTAATCTAAATTGTGTATATAATTATTGGTAGAATTTCATAAATGAAATAATATAATATAATTAAATTAGGCACATAGATGGTTAGAAATTGTCGCCTTGGGTGAGAATGAGGTACTGAAAACAGACATATTTTAAAGTTTTTAAATTTTATTTGTAACATTCTTATTGCTGTAATATGAATTTTAGCGATCTTTAATAGGTTTTTCAGCGGTGTAATTTATAAAATAAATAGGTTTAAATATTAATTGGCCTTTAAACGGTCTTATTAAAACCCCGGAGTTTATAAACGCAATTTCAAATCTGTACAACACTCTTCTGCTACCGTGAAATTCATAATTAAAAAAGGTCGTTTAATTTGCGCCATTTATCCACAAAGAGGTTTGTAAAATGTTTACGTTTCATTTCCAGATGAAGAGGAGACGGAGGGGGGGGGGAGGGAAGAACGAAATTAAAAAGGATTAACTGAGTTCTAAATAAACTCGGAAGGAAATTTTTCCACCGGACTGTACATCCGACTGTACATTGGCAGATGAAGTACTCTCTTCCGCTTAATGAAGATTTTCTTATCCCGTTTAAAACTTATTTCGGAACGGTTTGTTGTTATTAGACGTCAAGATGAGCCTTTTAAGGCAGTAATATCGGGAGCCCTTGTAAGGGACAAGTTTAATCTCGAGAAATATCTTTGTTGCAGGGAATAATTTTATCGCCGTGTTGAAACAATAGCCTCAGCCCTTTAATAACAGTTCTTCTAGGGCGAGTCTCCTTTATTGGTCCCTAATAAAGGTTTATATTGTAGAAGAAGGGCTTCCTGTTCTCTCTCTCCTCTCTCGTTCTTTTCTCTTTATTTTCCTTTTCTTTGATTGACATTCTTTTCATTGACATTCAGTATAGTTCCAGTTAACTACTAGAATCTAGCGTCTATAAAAAAAAGGTTTATTTTGCTATTAGTCAAACTCATGCATTTTAAATTAAAAATATCTTCACAAATTAAATTTAAATCAACAATATCCTGGCAAGTCTGAAACCAGTATCCTTTAGTGCTGTACAAAAAAGATTGGACGGCAAAAAAAAGTGGCCTTTTTTTCTTATTTTTTTTTTAACCTTTTATTTTGAATAATTACAAGCTGCCTCACCCAAGGCCAATGAGTAATATTGATGACAAAGACTTATTCATACAATATGTACCATTATATAACATATAGTAAAAGAAATAAAGTAATAAAATTAAAAAGAAACAGCCTCTAAATATACAAGAAATAAAATAAAGTAAGAAATTTAAGAAATTAAAAATATATAATAGGTGATAATTGTTGAAACTAATAAATGAATAAAAAATAATAAAAATTAAGGAAGAAAATAAAAGAATCATAAATACAATCATACTCTATATACAATATTTACAACCATTCCGAGAAACACCCAGATCAAAGCCCGCACCCTAATTTGGAGGGCAAGCCGGACTCAGAGAGTTCCCTGCGCTGTTCTATCACCTGTGTCATTAGTCGAATCCAGTGGAGGCTGATAGAGAGATCTATGGAATATTTTTAAAAACATAAAGATTTAATCAATCGATTTGTCTCAGAAGAGCGGCCAAGGATATCCTCCGGTCGTCAAACATCGTTTGATCCTGGCATATCTGATACTTCAGTATCCTTCAGTGGCTTTGGTCAATATTTAAAAAAAAAGGTAGGATAACCCTTCCTTCCTGTCTTAATTCGGGTATATAAAGACGTTAAGCCCAGACAAACATACTAATTTTACTCATAAACAAACTATTAAATATTTTTAAAAGAATTCATGTAATTGGGTAATATTTGGGGGGATACACACCGGGCCGACTCCCTACAGCTCTTGAGAAAAAATCAGGGAATTCAAACCATTCTAGGGAAAAATACTACAGCTTTCAAAGGATCTTTTATTTTTTTTGTAAACCCTAACTTGATAATATTCTGGGTAACCATTTGGATCACACTGAATTCGGAACATTGGATATATAGACTCGGAGAGAACGAAAAATAATTATTACCTATGTGTGATTAAATGTGTGAAAAAATTTCTCAGTTTCATCAGCTTTCGTGAAAAAATATGTCTATTTCTTACAATCCATTTTGCATTATTAGAGATTTTTCTGATTTGTATTATCCGTTTGTTCATAGTAGGGAATATACCTAGTCAAGGATTGTTGGTCTGTATATTTATTCATTTATACATGTTCATTCATGTTGACAATCTTTACTGTCAAAAAAAGATCTTTGACTAAATGTTTAACATAACTTAATGATGTAAATCAGTTATTTATTACACAGTCTTAAAATAAATGAAAGCTTTCCCCACGCATACATTTTGTTTACATATACATGAGGTGTGTATATTCTGTGTATATATGTAAATGTAGAATGAGATTTACTAAAACCTTTTGTTATATTCGTATCACGTTTCCTGTCAACAATTGAGAAACCGTACATTAACTTGGTCGAAGATATACGGTAGGTTATATAACCCTTTATCCGCTGTATTGAGTATCTCTACTGTCTAAAACAATGCTTGTAATAGAATTATAAAATGATAATAGTGTAAATAATTATACAACTATTTATATAATATTATACATAATCATTTTTTTTTTTACTTCTTAGGCTGTTTATCCCCATCGTAATTTATACTCCATTATGATGAACCCCTCTCCCTAAACTTCTCTTCAATCCTCATCTCTATCTTGGATTATAGGTTAATTGTTTTTATTTATTTATTTTTTCAACTATTTATTGAAATTTCCTGCTGTTTACATTAAACTAAATGCATCTAGTAATGTGAAGATAATGCTGATATTACATGTCAGTTGCTTGTAAAACATCTCCATTAGCTCTTCAATAAAAGTTTTATATGAGACGGTCCTGAAGCCATCTTCTTTTCATACGCCTCGGAAGGTTATTTGGAATAGAATGGGAAGCAAGTTGGGATACTTCTGGATTTTAATGGTTATGAAGTTTACTCTGAAAGTGCAGGTTTCTGGTTTGGGCTAAGTATGCAGCAAATGGTACTTTAATTTATTTATTTTTTATTGAGGATTTTTTGAAGGACTTCGGATTGCAAGGATTTGATTCGGGATGAATTAAATAGTTTATTGGAGCCCCAGATCTCAACTCCTATGTCTAATATCTAATTAATGTCATGTAAATGAATCTCATGTCGGAGAATTATCAGGAATGGAGTAGGAAGCAAGTTGAGAAACTAACGGATTTGAGTGCTTATGGAGCTTACTATGAAAGGAAAGGTATCTGGTGTGGGCTAAATCAGCAACATATGGAACATAAATATCTTTATTGATAAGTTTATTGGTGACAAAGTAAGGAGCATTGAGGATTTTTCGAAGGATTTTGGATTGTAAGGATTGGATACGAGATGAATTGGATGGTTTAGTGGAGCCTCAAAGCTCAACTCCGTACGTCCAAATAGGTCTAATCACAGTCATGTAAATGAGTCTTTTGTAATTAATTGGGAGCTTTGAACGTTTGTCTAGTAAATGTTGAAGTAGTCTGTAACGACGGGCAGTTTCTTGTCGTTTTAGTCTTTGGTTTAAATTTAAATATTTTCTAGCAAATGTTGGTGAAGTCGAAAACGACCGGCAGTTTCTTCATGTTTTACTATGGTATTGCTTAACGAACCTAAAATTATAAAATTGCACGTGCATTTTCAATGTGAATAAGTGAAATGTAAATCCCGGCAATTCATCTGAGTGTAAAAGTTCTTGTGAAAAGTTGGTCTCTTTTCATAATATTAATTTTTTTTTTTTTTTTTTTTTTAATGTAGTAAGTAGATCCAGTTAGTTTAAACATATCGAACATGCATTTCTAAAGTGGCACATCAGAAAAACCTGTATTAAAAAAATGTAAAATTTCAATAGTCTTGTATGAAACATCAAAAGTATACCTGAATTATATTTTAATCCCAATCGCAAGTGAGATGTATCAGCTGGGATCAGAAATTAATTCCATACATTTTTTACATTTGACAGAAGACTATTGATTGTAAACATAAATCAAAAATACAGATTTTTGAGTTGTGTCACTTTAGAAATGCATGTGCGATATGTTTAAACTAACTGGATCTTCTAACTACATTCTAAACTTTTGGTTTTCCTCATAACTAGACTGAATGAACCTTATCAAATGCATTTAGAACAAATCAAGTCACCCTCGGAGATGTAAAACACCTCATATCTTTTTATTTCTTCCCTCCGCCCTCGAAGACAGTTTCGAGCCGACAAATCATATTTAAGCGTGAAGCCTACCCTCGGAGATAAAGCGGAGTGAAATGTAAAACCCGACATTTCATCTGAGTGGAAAATTTCTTGTGAAAAGTTGGTCTCTTTCCTGGAAATAATGCGTTTCCCTAAGCCCGACACGAAGTCCACCATCAGATCTGGCCAAATGAAGTATCTTCGCTAAGTTTTAATAAGTTAGCTGTTTCTCTTAGAAACTAGTTTAGCTACCCTTATTATATATTCGTCTCCCGTTCCACTGTATTTATATTATCTCTGATTTTTAAGAAAAATATTCAATAAAGTAAAAATGATTTTATTATTATTATTAAGTCGTATTTTATATGTTAAATAATTATTAATATGTTTTTACTTCTTCCATTTTACTTTTTTTTTAATATCTTGCTAGGAACTGTGTTGTTTTCAACTTCTTCAACATTTACTAGACAAACGTTCAAACCTTCCGATGAATTGCAAGAGACTCTATTTAAATAGCAATAATTAGACCTATTTGGACTTACGGAGCTGAGATCTAGGGCTCCATTAAACCATCCAATTTGTCTCTTATCCAATCCTTACAATCCAAAATCCTTCGAAAAATCCTCAATGCTCCTTACTTTGTGACCAATAAACTTATCCATAAAGACCTTAATGTTCCATATGTTGCTGATTTAGCCCAAACCAGATACCTATCCTTTCATAGTAAGCTGCATAACTACTCAAATCCACTCTTAACTTTCTTTCTACTCTACTCCAGATAACTCTTCCAGGCGTCTGAAAAGAAGTTGGTATCGGAACTTTCTAATATATTTAGTACTTTTTTGAATTTCTACCAATCGATACTTTGCTTTGAAAGCAATTTACATCTCATTATGGGCATTATCTCAACATTTACTTGATATATTTTTATTTTATTCAATGCAGTTGTGAATTTTGATGAATAGTTAATATAAAAAAAAAAAAAAAAAAAAATAAGAGATTTTCATTGAAAAAACACCACAAGTTCTACGAGGTTCGTGAATATTTAAACATTAGGTTGATAAATTTTATAACGTAGGAATAGTCTAGGGTTAAAATTTACTTATATGCATCGTCCACAAAAATCACAAATTGTTTTAAAAATATATAAAAACCGTCAAACCTTAAAATTTATGAAGCTTATGCATTTAAAGAGATCAATTAAAGATTCAGCTACGATCGAAAATAAAGATCCGAAGAGAAACAAAGTTACCTGAAGTAAGCATATAATACAATGCCAGACAATTATGATTGATGAGTTATTTGCCGCTTCAATTGGGATCCTTTTTTTTTTAAAAATTGTTTTGAATGTTAAGCAGTCATCATTAGTCTTATAAATATACTAAAAATTTTAAACAAAGCTTGCCATTATATTTTCGATAACCCTCCGAGATGACTGAAAAGAAACCTCGGAACCTTCTGATATAGAAAGAATTTTTATTGAACTGCTACCAGTGTTCATTGCCATGCTGTTATAAACATTATTATATCAATACTAGATCTATTTTTTTATACCGTTGTAAATTCCAATAAATTGATAAATAATAATAAATAGAAAATGGAACTATATATCTTTACTTAATTATTTTTAATTAAAGTCATTTAATTAAGACTTAGGATTGGTGAATATTGTAGCCTAATATCCTTCTAATTCGGAAAGGGATGAAGAAAATTAGTTTTAAATCCTACATTTTTTTTCTACAAAATATATACATCAAGTAAATTTGTTGATAACTATTACAATAAAATCAAAACTTGAAAAGAACTACTCATCAGTAGCAATTCAATAATAATTCTACACTAGAAAGGCCATTTTCTTTTCCGACGCCTCGGAGGATTATCAGGAATGGTGTGGGAAGCAAGTTAAGAAACTAAGTGATTTGAGTGGTTATTTTACTATGAAAGAATAGGTATCTGGGTTAGGCTTAAGCAGCAAGAATGGAACATTAAGATCTTTATGGATAAGTTTATTGGTGACAAAGTAAGGAGTATTGAGGATTTTTTGAAGGATTTTGGATTGTAAGGATTGGATACGAGATGAATTGGATAGCTCAACTCCGTACGTCTAAATCAGAGTCATGTAAATAAGTGTTTTGTAATTAAATGGAAGCTTTGAAAGTTTGCCTAGTAAATTTTGAAGTAGTCTTTAAAAAATTCTGCATTTAAAATAGATAAACCATTGTCATCATATTCCCCTTCACCTAAAGATAAAAAAGATCCTATCCAAAAGAGCGGTTTATATGAACTAAAATTAATTCACCAATCCAAAATTTATGGAAGCTTTGATAAGGGAGATGTATTGTTCCAGCTGATTAAGATAAGACGCTGATACTATTAGAGCTAACTGGTCATTGGCACGACAGAGCAGGAGGGAGCCGGTAAACAAGACAACCATAGGATAAACAGGGGGGAGGCTTCGGTATTACCAAAGATCGTATCTTATCGGCTCGGTAAACATCGGGGGGTGGGCTATCTGTGGGGAAACTATCTGATACTGCCACCGCGTAAACACTACCTCGCTCCTTAATCATATTATTCCTATTTGTTTGAGTAGTTTCCAGCCGTAATGATTTCTCACGAAACCCTATAATAAATTGGATAACATCAATTCTAGGTGTTTCATCATGCACGATCCAAATGTTTTGAATATTACACTGAGATTAAAAAAAAAAAAAAAAATTGATGAGAATTAGGTACTTGACTGCTGCAGACTAGTCCCCAGAAGAAAAAAAAATTATCTAGAAAAAAGTGTAAAAGTTATTTCATTTGATTCTGAATTGATCTGTATGTTTGTTTCAGGTTGCTAAATTCGAAATTTGACTTTTTCCATCAAAACAGTTGAGCGTTCGATGAAAGATTAAAATTAATAAAATTGTTCCATAACCAGATGTTTTATTCTTGGACCAGCTCTCTTATCTTACTCCAGTCCATATCCCGCCTCCTCAACGCCTCTTAAACACTCTCCTCCCAAGAAATACGTGGTCTTCTTGGCATTCTTCCACGCGAATTTTGTACTTCTTCCTGGTAGTTCTTCCTCGAGCCATCCTAAGGAGGTGACCGAACCACCTCAGCTTGTGCTCATGTAGGATGGTCTCAGCTTAACTTTGAGACTAGTCCGTATGGTACTGTTACGTATCCTATCTCATCGTGTTCTTCCACTTTACGAAGATCTCGCATCTCCATTGATTGGATCCGATTTCTGTGTTTTGAGGTGAGAGTCCACGATTCGGAAGAGTAGGAAATAATATGGAGGAACCTCGATTTATAAATCATCGTTTTAGTTATTTTCGTCACTTTCCTTTTTTGAAGATCACATTCAGACTGAAAAACGTTTTTATGACAAACTTTACGGATATATTAATAATTTAATACAATCCACGGCCTTGAGAAACAGAATCTACTTAAAAAGAGCTAAAAAAGAAATGGTTAAGGGATCTATTCTGTTAAAATTAATTAAATATCATTTAAGGAGTAAGTACAGCTGGGTGCTGGCCGCTGTCAAGCCTGAAATACGATTATCATATCTAACTGCAATGAGCACTAGCGGCTAAATCGTTGATTAAATAAAAATCTATAAGAAACCAATTTTTTTTTTTTTTTTTTTTTTTTTTTTTTTTCGCACGAGGTTTTGTAGGAAGCATGTTTCAGATTCAGCACTCAAAGAAAAGATACAACTCAAATTAGAAAATAAGTTGGTAATTTTTTTCCAGGATTTTCCCTCCTTTGACTACGGTGCTACTCTACTATTCTAGCGAATTGTTCATTGAACAGGAAAACTTCTAAGATATAATCTGCTAGAAATTTAATGTAGTTTGTTTCTGTAAAAAGCATTCTTTTTAATAAAAATGTAAATTTTTACATTTGAGAGCAAATGGTTGAAGAAATATTAAAACTCAATAAATATATATATACATATACCTAATATATAAGCCTAAAATCATATCTATGTCAAAAAATTTGTTTTTTGTTTTTTTTTTGTATTTCTTTATGATGCTGAAATGCCGAACTTTAAATCCGAAAATTCAATTTAAAAAAAATAAAACAAACATCCAATTCTTTTTTCCCGGGTTATATGGTTAGGGGATTAATAGCAATAACAAATCTACAGAGACAAAATTAAGAGTACAATATATTTTCTCATTTACGTCTGACACTGTAAATAAATATTGCACGTGATTCGAACATTTATCTGGACCTCAAAGCAGCGTATCGCATGGCCTCGGTAATGGTCGCCCCATCCAGGAGGGCCCATTAGTTCTAATAATATCAACCTCCGGGCTCTGATAGGCTTTGAAAGAAATCCCTCTTCTCTTTATTAAAATTTTATTAAAACAAATCGTCTACTTTGTCAGCTCTACTAGCCCTCTGATAATTGCTTTGTAACTCAATTTGCCCCTAATTGCACTGGCACACTTTAAACAGTTTGATGATTTTTCAATCATAATTATTTAGTTACTTATAAATCTGTATCTATACTATTATATAAAAGGACAAGCCATTTTTCGTTTGTGATCACTAACCGCAAAAACTACTGAACCTATCTGCAACAATTTTTAACCACATTATCCTAATAGTTCCAGATAGAGTTAGCAATAATAAAATCTACTGATTTTCCATTAATTCGTTATTAAAAGAGCAATAATATGTGGATAACAGTGAAGTTTGAAGAGTGAACGTTAGATGGCGGGCGCTATTCTACATGAGAGGTTACAATGGTATGGTCTTACCTATATAGAGGCTGAAACTGATAATAAATATTACTTATATTCAATGAATTTATTAAAAAAATTTAATATAAGGTGAAACATGTGAATCTCAGTGAAGTTTAAAAATCGTCTGATTTTTGATTGATACCATTCTGCAATGAAGTATACAATAGTACAACTACTAAACCCTTCTGTACCTAATTTCAACTAAATCATTTTCATAGTTCTAGGGACGTTTAGCCATAATAAAATTTACTATAATAATAATTTTAATGAATAATGTTGAATGGCAAAATCGAGGTTTAACACACTGTCATATGCTTTTATGGTTGAAAATTAAAATCCTATCAAATTAAATTAATAAATTTTTTTCTGCCGGATAAAAATTATTACCAAATCCTAACTTTGATCATTTGCCTTTTGATATTGTATGTAAATATATGATTCATGGGCCTTTTGTTGTAAGCACTGATAATGCAGTCCACCATCCGCAAGAGTTTCATAAAAGTCTCCTACCATCTGGATTACGAATGTCTTCAACCATTTAATCAGTTCAATTTAACCGGGAGAATAATTAGTGCTATGCTATAATGCTCATTTGACTACTTCAATGTAAGATTTTTATCTATATATAAATAACACTTTAATTATTATTTAAGTTATTTACTTATGAGAGCGGGCGAAGCCGCAGAGTGAGATGCTATTTAATCATATTTTTTTAGAAATATTATATTGTATTGATTTTTTTCTTTTTCTGTTACAGGTGAGTACGCTATTCAATTCCTTTATATCGGTAAGTTTTTCCTTGACAATTAACTATTTATTGTTCAGATGATTCACAAACCAAAATAAAATTGTTGAATATGGGAGGATAGGGATCAGAAGATCTAAATATACGAAAAATACATTTGCGAGTTTTTTTTTAGTTCTATTATGCGGTATTTGTGTGGGTCTTCTTTTGTCTATGATGAAACTATCACACTGTGTCAGGTCTGGGCAATAGGATTTTATAACTTTTATCTGTCCATATTAAATTAAAAACGAGAATGATATTGGCCAACTCGAAAAAGGTTTTGAATTCGTTTGAGATTATAATATGAAATTTTTATGCCTTTTATATTTATATTCATCCGGCGGGTTATTTATTTTTTTTATTTTTTATTTTTTCTTATGTATTGCTATATTTTATTTCAGAAACCAATTATATTTCTGACATGTTCTTCAGGATATATCCATAACATAAATTTGAATATTAAACAAAATTAAATGTTTATTAAAAATTCTTTATTGATAGATTTAATAAGGAAAACTCTTTGAGGAAACATATTTAATTTTTTTTCTTTGAATATGTCTGCAATTTTTTATTTTTTAATTTAATATCTTTCTCAATCTACCTCATACATTTATCTGTATATATCTCATTTATCTACGTTTATCTATCTCACATAAATTCTGTTAACTATTTTCTTTCAAATTAATAAGGATTATTTGTATTCCTTTAGGGAAACGTGGTTTAGTTCTCTTTTTTAATAAGGCCTTGAAATATCTATTTTGGCGCAAGAGATAGTTTTAGAGTAACTACAGGATTTCGGAACACAGATCCTCTCCTGAAAAGTTCCCACTTTCGATTTATCGAATTTTTCACGACAGCCAGGGATTTGATTTTTCACCTACAAACAATGAACGTTGAGTTTCAGTTTATTTACAACTAATATATATATATATATATATATATATATATATATATATATATATATATATATATATATATATGGATAAATTTCTTGACTATTACTATTAAATGTTTATTAAGGTTCTTGAGGTTCAGTCAATAAATAAAAACGTTTATTTTGGCGACGTTTCCAGACTATATTGTTCTCATAATCATGCCCTGCAGTGAAAAAAACAGGTTACGATAAAATTATATAAGTTATACAAGTTATTTCGAAACATAAAGTTAGCTACAATACAAGTATATAACAACATTATATTTTTATTCTGTAATTATATATATATATATATATATATATATATATATGTATATATATATTTATTATGCTAACACATGTTGTTATATACTTGTTTTGTAGCTAACTTTATGTCTCGAAATAACTTGTATAACTTATATAATTCACATTGTAACCTGTTTTTTCTCGGTAGGGCATGATTATGAGAACAATATAGTCTCGAAACGTCGTCAAAATAGTTGTTTTATTTATTGACTGAAACTCAAGAACCTTACCAAGCATATATATATATATATATATATATATATATATATATATATATATATATATATATATATATATATATAAAAACATATTTTTTTTTTTTTTTTTTTTTTTTTTATGCTTGAAGAACAAATCGACTTCTGAAAAAATCGACTTCTGTATGACAATCATCGATATATGATAGATTCCAAAAACCGAAACCCTGGTGATTGAGTGGGATTCCGACCAACTCTTTTACACCCGTTTTACAACATACAGTACAACCTAATCAAAAATTGAACCCAAAGCGATCCAAGGTTTGTCGTGGTTCGGATTTAACCTGACAATAGAGATCAAATAAACTTGAAACAAATAAATGAAATATAGATAAGTGTATATTTATGACTCCATAACTCTACAAAAGAAAATTGGAATTCACCGCAACCAAGAAAAAAACCAATCGCTGATGGTCATTAAGAGCATATCAATCTCTACTGTAGTTGTCCAGGTAACAATGTACAGGGAAGAAGGCAATTAAGACTAAAACATTTAAAGGATCCATTTAATTTTTTAAGCATAAATAAATTTAAAGAACAAATTTGATATTAGTTTTGTTAAAAAACAATTGTTTTATAACCTTTCCGCTATTCCAATTTAGTTATTAAAGGGTAGGGAGTCATTTGCTGAATTTCATTGAGAACTGAGTTCAGTGCTTAGAGACAATGTCTGCCAAGCATTCTGTCATTACTATACAGGTCTTACGTTTTCCAATCTTTCATAATGGTTAGTAATACTCAGTAATCAACATTTGTGACTGCTAGGAACAGGCTCTTCTGTTGTTAAAAGATTCGGACAAATATAGTGCTTTCTCTATCTTTGAAATATGTTCCATTGTAGCAGCATTATCAAAAATCGAAACTTGCTAAAAATACAGATGACATGTTTGGGACGCTATAACTGAATGCCCCAATCAGACAATTTGTAATGAGAATTGATTTAGCTTTAAATGGTAAGCAAACACAGAGTCAATTAATTCCGTGATTAGTAGGATAGGGATAGGGATAGGGATAGGTGCTAGTTAATTAGTGCTGTCATTGGCCTGCAGGCAGCGCTGCTGTTGATGGAGGAGCACCGCCTTCGCGGGTTTGATTACCGCCCCTGAGTGATAACCTGTCTTCGCCGCCAGCCTAGTCCTTACCACTCCGCGGCTTTATTCCTCGTGATTAGTTTCATCAAAGGGTTGCTGATTAGCAATTGTTTCCTTTTGGTAGCTGCTTACTTGTAGATGAAAAATATAGGACAGATTTTTATGCAAAACTGAAACATTAAACTATTGAAACATGAAGGAGTTGAACTTTGAAATGTATTATTAATTGTTATTATTAGCCACAATTTTTGCCTAAGATAGATCACGTGAAGCTCTTGTGGTTCTTCTCTCCTTACGACGCGCCCAAATATCTTCATTTTCTCTCCAATCTTTTTATTCCTATCTTCCGACCAAGTTGTTCCAGTCGTCTTGATTCTGTTCTCTGGTTGTACTTCCCACGCGTACACCTTTCCTCCGTATGAATTTCTGTCTAGAGCTTCTTCTGGGTTTGTTTTTGTATTTTCCAGGTCCTTTTTCACGTGTGTACTCAATGCCAATGTTTTGAGGTTTACTGTTGCATTCAAGATCTTATGGTTCAGTCTGTGTTCGGCTAGTCTGTATGTGTCCGTAGAATTTCAGTCTGCGTTTCCTGATGTCCGCTTCGATGTATTAAATCTTCTCCATGGTTTTTTTAAGTTGGAGTCTGTTGCCATCTTTAGTCCTTAGTAGACCAATAATTTTCCTAATTATTTTACAATCTTTTTTTACTATATACTGCCATATTATCACTATAAACGATGGCTCGACCGCTACTATGCTGGTTAACATTATGTTATATTACAGCTGTTTTTTCCTTTAAATGCTAACCGGGATTGCTCTAGCAAAACCCAGATATAGATATTCTCCTTTCATAAATAATTGATTTTTTTTTAACTATCCTTAGTGAAGTTTTAAAATTACAGCGATGCACTTACCTGCATATTACATGCTTATAATTTCTTTATTTTACGGTTATTTCACTAGGAACAGTTTCATCTGATATGAAATAAATCCTGGGCCGTTTCAACCTTTGAAGGGCTTTGGTAAGCATGTACTGTTTGGTAACCAATGGTAGTGTAAGCAGAAGATTTGACCGGAACCATTCAACACTGCCAAGTTTTCTCCCAACAAAATAGAAACTGGGTATACCCAAAAAGGAACTCCCGTCCTGAGGGTGTATCCATGAGTAATATGACAGGATAAATAGTCACCTGGCCTACTAAATTAACTATCTTGTATCATAGCTTTTTAAAAAAATATTTGGATCATACATAAAAAAAAAAAAAATCTTGTACCACTACACCTCATGGTCTTGATTTCAGTTCTTAAGCAATGATATATGATTACTAGGCCAACGGCTTAGAAAGGAGGAGATTTGGCCGAATTACGCTCATCCTCCAGGTTTTTTTCAACAATTAAAGGTACCCACTATAATAAGGCTGGGTGTGCCCCATGAGGTCTTCCCACCCCTAAACCAAACGATGGCCGAAATAAGTCATTTTGGAAACATAATTATATTGCTTATTTCCCGTTAATTTTGTATTCTATGTTCGATCCATCTTACTACGGAATGTAAAACTAGTTCGATGGCGTTTTAAATCCTCTTTTAGTCAGTACAGTTAATGAGTGCTGAAATGAGGGACGTTGAGTGCATGAAATATCCGATTATTTTTTACCTCAGGGCTTCGTTAGGAGTAGTTAGAAGACAAATATACTAAAAGTTCCCGTTCCTGGGCGCCAGATAATAACGGTGGGGGAGAGGGAAGAATGTCCCATTTTTTGGGTTTTTCGATTATATCTCGAAAACTGTGAACTCTATAAAAAATTATCACAAATAAAAATTAAAATTAATTAAATTTTCGACAAAATATTTATATACATATTTGTCGAATTTCCAACTGTTTTTGAGATATAATTGATAATTTTCGGGAGAAAAAAAATTGTTATTTCACTTTTTGTCATACATTTGCTTCTTGTGCCTTCCACAATGATTTCTCTGAAAAAAAAAATGTTAGAATCAGAGTTGTAGAGCATTAAATTAACTTTAATTTCATATATACGTTTCTGTGACTTGAAGCAAATGATAATCTCATATTTCATGCACTCTGCAATATCTTTATTGACTGAACTATTTTACATCTCAGGGTTTCTAATTCCTGGATTAGAAATGATATTCGTCGTCCTGGTATATTCCATGACTCGCAATCAGAAATAGTGCATTGGGCCTAAAATGACCCGTATTTTGTATAATTTACTAATAGGATCTCTTAACTTTAGCGTAATTTTGGAATCCTTTTGGAGTCCATGAAAAAATCCTTTCTAATTCTTCTACTTTTTATTTTATGAAGGAGGTTAACCTTGTTCACAGTTTTGGTCCTTACATGATCAAACTTCTATTCGGTGATTTTTTTTTTTAATTAGTTAATACTTGAGTGAGGGAACTTGTAATTATTTAAATAAATTAAAAAAAAAAAGAAGCAAATTAAGTCCTCCATGACACTGACTTGCTTTATGCAATATGCTTACTTAATTTCTGATTAACTAATTACAATTCCTTATTGTATCTCTTTTTTATGCATGTTTTATCTTTGCTTTTTACTGTAACCTTTTGCATGATATTTCTTTTCTCCCTACATTATTCTATGTATTGGAGATAATACATTCCCTATAAACAAAGCTAATTTTTAGAACTAAAGGGAAACTCTTCTTACAAAATCACAAGAGGCCTGCGTGTGAAGGGATTTCAGACCGAAATGGAAATCGGTACAAACGGGAAGAGTTGTCGCTATGAAAAGGGTTAATCCATTAGACCCCTCCACTTTCCCCCTCCCCTCCGACAGAGAGAACAAAGAATGAAAGAATTAAGCCTTAGAGCAATGGCGATGGCTAAGCGGGCGATTCTAAGGCTTGTCCCCTTTTATCTTTTTTTTCTTTAAACTTTATTCATCCAGGCCATTCAATGGCGAATTAATGCCTTTTTAAAGTTTCTTTTCTCTTTATGCATAAGATAATCTTGTTAGCTAGTAAGTAGCTCCGTTATAATTGGCCATAACTCTGTGTGAAAATGACCGCCATTGTTTGAATGTTTGCGCTAATAATTAAAAAAAAAAAAAAAAAAAACAAAGGAAAAACGGAATCGCTTATATATCGATATTAATTCCATTGTTTAAAAAAAAAATCCTTAGTATGAAATCACAGTTGTTATTTTTAGTTTCTATTATGTATAACATCATAATGATTACATTTTTAGCAACATTGGTTGGTGGGTTTGATAGATAAAGGGGTTACGTTACATTTTTTAAAAATACAATCTAGATCATTGGATGAAGAGTTCATGTGCAGAAGTGTTAGGTAGCAACATCTGAATATTTCAAAACAACTATATAAAGAGATATGAAGAAGATGAAGGGGCTATGTAACATTTTTCTTCTTCTTATGCTTAACCCTGTAGTGCCTTTTAGCGTAGGGAAGCGTCCAGCCATGACTGATATTCCTCTCTATCTCTTACTAGGTTTCTGCCTTGGCCATGATTTCTTCCCTTCTTTCTGCATAAACGGTCGATATATTCCAGGTACGACATCCTTGGACGGCCTCGAGGTCTTCTACCATCAGGGACATAGTCCATGGTCTTCAATGGATCTCGATGCTCTCCCATCCTGACGACATGCCCAAACCACTTCAGCTGCCGAGCCTCGAGAACCTCCTCATTAGGGAGACCCCTAGTTCATTTCGAATTGCTTCGTTGCGGATACAGTCCCTTCTTGTTTTCCCAGCAATCCTTCAGAGGAATTTTATTCTGCAGCTGTGTTTCTACTTCAGGGAAATGTAAAAAAAAAAATTTTAAACTTTAATTAATCAAAATTTTGTTTTGTTACATAACCCCTTATTCTACCAAACCATTCAACTATGATCTTGTATCTTGTTTTATTTTATATATTTAAATATGATTACACGTTTTGGTTTTGATACGGTGGGATTTCCATTTGGAAGTGTGCGGTCAGAAGTTGGTGGTATTGATATAGAGAACGACGTATAGAGAATGTGCTAAGCACTCAAAGATGGGAAAAAATTAAAAACCGAGAAAAGTGTTTTTACTAATGAATAAATTTATTTAAATAATGAAGTACATCAAATTTAAATGAATGTATGAAGGATATTTGGAAATATCAAAGGATTGAAGATATTGTACAATATAACACTACTAAATAGGTTTTGAAAACCTAATGAGAAGCATAAGAAGACAACATATCGCTCATTTGCTGCAACGACATAACTCAAAAACAAACTTTTGAGTTATGCCGAACTTTTGACTGTAAAATGAAACATTCCCCCTTTGTAGTTTTAGTCGGTAGAACGTTATATTTGAGCTTCAACTATTCACTAAGAGAGGGCAGGATATGTCACCATTCTATGTCTACAGATCGTCCTGTACTTAATTCACAAGACTCTCCTTCTGTAAAATTGAAATTTTCGAGTTATGTCGTTGTTGCAGCAAATGAGCGATATTTAGTAAGAGATAATATCTCTCACGAAGTTTGGTCAATTCAGATGAAAATTCTGATTGAAAGTATTAAAAAAAAAATTTTATTTAAACTTTTCGAACATTACTCTTATTTTTCTATTTTCCAATTCAATTATTTATTTATTTTTGCATTTTTTCCTCCCTATATATTTATGTTTTGCAATCATATATCTATTTTAAGCTTTCTTAAAATTTTTAACTCCATTTTCCTTTCCTTGAATGTGGCTTTAGCCTGACAATGTTGATAAAGTCTAATTATATTTGTAGGTTTTTTAAGTATATTCTTTTTTTCTTGTCATTTCTTTATCTTTCACTAATATAAAAATATGTTGTTTCTAATTACTTGTATTTCTCTCTATTTCTGTGGTGTCATTGGTAGCAACTGAAATGAATTAAAACTGTCTCATGGTACATCTCTTCAGGTTTCAGTAGCAATTTTCATAGGAATGTGCTCGCCAAGAAACACTTGTGGCTAACGTTTTTCCGTGAAATGTTTAAAATTGTTTCAATGACTAAAATATAATAAAAAATAAATGGTCCAAATACTAAGTGTCCATACTTTCAAGTAAAGCACTTTTCCTGCCGCCTTATGATCAAAGATTACGCCTCCTTAACTGGAAACCCTTTTCCAGGGGAAAATGTACCATAAAAGCAACACTAAGCTCTCACTGACTTGATTCTCTCGAGATAAAAGTCCGGAAAATGGAGCTTTTACTTCTTAAAATTGTTTTTGTAGAAAATTCTTTATCTCTGTCCGGGTATTTTTGAGGAGAATACTAATTTTAAATTACTTTTACAATTGAATTTGCTGTAAATACTCGCTTCTTTTATCACTGAGATCTAGAGGGATTTTTTTTTATCTCACGTGTATGTTGACCATCTGAGTCTTCTAAATTTCGCCATAATTTTTATAATCTCTCTCAGGATCCTTAGTATCGTTACTATTTTTAGTAAAAAAGGTATTGTAACATAAATTCATTAGAATAAAAGATACCAGAATTAAGTACATTATACTTCTTTATTATTTTTTTATTTTGCGCCTGTATGCAATATATTAATCTCATCCCAAGGCTGCATCAGTATCGTATGTTTTTTTCGTGCTATTTCATTTTTTTTTTCATACTTTTTCTCTTAAATATGTGACTTCATATCTAACTGCTGCTCCATAAAAAATATAATATTAATGGTTTTTTAACGTAAAATATTTTGTTTTATATAGTCATATTCGCTATATTTACTAGACTAGTAATATATTAGTAATTTTCTTTTATTAGTAATTCATATCAGTTTCTTGAAAATGCAATCGGTTTTCGCTTTTTCGTTAAAAGCAAATTAAATATAAATCCGAGTTTCATAAAATATTTTTCTTAATTATTTACTTCATATATTCCATTGACACCTATTTTACAATAAGTATATTCAGTAAATGTGTTATGATACAATGATAAAAAGATAGCCGATGATATCCAGTACTTATTACATCCATACAATCAATGTTTTTTCTTTTAGTTTTATATAAAGTATTTTTTAAAGAGCATTGCAGATTTTTCGAAGGATTTTGGTTCATAAGGATAGGATACGGAGTGTATTTGATGGATAAGTGGAGCCCTAAAGATCTACTCTGAATGTTCAAACAGGTCTGAATATAACGTTCAGTATTTCAAACTGATCGATCCTCTAAATGGAAGGATTTTTCCACTTTTATTATTTTTTTTTTTTAATTGTTTTATGAATTTCAATTAAAGGAGAATGCGATATTTCTTCGTTACGTATGTATATTTCTCGGTGAAATATTTTACAAAAACCATATATTAAATCAAAAGTTTGGATGAGAGGGACGTTATTTTAGTCGAAGTTAGCTGTTATTTTAGTTCTGAAACTTACAAAGAAAACAAGGGAACCTAATTTTAAATAAGTTGTTTTTCATCCTGAATAACATTTAACAAAAACTAAATGGAAAGAGCATTTGAACCAACTGATAGGAAATCTTATTTCTGAACTTTCAATCTAATAGACCGTAGGACAACATCAACACCAGCCTAAGGACACGTGTTGGTAAAATCGATTGTGCGGGGCGGGTGTTTGGGTGTTTTTGCCAGTTCCTCCTGGATGCTCACTAATAACAGAGGCAGTGGCGTACTACGGGATTTAGTGGCTTGTTATACCTGCTTTAGGGAGGAGACACCCAACCATATCCATACATAAAACATCCCCCGCATCACAATATGTATCAACCCTTAGCGGATTTTTCCCTTACCCTCGGTCAGAGTCAATTTTCCTCTCTCCGATTCTCAGAACGGGAAAAACGACTTTTCTGTCTAAATCAGTCTCAGTAGGATATTATTCCATTTTCCCTTTTCTTGTTATACAACATTTATATACGTCAAATGAAATAATTGGTTTTATGTTAAAATAAAATTGCTGATAACCTGAAACAGTCATATTAAATAACGGTATTCAATTTATTTTCAATTCTATTAACTTATGTTATTTTATATAATAATTATATAGTTGTGGATGTTTTTACTGCCATCCATATTATATTTCTTGTTTAAGGAAGATTCTATATACGACATATAAGAAATTGTTTTCTGTAAAAAAAAAAAAAAAATCACTAATGTTAATTAAATTTGAACACTTCATTTATAGTAGTGCAGTGTGAATTTTGATCGCGAATTGTATCTAGAAGGTAGCAATTAGTTAAGATGTAGTAAATATAAAACAAATGCGTAGTAAGAAAATAGTGTAAAGCTGTGTGCCAACGTTTCAGCTTATGGTGAATGCTTTCTCGAATATATATACACATAAATAGCAAGTGGTTTAATGGTTTATGAAATGATTTTTGGTTACAACAAATAGAACAAAGTTGAATTATACTTTTCGTGTGTTTGCTTTCAACTTTCTTGACAAAATTTTAGACAATTTTTAAATATGAAGAACATAAATTTATCCTAATTTATATAAGAATGATATTTTGCGATTGATTGAAAAACTGTGGTGAAGTCGGAAAGCCTTTATGCGACAGAGACATTGTCCATGAGTAGAAAAGGAGAAACATTATCAGAAAGATATCGGGGACGAATAAGACGGGCGAAGGATATAGGCTAAGAAGCAGACAAGAGACTGAAGAAATATCAAACATACTACACGACATGAAGAAGAAAAGGATGAGATTCTTTGGACAAATCCAGAGGATGGACAACTCACGTCTAACTAAACAGATTATGGAATATAAAGAGAAGATCAGGAATATGGGATGGATAGCTGAAGTAAAGAAGGATCTTAGGGAAGCTGGAATAATAGAGAGAGATATAACAAGTTGAACACAATTCAGACATAAGGTAGACAAATGGGAAGTCTGTCAGGTCGAAAGGAAAATGAAGACAGGGACCAAATAATCGGAAGATAGGAAAAATAACACAGTGAAAAAATAACAGAGACATGGAAGATCAAAAAGGCTCGAAAGAAGTAAATGCTTTGCGTAGTCCTCAGAGGCTCATTCGCATAAATAAAAAAATAAAATGATATAATGATAGGTTTTAAGTAATATAAATATAATCCTAGCTAAATATAAAAATCAAAAATGTAATAAATATCCTCATTTTTTTCCCTACATTTTGTGAATACAAAATTATTTATGACGTTTTCAACAAAATAAAAAATAAAAAATTCTTAACATCCACACTTTACGTTGAGTCGAATTCCGAAGTACGGTTTCTCCACTGGAAGTATGCTCGTGCAAGGAGATGAGCATACATAGCTATTTTCCTTCGAAAATTGAAGGTACAGTACTCGTTTCAGATGCATCCCATGTCGTATATTGTAAGCGTCCATACATGCCTGACAGAACTGACACTACCTTGTGGCACACCGGCATCAATAGGATAACAGTTGGAGAACTCTGAGCCACAGCGGACTCGAAAGGAGCGATTTGAGAGATAGGATCGTAGGACTAGGTATAGGGATTGGGGTAGGTGTGTCTTGAGCTTGAAGAGCAAGCCCTGGTGCCACACCCGGTCGAAAGCTTGCGCTACGTCCAGAAATGCACCAGTGCTATACTGTGGGTGGTTTGCCTGGTTTTAGGAACAGAACGATGATGGAGTGTTTCCATATCAGAGGAAAGTGGGTTGTGCGAAGGATACAATTATAAATATAAGTAAGGAATATGATCGCTTTTTTGAGGAAGTTGCCGGAGGATCTGGGTGGTGAGAAGATCATATCCAGATGATTTGCGGAGTTTCAACTTTTTTAAAAGAAATTTGACCTCAGAGGGGTTAACTGCTTTAGGAGGTAAGGAGAGAGGAATTGGTGAAGTGAGGAATTGATGAACTTTAGCAGTGTGGGAGGGGATTTGTTCGGAATGGGTGATAAAGGTGCTGGAGAGGTGCTTGGCAAATTCTTCTGCTCTGTTCTCATCTGAGGCAGCCCAGGATCCATCTTCACGTCGGAGAGGATGGGAAATATTGTGATATTTGAGGATTTTTTTAGTTGCATTCCAGAGGGAGTTGTCTGAGGTAGAGAGGGAGGAAAGATATGAATTGTAGGATTGGGATCTAAAGGAAGCCAATTTCTTTTTAACTAATTTGGTATAATGGTTATATGTTCTCCGATCGTCAGGATGCCTGGTAGTTTGCCATAGGGATCTGGAATGACGTTTGGTTTGGATAAGGTCTATTAGTTCTTGTGTTAGAGGATTTTTTATACGGTTTTTATAGGAAGGTTGGGGGAAAGATGAATTCCAAGCTGCTTGTTGAATCAAATTCGTAAAGGAGTTGGTAGCATCATCTAGTTCTTGGGGTGTTTTCAGGGACACTCTGAGGTCTATGGAATCGGTTAGGTATTGACGAAAGAGGTTCCAGTTTATTGGACCTCTAATAAATGATGGAGGAGGAAGTTTGGGTATCGGTGATAAGGATAGGGTGAGGATTAGAGGACTGTGATCAGAGGAGAGGTTGTCTAGGCGTTTAATGGAGTGATTGATAGCACCTAGACCTGTGTAAATGAAAAAATCAAGGAGGTCAGGATTGCGAGTAGGATCTGTTGGCCAGTAGGTAGGAGAGCAGGGAGAAATGTAGTGGCAATGGTTGGAGTTGATAGCCGACAGTAGCATTCGGCCCCGGGAATTGGTGGTTCTGGCACCCCACTGTTGGTGTTTTGCGTTGAGGTCAGCACCTAGAAGGAAGTGGTTTCCCAGGGAATCGAGGAAGGAACTGAATTGGTTGTTGGAGACAGTTTTTCCAGGAGGACAATAAGCTGATGCTATTGTAAGAGGGAAAGGGAAAGTTTTGATAACAACTGCAGTTGTTTGTAGGAAGTTATGATTCGGTAAAGGTAGTAAGTAATGAGAGAGGGAATGATGGATGATGACAGCAGTGCCACCATGAGCTTTTCCGTCCGGGTGGTCCGTCCGATAGGTCTCGTATTGTGCTATTTTGAATGTTCTGTTACTAGTTAGTCGAGTTTCAGTAATCAGAGCTATGTCAATGTTACTGTCGTGTAGTAGTGCTGTCAACTCGTCAGTATGATTCCGAATACCATTCGCATTCCAGAGGAGAATGGATAGGGAAGGAGTCATTTAGGGATTTCTTTGGGCAGGGATGATAATGTGGGATAATGCATTTGTTAGGAGTGATATAAGGGGTGTGATCATGGACCGGAATTCCGAGAGGAAAGAGTTGAGTATGGATGTGATATCATTAGCATTAGGAGGAGGTGGGATATGAATTATGGGTAGATTATTTTTGTTGGGCTGGGTTACGGGATTTTGCGGGAGCTGGTTCTGAGGCTGAGGGTTCCTGTTAAGGGTTGGATACTGGGATTCATTATAGATATTTTGAGGCTGGGGTTGTGGCATGGCCCCTGTTACCGTAGGTTGCTCTCCGCCGCCCATCATGTTAGCGTAGGAGATGTTGCCGTTTGCTAGTCTAGAGGGTTGTCTCATTGCTGGCCTTGCTTCTTCATTCCTTGCTTGGGCGGGTTGAAGTCGAGCCTTTAGCTTCTTGTATGTTTCGCATCCTTTGTAGTTCGCTGGATGACCCTGGTGGCATAAAGCGCATACAGCTGGATTGTCACGCGGCTTGTTACAGTCTTCCGTTTTGTGTGGATCCCCGCACCTCACACATCTTGGCATATGGTGACAATACCGCTTTGTGTGTCCATATGACTGACAATTATGACATTGTACAATGTCCCTTTTTGGATATGGTTTTTCAACTACTACATTAGTGTAGTAGAGCCTCTTGATGTCGTAAATTTTTTCAACTCCTGGGGTGGGCTCGAGGTCGACAAAAAATAATGGTAAAGGAATTTTGTTACCTGCTCCAGGGTGCATTTTATTCTCTTTTACCACGTTAATAATTTGGCGGACTTTGAAGCCCATTGCAGTGAGCTCCTCTTCTAATATATCTGCTGGTGTTGTGTGGTGCAGGCGCCGAATGACCACTCTTAGTGATTTTTCATTTTTAAGCTGATATGTGTGGAAATCAGCTTTTGTTTCGCTCAAGTATTTAACGATAGCGCGGTATGTCTCAGGTGTTTCGGGCTGTATCTTGGTGTCGTTAGTCCTGTTGACACATGAATAGCCTCCAGGGCCTGTAATTTTATTTATCTGTTCGCATAAGAGTTTGATACATCGTATGTTTCTGATATATATTGGGGGGGACGAGGAGTCTTTTTGCTGACAATTGTTTCCATCTCTTCGGTTTCAGTGTTTTTGAGAGGATCAAAAGGATTAGGGGTAAAAAATGGTGATTCATCTTCATTTCCTTGTGAAGATGTCCCTGGCTGTGGATTATTATCTTGATTATTAGGCGAATTGGGCGTTGAAGGAGGGGTGATCCTCTTCGCTCGTCTAGTTCTGGGTTTTGTCGGACTTGGTTTGGACTCCAAGGACCGACTTCTCTTGTTTTTACTGGACATTACCATGTGGTAATATCTCATCTTATCATTTCAGGTAAGAAAAAAAAAATAATAATAGTTAATAAAAAAAAAAAAAAAAAAATAAACATAAATAAATAAATAAAAATAATGAGTTCAGCGTCTTTGTGAACTTGACCCTGATGGTGGTAAAGAAGACGTAACAGCTCCCACGGCTGCCAAGTGAGTACTGAGGCCGTAGGCAGAGTGGGGGGGCCTGTACTGCTGATAAGCTGCTTCAGCTGGTCAAGCTGACATATTAGCCGAATATGTTTAACACTATTTATATTCACTGGTTAGTAAATAAGAAAGTACTCACACTGATAACTAGTCCAATGCTTCGTTCTTCCTATTCACTATTGATTAATAATAATTTACGCTACGAAATGAAGGTAAATCACTGTAAAATAATGATAATTGTAAGAGGCGATCTAAAAGCATTAAGCACTATCTGGCGCAGGCGCAGAACTCGGAGGAAAAATAGTACCCAGAGGTATTATCTTCCTCAGAATTAATTTATTTACTTGTTTTTGAAAATTATCTCTTATCCTGATCATTTTCAGGTCTTCTGGTACTCTAAAATATAACGAAACAGGGGAATTTAATAAGTTACAAAATTCACCAAGATAATTGAGCTCATAATCGCACCTCCACAAGCTTTTTTGTTTTTTTTTTCGGCTTGTCTCCGTTAATTTTTTTTATTTCTTTCTGGAAAATTTGTCCGAAAATTGGACAAGCAGGTGGTAGAGGGTTTTCCCCGTAAAAATATCTTCCTCGCAGAATGTTAGAAATGTTTGGGAAAACTCTGAGAAACAATTGTCCTCATGAAAAACGAAAAATAGAGAGAAGGCCTGAAGAGGAAAGAGTAGGATTTTTCAGAGAGCGGGAACCGTAGCCGGTGTTCTAAATAGCCCAAACAACTTTCTGCTACATTACGCCCCACCTGCTCCAGATATCTTCACATAGCCTAACCTCTCTCATTTAAAATCTCTTCCAAATGTTCTGTCTCTATTTTGAGGTAAATTTATTTCTCTCTTTTTTTTTGGCTTTGTGAAAGTGGTTCGAGTTCTGGCTGGACAGTAGATTAAACTTACCAACATTAAGTCTCATCTAAAACGGAACGAAGTCATCAGACTGTCGTTATTTGGCTATGATTTCATCGTGGAAGCTTAGACAATTTTTTTTTCAATAAGTACATTTTCCCAAACTTATATCTTCTTCATTTACTCAAAGGCTATCCCTAACTGATAATGAGTTAGTTATAGTTGTTTGATATGAAAAACAATCTTTATTTCGAGATGTTTGTTCCCTAGTAATAATATTAAATTACTAATTATGATACATCAGTCTCATGGCTTTGACAATTTCGAATGATAAACTTCAATATCAATATATAGGTAGGCATTATGGTATGGAAATATCAACACAATTAGGACAAGTGAATTATCTGTTACTTATATTCAATTTTTTTTAGTTGAAAACTAGTTCCGAATCTTTAACAATTATCATTAGTTCTAAAAGAAAAAAAAATCAAAACATTCGCTTTTTTCTACATAGATTATATATAATTATTTTTAAAAAAATGTAAAACAAGAAATCAAACATATCGATACTCAGCTAAGGAGGCAAAATGGAAAGGACTTCTGAATGATATTAGGGCCTAGAGTGGACTCAATGTAAAGGGACGATGGGGTGAGGTAGATAGCTGGGTTGTCCTGCCAGTTTTACCTATGACTGGTTTTTTTCCTGTTCCTACTTGAAACAAGTTTAATATAGAATTATTGAAAATGTATCTGATCATTTAAACATTTTTTTTATTAACTATGTATTATTATTTATCAATGTATATATTATATACAATAAGTAAATTTGGGAATAATGATGACAATTACAGGGCAATAACTACTCATTAGTAGCACTTCAATTAAAGTTCTACATTAGAAAGTCTGTTGGCCATTTTCTTTTCAGACGCCTTAGAGGATTATCGGGGATTGAGTGTGAAGCAAGTTGGAAGACTTGTGGATTCAAGTGGGGATAGATTTTACCATGAAGATATAGGTATCTGGTTTGGTCTAAATCTATAACATATGGAACATTGAAATCATTATGTATAAGTTTGTTTGCGACAAAGCAAGGAGAATAGAGGATTTTACGAAGGATTTAGGATAGGAGCCCCATATCATTTAAACATAGAACTTTTGAACGATTTTATTATACAGGAGTCCTTATCGTAGGCCAAGGGAAGCTATGTCAGGAAGGCGACAGATGGAGGAAGATGGTTGGCAATTGTTGGGCAGGCCAAGGCTGGTATCACGCCTGTTTAGCCGATAGAAAAAAAAAATTCAAGTGTAACAAAAAAACAATATTAACGATCAATATTATTCTAGGTACGCCTGTATTTTAATTTGCATTATATTTTAATCACTCAATGCTCTCAGCATGATTTTTACTGATTTTTAGCTGCTGTAATGACAATGGTTATAAATTTCTGTACGATCGCGTGACCGTATCATTTTCAGCAAGATAATGCAATTGGTCGACAGGTGGTTGTGCGCGCTAAGTAACGAACTATCTGATTCATCCTTACTCCCCTGTCTGCCGCCTCCTTGTTCCTTTATTAGCAGTGAGTAACTCCCAATAACCTGGAATCTCTTTGTTCCGTTCCAAATAGATATTATCAAATTATATTTATTTCATCTAATGTAAATGTTACTTTTACGAGAATATTTGTTGAGGGTAAAGTTTATTGGTGACAATGTAAAGAGCAATGAGGATTTTCAGAAAGATTTTGGATTGTAAGAGTTGGATACGAAATGGATTGAATGGTTTAGTGGATCCCTAAATCTCAACTTCGTAAGTCCAAAAAGGTCTAATCACCGTCAAGCCTTTTTAAATTGATTGTGAGCATTGAACGTTCGTCTAGTATGACGAAATAGTTATTTGATGGGTTATCTGATGAGATTTGTTTGGATTTATTTTAATTCTTTATTTATTTTCGACACGATTCTTGAATGTTAGTAATATGAGACTGTAGTGATTTGGATGCAATGAAATGATCTACTGGTAACACGCATGTGTCATCAGCGTAACTAGTTTACTTTGAAGGTTCTATTACTGATATAGGAATTTACGGAGTTTGTAAAGCAGCTTTGATAGTTAATTAAGAAATTTGGAATTTAATCATACAGAAAAAGATATGGTGTTTATGGACTAATATATGTTACACAAAACATGTAAATGTTAATGAAAACGTATATAAATTCCTAAAATAGTAGTTTCCTTTTTGTGTTAAACCTTTATATTACATTTAACTTTAGATTATCTTTTTTTTAATTAAAGGGTTATGTAACAAAACGCAATTTTGAGTAAGTTATGTTTAAACCTTTTTTTTTTATATTTTCCTCTAGTAGGAAAATGTTACAAAGCCCCGTAATCTTCTGCAAATCCCTTTTTCTATTTGTTTTGAAATGTTTCGACTTCGCTACCTAACACTTCTGCACATTTATTCTTCATCCAAAGAAATATATTGTATTTTTAAAAACATGTGACATAACCCCTTCATGCACCAAACCCTTCAATTCTGCCACAAAACCAAAACTGTAATTTAAAAAAAAAAAAATTTGTTGGTTGCCTGAGTTCTTTATTTATCTATCGTTACAAAAGTTATGGTATTTATTTTTTGGTAATATCGCGATCTTTCTTAAAGTTCGATAATTGATGACAAAAATTAAAGTTCCAATACCTATAATAAATAGCAAATTGAAAAGATAAATCTAAAATAAAAATTATAATCAAAGAAGACCATGTTTTCATTTTAATCAACTTTTTTTTTTTTTTATCTTAAAAATATAAATGAATGAAATGGTTAACTAGTCAGCGCTTGTCTACTCTTGTTTCTATAATATACTTAATCTTGGCATATAGTTCATACATTTTCATATTTTTTATATTCATATTTCTATCAGCAAAACAATAATTTATGAAAATTGAAAATATAAACTGTTTTTATTTAAAAGCTACGGTAGGAAAATGATACAAGTTAGTTTGGAGGTGTTAATTGGAGGAAGTCGATGGAAGGCTTTTTGTTAATTATCGCAGCCTCCTCTTGATGACACTTTAAAGCTGAGCCAAATTGAAACTGTCTCATCTTCTCCTCTTTGAGAACCTTTTGATCAAGTCAAATATCTTTCAAAAGATAGAAAAAAAAATGTTATGTGGATTTGAAAAATATTTATTCGTTTTTAAGCAAATATTAATTTTTTTTATTTTTTAATTCCATTTATTGATATTTACAACTTTAAAAAATAATATACATCAAGTAAATGTATTTTAAAATATTAATTCTAAGATGACTCCTCTATAAAAGAAACAAAATTTTAATTTTTTTGGCAATATTCCATACGAATTGTTTTGTTTTTTTTGTTTTTTTTACTTAGAAAGCATGTTTTATCAAATAATTAATAATTCCATTTTACTTGTATTTAAAATTAACTAAAATACAATTTTAAATGATACAATAATATTAAATCACAAACCGTTATTTAATTCCCGGATTAGACAACTAGATCGAAATATCTTTGATGTGTGATTACTTAAATGGATAAATGGTTCTTACTATGATGTATATATATATATATATATATATATATATATATATATATATATATATATATATATATATATATATATATATATACAGGGTGTTCGGAAGATCGTTGGCCAAAAAATTATCTCGGGTAGGGAGGTTCATTTTGAACCTATCTAAGGTCACTTACCTATATACAAAGTCTTACGGTTTTTTTTTATGAATTGTTTTGTAAAAATGGCCAAATCCAAGCATTTATGCCTTATAACTCCGTTGTTTACTGATATATCAACGCCATTTTTTTTTTTCCTGTGATTACTAATACATTGTCCATGTGAAATAAAAAAGATATGGTGCAAAAAACAAATACCAAAAAAACGGGAGATCGTTAAATCTTGTCAAAGGCAAAAATAAAAATTATGAACTTCAAGTTTAGGCTCAATAAAAAAAAAATTAAGCGCAACAGCCAAATCCAAATTGTTTTAAAAACTTCTCTATTTAATACTCTTTAAAAACATACCATTTGCAGGCACGCAGCACATCTAGTTTTTTTTATTTTTTATAAAGTAACAAAAGGGTGCCACCAGCGCACACTGACAATAATAATGAATCGAATCATATTTTTTATGCAAAACGTAATAAATAGTTGTGTTTCTTTATAGCATAGGTTAAACTATACTGCATATTTTCTCTTTCTTTCTCGGAATTTCGATTTTATCAGGGTAAACTTTATCTACATTTTTGTAAACAAAAATCAGGGAACAAAATAAAACTAATTTTAAATTATTCATAAATTTAATTTGTAGAGTATCACAGGTATTGCTCATAATGATCTTCACTATTTCTAATACAAGCACGATATCTTTTTCTTATTTATGTGGTGGTTGTTCTTAAAACAAATTCTTCCTTCATTATGGTAAATGCGGCATTGATTTTTTGAATAAGTTTTTGTCTTGAAAACAATTCTTCATTATAAACCAAATCTTTGGCACTGCCCTAGGCGTAATATTCGAGCGGCGTGAGGTCTGGAGACCGTGCTGGCCACTCAATTGGACCCCGTCTTCCTATCCAGGATTGTGGGAAACGATTGCTTAAACATTCTCTTACAGGTAAGTTGTAGTGGGCTTTTTCAAAACAAGAACTTATTTAAAAAATCAATGCCGCGTTTACCATAATGAAGGAAGAATTTATTTTTAGAACAACTACCACAGAAATAAGAAAAATATATCGTGCTTGTATTAGAAATATCAGTAAACAACGGAGTTCAAGGCATAAATGTTTGGATTTGGCCATTTTCACAAAACAATTCATAAAAAAAAAAAAAAAAAAAACCGTAAGACTTTGTATATAGGTAAGTGACCTTAAATAGGTTCAAAATGAACCTCCCTACCCGAGATAATTTTTTGGCCAACGATCTTTCGAACACCCTGTATATATATATGTATAAATGTAAAAAATTAATCTGAATGTATTAAATTGGGTTAACATGAGTTGAGATTAAGGACGTCCAATTTCTCGCGTTTTTATATTTTAAACGTTAGTTAAATATAAAATTAGTTTAAATATTAAACGAAATATTATAAGAACATTTGATATCAACAATCAAGAAAATATATCCAAATATAATACTAGTAGGTCAATCGACCTACATTTTTAAATTAACAATTAAAACATCATTAGTATTTATCACCTTATTCAATGAACAATTTATATGTTTAATATTATGTAAATTAATATTTTCAATACATATATATGAAATTATTAATGAAAATTTGGGGGGGGGAAAAAAAGTTAAAATTTAATGCTCATACTACCTAAGCCGAAGTTTCTCCATCACTGTTTCGAAACAAACTTCTCTCGCACAAAAGCTTTTATATGTGCTTTAACTTCTCCACATTTTTCCTCATGTAATTCCGACGGTCGTAACTTAAGTGTGGAGGGGATTATTATTTGGTCTGAAAATTCAGAGTTTTATGATATTTGTTATATTCTGTTTTATATTTTAAACTGTGTTCACTAGACCATAAGCGCAGATTTTCAAGCCCTGTTGATTATAGACAAAATATTTTTGTATTTTTTTTTTTATCAAAAAAATACCTATCAAACAAATACCTACTGTAATATATTTTGTATGCAAATTAAAATTTAATAAAATCAGTTCTTCAAGTTCAACATATATGAATGAGAGAAATATACTGCCAGCAATAGAATTAGCTATGATTTTAGTGGTGTATTTATCAAAATATCGAATAGAGAATCGATTTTGATATGTCGATATCAGGCATGATTGGTCTGGACAAGACGTTATTAGAATGTGAATTTCATTTCTTGATGAAATTCTTTCGTTTTTCAATGAAATCTTTGAACACTTCCACAACTAAATTATCTAGGATATAAAAATAATGAAAAGTTATAATTATTTATAACATCAAGTAAATAATTTAAAAATTATTTGATCAATAAAATAATTAATGTTCATCAGATAGATAGGTATATTATATTGGACGATCGGTAAAACAAAGATTAAAATAACATACTATAACAAGACCCAAAATTTCAACATCGCTAACCATCTAAATAAAAATAGCCATAAATTCAACATTTTAGGTGTGAAATGAATCAAGTAGAAAATAAATTAAAATTAAATATTAACGAATCATTTGAAATAATAAAATCGTTAAAATCAAATTTTGTGAAAAAGCACCACTTTCGGAGAGCTCCATCTCTGCAATTAATTAATATATACAGAGGTGAAATTAGATTTAAATTAACAAAAATTTAGTGTTCTTTAATATTATAAATATGCTATGTCCAGCAATTTTTTATAGTTTAGGAGATATAAGTAAAAAAATGAAAATAGTGCGAAATATTCGCGGTTTTTCGAGTACTACTAAAATCGCTTTTGGTTTTGAGGGTTGCAAACTTGGATTTTAACTACTCTTATGAGTCCTAACAACATAGTAGAAAGTAGTAGATAATTTCTTTTTTTATTTTCACTTTCCGGGTCAGTTTTCCGCGACCGGACCACTTGATTCGTGTTTAGAAAAGAATACACTAAAGAATGAGTCAAAACTCAAGAACATACCTTTCCAATTATTTTCTGCTATTTTGGGTGATTTTAAGCGTTCGCCACACCGCGTTCCGATAGATACAGGCCGCCAGACCACGATATATCATTTCAAGGCGGATGATACTATAAAATGGGTTAGGAAACAAATTCATGTCTTTCCAATTAAATTTGCATGTAGCAGGCTCCCGGTCTAATATCTTTTAGAAGTCTGGTTTGCCTCCTCAGATGAATACTGATATATTTGATTTCTTATCCCACAATTTTGAAGACTTCAATACATATAATATACATAACAAAGTGCTGATGTTTTGAAAATTTGATATGTTTTAAAACTGATGGTGAATATAAACTAGTTTTCAAATAAAATAATTCCGATATAGGTGGCAATTAATTAATCATTCCTAAGATGTTTGACAGAGAAAAATAATTGTCACATTTTTGTGTCAAACTGTCACAATTTTGTCAGGTTTGTTTAAATTAAATACAAACTTTCCACCTTTTTACCACAGCTATTCTCATTTAGAGAGACAAAACAAAATACGAAACTGTGACAGAGGCCACTATAGAAGTGTAATTGTTGTCGGAGCCTGCTATCGACAGTGAACCGTCCTCCTCCCCCTCTAGTCCCCCCCCGCCTTATCTGTTACTAATGAGTTGGCCCTGACAGGTCAGCGCTTAGCCTGCAATTAGTAGGATTAGCTCGAGGATTGTCATGAGCTCTTGTCCGTACGAGAGTGGCTCTTTGTCACAAAAATACCATCGTTTGGATGCCGAACGGTATCGAAGCTTTTGTTCAAGTCCAAAAGGTAATGCTGTATTATTGGATGCTTATTATGTTTCCCCTCGGAGAGTTATCGAGAATGGAATGAAAAGTAAGTTGAAAGACTAGTAGTTTATAGTGAATATGGAATTTGCAATGAAAGGATTTGTATATTGTTTAGGCTGAACCAGCAACATATTGAACATTAAGATCTTTATGGATAAATATATATGTGTCGCAGTAAGGAAGATTGAGAATTTGGAGAGGGAATTTTGATTATGAGGATTAGATACGAGAATAAGAGGAAGTCTTAGTGGAGCCCCAAAGCTTGAATCCGCATGTTTAAATAGATCTAATTACTGTTACATAAATAAGTATTTAGTAATTTATTAGAGTCTGTGAACTTTTGTAAGGTAAATGGATCAGTCTATAACGACAAGAAGTTTCTCATATTTTTATCTTGTATATAAATTTGTTCAACAGGGATTAATGGAACATTATTAAAGGATACTGTAGGACAAGAAGTCGATGGACTATGAAGGGGGGTTTTCATGAAATTTGTTTGGATCAATTTTAATTCTCCATTTTTGACATTATTTACGAAGATTTGTTATATGATGTTGAATTGTTTTTAAATATGTTTCGTCAGCGTTTGCGGTTAGGACAGTTTTAGGAGGAATGTGAAATTTAAGTGAGGAACTTGAGCAAGACTATAAGCAATCAATTAAAATTTTAGTACTGGTATCTTCCCGCCTAAAATAACCATTTATTGTGGGGACAGACTTCACTAGATTTATTGTCGCTACTACTTTGGAGGGGTCTTTTATTCTCAATGATTAGTAAGAAAAAGAAATAAAAAGAAATAAAATCGAAATTTTTTTTTTTTTTTTTTTTTTTGTAATGCCATTTTACAATTCTACTCAAGGGAGTTTTGTTTAAAGTACTTAAATGAATATAGTGATATATATATATATATATTAGTATATGACGTATTTTATATATATATATATATATATATATATATATATATATATATATATATATATTAAAAATATATATATATAAAGAATATATAAAAAATAATTTATTCTTTTAAAACGAGATTGGAAACATACACTCTGAAATTTTTACGAAAAGAAAATATCTGGAGTGATAATTTTTTTGTGATAATTCTTTTATTTTCTTATGAAAAAATTAAAAGTGTATCTACTTCTATCTCTTGACCCTCCCCCCTCCCTTCACATTTCTGCTTTTTGTATTTGCCTAGAACGAATAAAAGAACAGCTTATTTCTTGTTATAAACATGAAACAGAAACCTTTCATTAGAAAAATATTTAAAATGAACCGGCCGTGGAGAATCGAAAGAGAGAGAGAGGAAGCGACTGACTGCAATGGTTCTTGATATTTAATAAAGTTTTCTTTAACCTTCCCCCTTTACCCCCGCCTCCAACCCCCCCCCTCCCATTTCGGTCCTTTATCCTGGACAAAGTGACTCCTGAGGCCGGCAGGCGGCGCTAATCTATTTAGTATATCTTTCTCTGTTTATATTTTCTCTGATCTCCGGAGCATCTCTCCTTCGTTTAAAATAATCCTGGCTTTGTTTCTTTTTTTATTATTATTTAGAAGTACCTAAAGGTTTATTATATATAATACAAGGTTTTTACGTACAATCTATAGGATATTTATTTACTTATACTTTTGAGGAGGTATTCATTGACTGCGGAACTAATGAAGATGCATCTAGTTAGAGTGTACGGTCATGAAAACACAATTAAAATATAAATTATAATCGTCTTTCGAAATTCTTGCATAATTTTGGAAGCATAAGGTTTAGAGATTTTCATTTCTTTATGTATTGACAGTCGAAAAATTCAAACTTATTTATTTTTCCATTTTCTTGATTAAAATTGTTATTCTTTTTGTAGGAGTTTACTTTTCAATATACTTTAACTAGGGCATAAATAAATAAAAGCTAACTGTATTAATAAGAATAAGCAATTTTATATTTACGAAATGTTCAGTTAATATGGTTATATCCACCCCTTGCGATGATTACACCTTGCTCTATATCAGATATAGGTTAATTGTTATTTTGAATAAATTATTGGGGGTTATGCCCCCTCTAATGCGCATTCTTAGAGTTTTCGCGAAAGGAAAACTTCCAAATTTTCTTATTTTCAGCATGACATCCTCTGATTCTATTCTAGATTCAAATAGAAATCACACTACATGATTTTGTTAATTGTACTTCAATGTTTCAAATCTTATTTTATTCAGTAAATATGAAATAGTTGTTATAATATTAAATAGACATAGTATTCTAATAGTAGAGAAAAAAAAAAGCCAGAATAGAAATGAATAAAAGTGTTTAAATTTATTATTTTTATAAACAATATATCTAAATCTCTAAATGAAACAAACAACTTATAATAAAATGACAATAGAAAAAAGGCTGAGAAGTCATAAATAAATGATAAGGTGTGAAAACGATTTAATTAAAAAATTATAATATGTTATAAATAGTCGAATAATATTATATGAATAATATATATATTAGTATAAGATTTTATGTCTGAAAATGATATAGAATAATAAATGAACATTATGTGATAGCATTTGCTATAAAGGCGGACCTGGTGAAGAGCGGTGAGGGAATTTAAAGGCTGTAAAACATATGGACTATCTAGTATGTGGTGATAAAGGGAAAATTGAGTTCTAATTTCGAATGGCTACAGCTAGACTGCGCGCTAGTTAAACAGTAACTGGTTACCGAAATGTAACTGTTAAAAGGAGCTAGCCACCTCTTCGCAACTAAAACCAAGAATACCATTAGAAGAAAATGTGTTATTAAGGTGTAAACTTATTATTATTCAGTGTAATATTATTTTTTTCCGTATCTTCTGCTTCATTTTTTCCGCGTCAGAAGATTGTTCATTGAATACTAGAAACAAAAGAATTATAATAAATCTCTGTTACTGGCTACTAACGAACTTGTTTCAACCATGGTCATGTCATAAGGGTAGGTTACAAACATATCCTAGATCGATTTCCTTCCCTCCTGCGGCTGACCCTACGCAGACAAAAACAGAGGATCGATTCGTGTTCCAGCTGTTGTATCATGGTGCAGTTAGTGTCGCGGGCAAAAAGCAGCTGTAATTAGTGACGCTACAAGACTCGCCGCTACCTGGCAGATTAGATTGGCCCATTTGGACTAATCACTCTCATCCTCTCATCCTCTCACCCCCGAATCTCATTTGCATTGCCCCCCCCCCCCCCACCAGCTGCGGCCGCCGAGGTGATGGCCACCCTGATGACCGCGGTTGATAGAACATGGAGGGGCGCCGTATCTTGTCCTCAGTTAAGTAATTAGGCCTCTTATCTCGAAAAAACTCATTTTATTTTGCTCTTGGAGTCAATGAAGTAATCAGTACCTAAAATATTATAAAAGACAAGAAAGTAGCATTTTGAATAATGTTTGTAGAATATTATTAAAAGAAAACTTTAATCTGGAACAATGCCCCATTCAATGTCCCTGGGACAATGTCTAATAATATTACATAACAGAAAGTAAATACTTAGAAAAGAAGTTGGGTCCTGGGCCCTGTAGAACAAAGAAAAGTCTGAACTCTTTGCTGAACATTTATCGACTGTTTTTACACCACATACAGACTACCCAGACAATGAACATGAAAAGAAAATAACATACAACAAACTGTAGGAGCTTCCCTTCAATTGACACTACCTTCTTTCACTTCTTCTGAAGTTTTACAAGAATTCAGAAAGCTACCACCAAAAAAGCTCTGATAAAAAGGATTTTATCATTGCCGAGCTTTTCCATAAAATACCCCAAAAAGCTATATTCTAACTGCTGTTTACATCGCAATACTCAGGAAAAATTACTTCTCAGTTCAATTTGATTAATAGAAGTAAAAACTAGAAGTTTTTTATGTATACAATTTTTTACCCTTAAAGGACTTATTCTAAATTGTATTAAGTATTAATTTATATGAAAATAAATAAACATATACTTGACTAATATAAAAAAATTAAAAACAAATGCTACAGATAGAACATAGATACATTATAGATTATAGAACATAGAGATATTATTATATTTTCACATTAAACAATTTAACATTTTGAAATATCCTATATCTGTTGGTTTTGCCCGGATCGAAAATTTGACTACTGTCTCCTGATCAGAAATTTAATGGATAACAAATTTTTTGTAATATTTGTCGCTCGGACCTACCGTTAAGGAGCTATATTGCATTGAATAAAAAAGTCAAATTTTAACTACATTTTTTTTTAATGTTGGGACTTGTTTGATACGCTCTTGCTATGTTAGTGTCGCTCCGATTGAAAATGTGCTTGTATGTAGGATACTTTTTGTTATATGACGTTTGTCGCTACGACCTACTGATTAGGAGAAGCGTTGGCTTTAATGAAAAAAGTCGCCGCCATTTTCTCTCAACTTTTGTATTTCATATAATCATTGACTCATAATTTAATTAGGAAAATCAGTAGATTATAGATAGACATATCCATGCTCCATTGTTTTTTTCCAGTCAGGGAGAAAATGAGTTTCTGTCTCTTACTTTCGTCACCTCAGGTCTTTCATGCTTCTAGTCGCCTTCGTTATCAATATGAATTCAAATATAACCATTGGAATATTTTTGGAGATAATGTAATAGGTAGCAAAGAAAAAAGCGAGAAAGGCACTCCAGAATGCTCAGTTTAAAGCAGCTTTGAGGAAGATCCGCCTTCTAGATAAATTTCGCTTAAATGGAAGCCGAATTGGCTGAGTGATAAGAGGTTCGATTCTCGCCTCCCTCCTCCCTACTTCCCTCCTTCCCTCCTCACAGTCACTGCCACTTCCCCTCAACTTAATGCAGCTCTATCGGAATGGGAAAAAGAGATGGTTGCGATAACCAAATAGCTTTCGCTCTCAGCTTCCTCCTCTCTCTGTCAGGTATTACTAGCCTCTGATATTATTACTTTGAAGTCTAACAGTGCACCCTGATCAATTGAAAAATATATATTTTATTTACTCTTGCAACTTTACACACTCTCAAAATTCGCCTTTCAGCTAAAAAAACAAAACAAATGTAGCGAAAATATAACTCTGGCTACCAAAACTTGGTAGTTCCGATATATATCAGATCCACTTGAACGCTTAAATAAAAACGTCAAGAGAGTAGGTCTTTCATGATAGAAAAAAATATTTGTTAGTGTCGTCGAATGCGAAGTGGGAATGAATGGAGTGGGAAGCAAGTTGTTCAACTTAAACAAGCAGTTCTGTGAGAAAATGTTTACCTATCAGTTGGCTAAGTCCTTGTAATCGTACGGTAATGAATAGTTGAGAATCGCGCTTAGATTTTGAACCAAGATGAGAGCATTACTTTTATTTGATTTCAAAATCAAATTATTTTCTAATGCTCCTTTGTTTATGCTATCTATATCATCATGGAGAGAATTGCCCCTAGCATATCGGAATGGTGGGATTATCAATAAATTTGTAAATCATTATCATACAGGTAAGACTGGGGGTGGTGGGTGCTGTTTACGTAATTATAGACATAAATAGAGAAAAGAATAGGTGAGAGGGAAGATACCTCGAGATAGAGGTAGTGATCATGAGGAGGGTTTACAGAAAATGGAGCATGAAGAAGTGGAACCAGCTTAACGCACTGTTAGAAAAGGAAAGGCTATGTTAGGAAAGGAGAATCGCTTGTTCAACAGAATCGAATGCCTCAGAAAAATCAATAAGGATTAAGATAGTGATTTTCTGTTGATCAATGAAAGAATAAATCGAAAAACATATTGTAATATTCGGAAAAATAACTAATCCTCAAATTGAATGTTAGTAACTCATGTGATAAATTACTTCATGATAATATCAGTTTACTCTCTAATATAAGATATAATATACTTAAACTAAAAAATATAGGCAAATAATATCTACAAAATAGCAACTATTCCTTCTTTCTGCATTATCCTATATCTGTGAAAATATTGCGTGTCACTATTTCACTTTAGAACATCTTACAGTGAGCTGCCACCGGAAACACGACAGACACTAAACGTGACCCCCGGCGTGTCGACATATTATCACCTTCTCCCCTCAGCGCCGGAAGTGGGGTGTGCCGTTTGATCGTGTAGGGGTTGCGGATGACCAGGGCCAACTTGATATTGTGTTAGGGCCGCCCTTAGAGGACTCTAGTTAGCTCTGGTAACTCGAAGCCCTTCCCAGATTGCTTCTCCCTTTGTCCTTTATGTCTTGGCATATCCTCCTCGACGCTCCTGTAAGCTCCTGAGGAAACAAGACCTTTATCTTATCTCGATTTACTTATAAAAAATTAAACTAACAAAAAAAAAAAGTATGCTATAGAAAGATCGATACTATTAGGATTAGTGAATTGTTATTATTCAAAGACAAGTTTCCAAAGTGAAACAATCATCATCAGTTCTATGAACTTATAAACAATTTCAGAACATCAACACTTTTCTACAAATATCATATATATCCAAAAAGTATGAAACAGACTAGAACACCAAGAATGCTATTTTATGGCCGACCAAGAGGTGAAAGATGAAGAGGAACGTCCCTGAATATTTAGTATTTACGGTGCAACTGGTAGAGTATTTAGTTTGCTTCGAAGGTGTTTTCTGGTTTAAAGGGAAGTGACTAGAAAAACTAAACTGATGATTTATAAATCGAATTTCCTCCCTATTCTTTCCTACTTTTCCGAATCGCCGACCCTCACCGAAACACAAGATTCGGATCCAATCCATGGAAATGCGTCATCTTCGTAAAGAGGAAGGACACGACGAGATAGGATAAGCAACAGTACCATATGGACTAGTCTCTAAGTTAAGTCGGCTGAGACCCTAGAGGAGTACAAGCTAAGGTGGTTCGGTCACCTCCTTAGGAATGACCAGGAAAGAACTAACAGGAAGACGTATGAAACCCGCCTGGATGGGAGGCTAAGAGGAAGACCACACATTTCTTGGAGTGTGTTAAAGAGGCGTTGAGGAGGCGGGATATAGACTGGAGAAAGAGAAGATAGTTGGCCCAAGAACGAGACATCTGGTCCAGACTCTGCAAATTGTGACCCTACACTGCGCAGCTGTAAAGGGGATAAAATGATGATGATGAATTATTCGTCAGTATATAATTTTAGACTTTTTTCTACGTGATGCGTTATTTTCACTCCCAATTCATTGTTGACTTTATGGTTATTTATATTTGAATAGATTGCGCATTTGAAATGCTGCCTCTCATAAACTATTCTTTGATAAAAAAAAGGCTAACTATATACATGGCAAATGAGTCAGCAATTATTGAGAAGATAATTCGTAAATGATTCATCAATCCTCGATTCTTGTTTAACAATGCTCTAAACGTAATTACCAATAGAACATGCCTGAATAACAAAGATGAGTATGGAAGGAAGATTATCAGTTGTAGAGTACC
Source organism: Euschistus heros (assembly GCA_003667255.2). Taxonomy (NCBI): domain Eukaryota; kingdom Metazoa; phylum Arthropoda; class Insecta; order Hemiptera; family Pentatomidae; genus Euschistus; species Euschistus heros. Next base: position 2,223,570 of record RCWM02000166.1, read on the forward strand.
AGTGTAACAATATTTGAAGTTCCCGCGCGGCCGTCGCCTGTTGATATAGGCCTTTTAGATTTCACGCTAAGCATCTGAACGGTGAATTATTAAAATATCAACCCTCTTTATGTATTCTCACATGACAAAATATCCTGTTATGTCACAATTATCGAATGAATTAGAAATTTCGAGGCGACCTAATTTAGGCTACTGTGAACTGCTAATCCTCCGTCACCATCTAACCCGTTTAGAGACCGTAAAGAGACAGATGAAACGGAGGATGTGAAACTGCTAAAGAGTAGAGTTTATTGGCCTGGATACTAAAGTCAGCCTACTAACGACTGTTTGCCTGGCCCCAGCTAGCTGGAGCTGGAGCTGCTGGAGGCTGTGGTCGCTCTGGAGTTTAATGGATTAGCTATGACCCTCTTCATTAGTCTCTCTTCTCCTCTCTTCTCCCTCCATCCTCTCTCTCTCTCTATATATATATATATATTTATATATATAAAATTATTATTGTTAATTGTATAGATGAATTATATACTTTTATGTTCATGCAATATTTGATGAACTCATTACTATTGCCGGTTGCCTTAAATGATTTGGGATGCAGTCAGGAGAAAGATAAAACACGTCTAAGTAAAAAAAAAAATTCAAAGTAAAATTAACCTTTATTTTTGTCCTCTTTCGTTTTCCATTTATTACGTATTTTTATTTATTATTATTTTATCTATAGATTGGGGTGGCCCAATGGGTAAGGCTTTGAAACAATACTTTTTTACCAAGTACTGAACCCAATTACAACCAAATTTACGATAATTATATTATTTATTCATTTATTTTATTTCTCTTATCTTAACTTACCTGTCTTGTCCATGTCCTTATCTTTCTTTTTTTTTATATTATTTTTAATGTATCCGCTTATTACAATAGACATTCAATAGACACTATTAATGTATTTTGGGTTATATCATAGTAATTATGTTATATTTTACTTAACTCTTGTGATATCTATATTACATTTTGTTTATCTATCAGTCATCATTTGATTAAATCTTGTTGTTTTTTTTGTTCTCCCTAAAGATGACCTCCAAGCCAGGTAGAAACGTCGCTGCTCTAAAATAAGTTTTTTTTCTTTTCCCAGGCGGCATTCCAGATCATATTCTTACATTGCTTAACAGTCCACTATAATTTTCTTATTATGGATAGTAATAACTTATCATTGATACTATTCCTTTTTTGCCAATGGACTTAGTTTATAGAAATAAAATTTGTCGAATTCTGATCCATATTTGTGTGATAAATTTTGTAGTAACAGGTAAGATATCATATTTTTTTTCGGTTGTTGTAAATACATTTTTTTTTAATGCTTTGAGATAGCAAAAAGCGAGCCTATTTTCGGCTCGGGGAGGATCAAAGGGTTCTTGTTAATTTATTATTGGACGGAGCCTTTTTGAGAAGCTCACTCCACGGCCTTCCCGATATAAATGGTATCGCATGCAGGTGATGAATATCGATATATCGAGACGAGGAGCTATCTGTGACCTGGCTCCAATATCGCGGTCTCTCTTTTATTGTGCCAACATGGGCTGTTTGCTCTCCGACTCGACCTAGCTTCCAATCCGTGTACACTGCCCTTCCAGTCAGCGGAGGGTTTTTTTATTGACGCAAACCTGTTGCAGTTTCACTGGATCCACGGTTTAAACTGATAGGGATTTTTAAAAAAGTTCAATATGAAATATAAACAGTTAAAGGAGAGGCCATCTGACAAAACTGTATATTACATATAATAAGAGCATGTATTTTATTTAAATTAAAAAAATACCAAAATAATGTTTAGAAAGAATATTGTCTTGGATACAGTCAGGAGAAAGAAAAAACTTGTCCATGTTAAAATACTTTTTGTTTGGAGTGCCGACGAATTCCCTTACAGGTTTACTTCAAGGCTAAAATGAACAAAAAATTATACGTGACCAAATGATAACAAAACTGACAGATAAAGTAAATTTACAAATGGACATCAAACAAGGAATAATGAATAATGAAGTATTGATAAAAAGTATTTAAATCAATAAGATAAAGTACACTATAGTATAGATACCGTGACATAGCTGAAAAGTACAGCAATATAGTGATAATGCCTATTAACACAAACAGTTAAATTGTTTGGTTCAAAGATATACGGTAAGAACAAGGACGAGATTAGATATATAAAAGAGGGGAAAAAGTCCGATAATGAATATACAGGAAGTTTAAAATAAATAAATATAAATAATAATAAATACGAATACATAATAAATGGAAGAGGGAAGAGGGTATAAAAGAAAATTTTGGTATTTCAATTTTTTATTTATTTTATTTTTGACGTGTTTTGCTTTCTCTTGACTGCATACTAGATTATTTTCTTATATATCTTACAGTGAATTAAGCTATTGTTTAAAATATTTTTATTCTTTACTGCATTTTCGTCTAAGAATGAAAAAAAGATATAATTATTCGGTGATATTGTATATCTTCCTGATCAATGAAACTTATTTGAAAAAATAAAAATCACAACTAAAAATATATCTTTATGAATACATACATACATAGAAATAAAGGAAGAAGAAGAAGAATAAAAAAAGTGTTATAAAGGATTTTTCAAAGAAGGCATTTATAAATCATTATATTGAAAAGTGGTTATTTATGAAGTGGTAAGGAAAAACCAGTGAAACCAAGATTGTACTCAGAATCGCGCACAGAGCAGTATCTCCTTTAGCTTGGTGTCAGGAAATATACATAGCGAAAAAAAAATAAAATTTGTGTGCGGAAGAAAAGTCTTTGTCACGATTTTCTCCCAACCCAATAAAGGCCTATATCATGTGGTGTAATAATAATGTAATGCCATGGTTTTTAGTAGTAAAAGAAGCTCCTAGAGGTCAGGAGAATCGGACCTATGCCACTATAGCTGCTTTTTATTTGTAACACATCGATGTTATGGTTCTTTGAATCTCTTGTAAAATTAAGTAACCGTGACATTGGCTCTTGTTCTAGGCACACATTCAATTGTTATTTTATCTTTAAAAGCAATTCATTTTGATTACAACAAAAATGTTAAAGTATATTGTGTTTCTAAATTTGTAAAAATGGTGGGTCTACTGCTGGCGAGAATCTCATCAATTTAATCTGGTATTCAAACAAGATTTAAGCGCTTTTTAGAGGAACAAAAATTATTATTTCTTATACTTCTGTGGTTGTTACTTCTATTAGGCATCTTTATATTGGGATAGGAATATACAGAGATATGATTGCCTTCTTGATTTCGGATAAAGCCACTTTGATACGAGATACAAACAAGAGATCTGAGAACGCATAGAGGAATCATTTTAATTATTGTACTTGTAATAGAGTATAATAATATAAGCTAATGGATTTCATCATTAGTTTAAATCAATAAATGAATTTCAAAGGAATTTCGGGCGTTGTAAGTGGCTTTTTTGGCGAAGACTGCTCCTTCAAAGTCATAGCCCTCGACAGCTAGCGGAGAGGAGAGCGCTCCGAGCTGACGAAGAGGAAGTGAGATTAAGGAGGGAGGGGGGAAGGGGTGGTTATTAGGCGGGCTGGAGGACTGGAGGAAATTACAAAAGAAATGTCGTTACAACTTAAGTGCCTGTCTCCAGGGGCCTTTTCCAGTTCTAGCCGCGGCCCCAGTTTTCAGGACTGTATCTTCTCCGATGTCATTTTACTCACTCTGTTCAGATATATTTTTTATATATTCATATAAGTGTATGAGTTATACATCAAAAGATTTGTGTAATGAGTGTCAGTTATCCAATTACAGTTAAGAGCCAAGAGCATATCAGACGATTCAGCTCACTGTGCAGTATATTTTTTGATTTATAAGACCATCCTAAAGCCTATTTGGACTTACGTAGTTGAAATTTAAGGGACAGCAATATATACGTACACTAAACATATACATTTCTCCAATTATAATTCCTGAGAACAATAACCAACTCTCCTTACTATGTCTCCTATAAAATCTGTACTAGTCAAATTTTCAAAATTTCATAAAATCTTTCTAATCATCTAAATCCACTAGCACAATCCCACTCACCATTCAGAAATAGCAACGTCACTCTCAGATTCTCTTCAGAATAATTACATCACATATCCTCCTTCCTCGGAAAACCATCCTATTCCTGATATTCATATATAATGCTGTAGTCCACCTCATATATAATAAAAAGAGATATTGATTTTAATACATTATAATCGTAAAAATATGTTCTGTCCTAATGTATAGGGAGATAAGTGCCATATAAAGTGTTCTATATAACGAAGGATATTGCTGGAGGAGATGAAAACAAAAGTACGCGGATAAGGTAATGACGTGCGTACAATTGAGAATTAGCACACCGCGATATGAGAGCTTGTTCTTATTTATACCAAGAGCTATCTGGGAACCGAAGAAGAGAAACTAGGATTTGTGGATGGTGGAAGGCAAGAGAAGCACAATTAGGGGACAATAGTGGCGATAGGGCATTGTGCTTCCATCCTTCTTCCATTGTGCCGGGGAGGAACAGTTTTCTATACCGTTCTGCCTCCTAAATTACTGCAACTGTCTTGTCTTTGATCTCATCCCTATTGCTACTAGTGAGTGGTGAGATAGGCTTTAGACCGTATTTACTATTATCCCCCGCTCATTGTCCCCACTCTTACAATACGGCCTCTAGGAATGGGAACGTTCCTGGAAGAGGATATATTGGAATACATTTCGAACCGAATGCTGTACTAACGTTCTTTCAAAATTTAATAGAAACTCTCTTATTGCTTGCTAAATTAAATTCAGTCGGACTTGCGTATGTATTGTTAATTACGTAGCATGCATTTGGAACATTTACTAATCTAAAATGAAGTTCGATGATAGATCGTCTGAAAAGAGGTACTGGCAGTATAAGAGAGTAAGTCTGTTTCGAAAATGCCTCCTTAAAAGTTATAAATAAATATAAATATATATATAAATGTTTTTATAACTCTTTTTTTTTTTTTTTTTTTTCATTGAATATATATTACTGGGGAGAGCAGTAGCTCAGTAGGTAAGGCACTTGACTACCAAGCTCTCGGGTCCGCATTCAATTCCGACTGAAGGCAGAAAATTTATTTTCTGTTATTTCAATTTTAGCTCGACTTTGAGGTCGGGACACCCTCCTGTGGCACACCCAGCCTCTACAAAGTTGTTATCCTTAATTGGGAAAAAACCTGGCAGTTGAGCGAGATTTAGACCAAATCTCCTCGTTTCACAACCGTTGGCCCAGTAACAGTACATCCTTACTAAGTACTGAACCCAAGACCCTTCATCGGCTGTTAGTGGTACAAACTGGTGTTGAAAGCCAGTGCATGCTGTGCGAGACCTCTGTAATACAGTCACTCAGAGCATGAGTGAAGAAGTTGGCCATTGCCAGGATTGATTTCGAGGACACTGCCTTTTTAACCTGCGGGAAGGGATGTATGGAACTGGATGGAGACTGCACTAGTGGATAATGAATGTTTAACCTTCGAAACGAGAAAAAAATAAAATCTTATAGAAGTGACAAGTAACTATACAATTCTAATTGTATTGATCTGCCTATATTATCAGGCCTACTTCAAACAATTTTTCACTGTTTTTATACGATCTATCTTAGGAAATTTAAACATTCAATATGGACATCCTACGGACATTGCATAGAAAATTCCAATAAAAAAAAAACTTATTAGGTAGTACTTTGTAAACAACTATACATTTCCAATTTATATTTTGTTCTTTTTTTAAGTCATTATTTTTTGTATCTTAATTTTGTTTACAGACAAATCAATTTTTTTTTTTTTTTTTTTTATAACACATACGTATATATTCATTTAATTTGGTGATCTGGAAGTGGTTGTTATCCTAAAAGAGAGGCATATGGAAAAGACAGGTCCTATATTTATAAAAGGGTGTAGTGCCGGGAGAGGTCGCTGGGGCACACGAGGGCCTACTGCAATTTCACGCTGGCTGGTTTCCCTATCGGCTTGTCTGCTTCCTTTTCTTTTTAACTTATAAATGTCATTTAAAATAAGATAGGATGAAAATTCTTAACTAAATGTTTAAATTAATTTTCCCTGGGGTCTAGGACCTTCATTACATTTTATTCTGCTAGGATACCGACTTATTAGCTTAGTAACAAGATAAATTTTGCTTAGAGAGTTTACAGTAACATCTTTTAGACGGAGAGAAGGGGACAAGTGTACTTCAGTGATTAGAGGCCTAAGAATTTATAAAAATTATGTAATTTATTTTTGCTGTATGTGTCTTTGAATTGTGACTCATATAACCTTCATACTTTTATTTATTTTTCCAGAAAAAACAAAGGCTATTCTCATTGGGTCAAAACCTCACCTAAAAGCTCTTCCCTACTATCCACTGCTTTTCTTAAAAAACCGTCCAATTCATTTCCAAAATTCCATTAAAAATCTGGGAATAACTTTCGATAAACATCTTGCATGGAATAGCCATATCTCTCAAATCACGAGAAAATCTATTTTTATTCTTGAGCAACTTTCACATTACCGTGATTCATTACCATTAAGTACTCGAAAACTTTTAGTATCATCACTTATTTTTCCTAACTTTGACTATGGATGCGTAGTATATGGAGGACTGTCTGATGAGCTCGAGATGAGATGTAAAAGAGTAATGAACTGTTTTATTAGATTTATTTTCGGGATCTCCAGACGTTCTCACATGTCTCACAGGTATTCTGAAATTGGGTGGCTGTACCCCGGTTTTCGACGTCAATACTTCCTGGGTGCTCTCATATTTCAAACCTTGAAAACCAAAAAAACCCACCTATATCCATGACCTCCTTACTCTGCGCTCCTCCATTCACCTCTTAAATACTAGAACCCAACCCATCAACCTATACACTCCGGCGCATCGAACTGCATCCTTCGAGAAATCCTTTATTATCCGTGCTTCCTCGTTATGGAATTCATTGCCCATCACAATTCGAAAAATATCCACTCTTACTTCCTTTAAACATCATTTATTCCTTTACCTCCTGGATCTTCAATCTTCCGAGCTAATGTAAAACGTGAACATTTATGTAATATACATTATAATAGTATACATAAGATGTATCATTTTACAAGATGTCACAGTTATCTTGTAACATATAATTTAATTCTTTATCAATTTTTATTATTATCTATTGTTATTATTTATTATAATTAATTATCAAAGCCAGATGATTGTCCTATGTACTGTAATCATATGTTATTCTTAGGGGACAAGTAGTCCCAGAATAAAGTTCATTCTCTTCTTCTTCTTCTTCTTCAATAAAAACAATCAGTGTAATGTAGCATCACATTGATTCTCCGACTGTCATAAAGAAATAGATAAGTCAAAATTGTGCACTTTTCAGTAAGGCATTTTTGATTGTTTTCCTGAATCCTGTAATCAATCTAATAATACCCTTTATTATATTACCATTAAGGCCATATTGAGAAGCACAACTTAACTAATTTTTTTTCGTAAGGCAGATATTGAACATCCTGCTTTGGAGGTTAATAGTTATTTGTTTTCAATGCGATTTGACTTATCCACTTCTTCACGAACCACAACTACCAGTATATTTTGCATAAAAAAATGAAACAATGTAAGTACGTCTGAATCGAAATTAATATTCAAACATCACGTTATCATTGAAAATCAAAGGAACGAACAACAGTTTCCTTACTAAATCCCTACTGAGAAGACTTTCTTTTGTAATAGTGCTCAGACTACTGTAATCACACTCCTTATTTATGCCAGTATTCGCACATTTGCATCTTTAATAATTTATATTAACACCAATACACACTTCATCTCATTTTATCTTATTCATGTAATTTCAAGAATATCTTTGAAATATAGATTTTATCCTTCAGTGGGAACCAGTGTTTAGGAGCTGCTAATTTTCTTGTTAATTTTTTTTTCGCTTTGTACATTATACATAAGACAAGCGTTCTCCCAGGCGATTCACTTAGAGCTTCTGATATTTTAAATATGAGATTAAGTCCATTACGTTTATGTTCTCTTCCTTCATGATTATGTATTATTTTTTTTCTTTATAAATAAAGGAGAGGTTGGTCAAGATGGAAAGACTCAGCTTTGCCACCAGATTAGAAGATTAGACACTATATCACGGTTGTTAATCCAGTTATTCTGTATGGAATGGAAACCGCTTCTCTTCCTAGCTTAAAGAAACTTTTGGGAATAGATAGGAAAATCTTGAGGAAAATTTATGGGCCAATAAAATTACCGGAAGAATATAGGCCTAACAGAGAATTATACAGAGAAATGGATGACCAGGAAACGGACATTAGGTTAAAGAGGCTACGTTTCTACGGTCATATGGTCAGGATGAACCAGAACTGAATAAATAGGGACATCTTCGGGAAAATGTGGGGG